>JAMXDD010000009.1:24912027-25051082 GCA_024733475.1 Syzygium grande | reverse complement strand
CGTACATTAAGGATTGAGCCGAAGTGCAAGCCAAGATCAAGGCGTTGCGAAGCGGACCTTGAGATTGAAAAATAGTGAGTATGGACGACACTAAGAGGAAGCCAGACTTTCAGATGTCCGAGGATGGAATTCTTAGGTTTCGAGGACGCCAGCGCCCCAAATGATTTGGGACTTAAAGAAGAGATTTTGTCGGAGGCTCACAGAGCAATTACAAAGATCCACTGGGCAACACTAAGATGTATCGAACTTTCGTCGGTATTATTGGTGGAATGGAATGAAAGTGGACGCGGGCCAAGCATGTGGCCAAGTGTTTGACGTACAACAAGTGAAGGCACAAGCATTGTAAACCCGTGGAATGTTGCAGCCGTTGGAAATCGGAATGGAAATGGGAGCACATCACAATGGACTTTGTAACGGACTCTGCCCAAGGAGCCAGGAGGGGACGACTCTATTTGGGTAATAGTAGATAGATTGACCAAGCAGGCGCGCGCACTTCTGGAAGTGCGAAGGACTTCAGCCAGAAAAAGGCGGAGAGTTATATGTGCGTGCGATAATTCGTCTTCATGGAGTAGCCCGGTGACGATCACTTGGACCGTGATCCCGGTTCTTACCGCGAACTTTTGGAAAAGTCTCGCAATCAGCCATGGAACTGTTGCACCAAGACGGCCTATCACCCATGAGACGGATGGCGAACCGAAAAGGACTATTCAGACTTTGGAGGATATCTTTGAGGCGTGTGTGCTAGATTTTTAGGGCAAGTGGGAAGAACGATTTGCATTTGGTGGAATTTGCCTACACAACAGTTTCGTGAGTATCGAATGGCACCGTTTGAAGCATTATATGGGGGGCTTGAACACGTTGTGTTGGGATGAGGTAGGGGAGAGATGTATAACGGGTCCGAGAGTTGGTTCAGCAATCGGTGGAAACGGTAAAGATTATCCGGGAAAGGTTGAGGATCGCTCGAGCCTTGTAAAAGAGTTATCGCGGACCCGGAGACATAGGTCGTTGGAATTCCAAGTGGGAGATCACGATTTCTCAAGGTGTCACCGATGAGGAGGATTGTCATGTTTGGTAAGAAAGGAAAATTGAGCCCGAGGTACGTGGGTCCATTCGAGGTTTTAGAGAGAATAGGCACCTTAGCTTATCGTCTCGGCGCTACCACCAAATTTATCTTATGTTCATAATGTGTTCCAATGCGGTCTATGTTGAGGAAGTATGAACGGACCCGACTCACGTGTTGAATTTTGAGCAAATAGATGTGGACGACGTGGTGTAAATGCGTGGAAAAACTGTAGGGATCGGGGGGCGAATAGAAAGAGTATTGTGGAACAAAAATTCCAATGGTCGAGTAATTTGGAAGCACCATGAGACTGAAGGTGCGACGTGGGAAAGTGAAGAGCTGATCACGACACCAATATCCCCATTTGTTTGAATAGTTAGGTAGAATTGTAAATTTCGAGGACGAAATTTTTTGTAAGGGGGAAGAATTAAAATAATCCGGATTTTGGCCCATTTTTGGGAATTATAAAAGCGTGTAATTACCACAAAGGCGCTTTATAATAGAATTTCGCCAAGGAACCGATCACCTCGGGTTCTTATTTTTAAAAATAGAAATTTTGCTAGAATCGCACTCGATCGAATTTGGCCGTTATTTATACCCTGAACTTGGCAGTCGATTTCTGGGAGTTTCGGGACGAAATAAATTGGACGGTGTCGATATTATTGCAGCCAGTGTCGAGGTTATCAGGGAAAGTGAGAAAGTGGATTTTTGGACCGGTGCAGATTTGGACTGGTAGACCTCCCTCGTAGTGTGGTTTGGATTGTTTTATTTTGGCTGTGTGCCCTAGAATATTGTCGGGATTTATCGTGGATTATTAGACCTTTTTCCGAATTTAAATCGGATTTGATAAGTCGATTTTTAGTTTGGACCGTGTCCGTTGGTTCTCGCTTAAATTTAAATTTTAAACCTTTTCCTCTCTCTTTCTCTCTCCTCTCTCTCTCTCTCTCTCTCTCTCTCTCTCTCTCTCTCCGGCCCCTCCCGGGGTATTCTCTCTCTCCTTTCCTCTCTCCTCCTCTCTCTCTCTCTCTCTCTCTCTCTCTCTCTCTTTCTCCCCCCCCCCCACCCTCTGCTTTGCCCGCTACCCCTCTCCCTTTCCCATGCGTCCCTTCTCCCTTGCATATTTGTCCCCCCACTGACTGACACCCCTCTCTCTCTCTCTCCTCTCTCCTCTCTCTCTCTCCTTCCCTTCTTCTTCTTCTTCGTTGTTCTTCTCTGGTCCCGGTCGCTCGCCTTGCATTGCTCTAGTTACTCCGCCTTGCCCGGTATGCCCGGCCATTGCTCAATTACCCATGGCCGCGTCCTTTGCTTCTGCCGTCGCCCGGCAACCCGCCGCCTCCGCCCATTTTCCCCCCACCCGGCTCTCTCTCGCTGTCCTCCGGCGTCAAGGGCGTCGAGCTCCTCGCCGCTGGCCGCGCCGGGCGCCTGGGGCCGCCGCCTGGCTGCCCCGCCATCGCTGCTCACAAGGCCACACACCGCAGCCGCACTACCCTCGCCTCTTCTGCCTCATGGTCCTGCTTGAAACAGCCGACGAGTTTCGCCGCCCGCCGGCTTGCTCGCTTCGCCGGGCGGCCGCCGCCTTCGGGCCGCGCTGCCGCTTCATTCGCCTGGCCTGCACTGCCGCCGCCTCGCCCCGCCTTCTCTCTTTTCTTTCCTCTCCTCACCGCTCCAGCCGACTTCCTCTCCGCCCGCCCGCCACTCTTCGCTACGGCCGCTGGCCGCCACAATACGCCGCCGGCCCTCGCTGGCCCGCCAAGCTGGGTTAGTTTCCTCCTCGACCTCCTGCGACCAGCCCGTTGCCCGTGCCGATGCCCGTGCCGTGCTTTCGTGCCGTGCCACATTTTGCCCCGTTCCATCGCGCCCGAGCGCCCGGCACGCCGGCGTGTTCGCCGGCGCCCGCACTAGGCTTGCCGATCGGGCCATTAATGCCGACTTTGGCGGTCGGGCCGCGCCCCAGCGCCCGCCCAAATCGAACTTCTCTCCCTGGTAATTTTGAGCCCGAACAGACTTTCCTGGGCCAAATTTTGTTAGCGACTTCCTAGACCCTACTTAGTATTTTGGGTATTTCATTGACCAGTTTGGCTAGAAACGGCTAGAAATGAGCATTAATTTAGTGGTGTTGTGATTTATTTATGCAATTTGAATTGGGCTAATTAGTATGCTTAATTTGTGAATGTGCATGACCGACTTGAATGTCGGGTTGGTGAATGAGGTGACGTAATGTGATTTCGGACTGAATGTTGGGTATGAGTGATTTGATGTGATATGGCGCGGATTTAATTGAAATAAATGGCGTGTGCTTGCCAGGAGAGAGGGTAAGCCCGGATCGATCGGAGGGCTACGGACTTGGGACGGTTGACGGGCGGTCCGTGTGAAGGCATGAATGGCGGTGTGCCAAATGGACCTTGGCTTGAGACGGTTGACGGTGGCCCGTTAAAGGTGTGATTGGACCGGGACGTGTTTACGTCGGTCATTGGGATTGTTTGAATATCGCGGGCTTGGGACGTGTTGACGGCCGCCACCGGAAATGAATTGACCGATATGGCTTTGGGACGTGTTGACGGCGCCATGGGAATTGATTGAAATGTGAGGCTTGTGAGCCTCGTGAGATTGAATTTGAGGCGCAGATGGCGCGAGTTGTGAGAAAGATGTTCGGACACTAATGTGATTTGAGTGTGATTTGAATTGACCGGGTTGAGTGTGACCTGGATTGGTTGGTTGAACGTGTGACCGGACCTGATGATGGTGTGTGGATGATTGGTTGGATGGGTTGGGTGCTTGATTGGATTGATTGGTGTCGAGTGGAAGTGTGTGTACTGGTGATTGTGATGTGACGGTGATTTATACTTGCATTATCATGTTTGGACTAATATGTAGGATTAGCACGTGGATCGAGGCGAGGTAAGCCTTTCATGTGAAATGGATTGCATGATTGGTAGTGCGCATGTTCGATTGGTCTGGGTACGCATTAGCCTAGGTTAGGTTTAGGTTGTTGCTTATTGAGACTTTTGTCTCACGGTTATTACATAACCACTTTCAGATCCGCGACCGTGATGGATTCAGAGAGAGACCGACGGAGTACCACAGGGATTGAAGGATAGATCAGATTATCCCTGTATTTTTTAGCACTCTTTTTGTAGAGAAGATAGGCTTGTCAACCACCGCCCTTTTGAAAAATTGTGGTTGATTTTGGAAGCCGGGTCGTCATTTTGTATTATTAAAGGATTTATAAGATTATGTGTTTATTAAATTTTGATGTCTATTCCTTAGTCATGTATATTATGGTATGGGATATTTTACATGCTTCGCTGCGCATTTTCTTTTAGGTCGGGCGACGTCCCGGGACGTCGGCGTTTTTAATAATCGAGGGTGGTCGGGTGTCATGGCTCGGTGGGGTCGGGGGCGTGACACTATTCCTCGAGTAAAAGTTCGTGCCTTTTTTTTTAGGACATTTGGAAAGTATTGCCAAATTTATCCTCGAAGTATACATACGTAATTTTTTTCCACAATTTAGCCCAGATTGATGTCAATTTTGTAATTGTAAAAATTTAGCCGTTAAATTCCATTATTACCCACTTATCGAAAATTTGATTCTAAGTTAACTAATGGTCCTTATGATAACCGTAGCCAATTTTATGTAGTTTTCCAAATCCCTCCTAAACTGTTCACATATTGAGGGATTTGTGCAACTTAGGAAGAAAATTTCCTCTTCTCCTGTGAATACCTATATTCTATTTAAAATGTCATAAAAAGATATTTAGGCTATTTTGCATACATTTTCGTTCTTAGTCATTATCCAAATCATCTCGTTTTCCTCCTAATCACTTGATCGAAAATGGGTGCATGTTTATCTAGGAAATTATTTAATAAGTCCTAAAATTACTACACTTTTGCCAATTCACCAAAAATTAAAGTCCTAAATCTTTTAAATTTGCAAAATGGGTCGTAAACATTTTCCTGAATTGTAAAATTAAAAAGGTTTATTACTGAATTGTAAGTAGTGCAATAGATTTAGGACTTATTAGACAATTGTTCCTGTGTTTATCCTTTTCTATATTTCATGCTACTATTTTAGTTTGTCTTGTTCAGGGCTTCTAGCATCACGGTTGGGAAGAAACTTGCTTCGGTAGCATGTTTGCCTTTCTTCTTTAAGAAGAGCATTTTGCGTTTCATTGAAAGTCAGGCTGTCGGTGAGGCTGATAATGAGGCACGGAAGACAGCACTAAGAAGTGGAGTCGTTTTGCCAGATAGCAGCAGTAATCAAACCGTACTGTTTTTATGCCAAGTCGAATGAACTATACAGAACGACACTAAACATCAACCACGGCTTCGACCGTCATCAAAAAACAGAAATCAATCGCATCAAATCTCCATGCGAAGTTTATTAACATGGATGCGGCATCGGAAGAGGTGAAGGTTAGAACTTATTGAGCATTCAACAGCAGAGCAGAAGAAGATGACGAGGATGTGGCATCGGAAGAGGTGAAGGTTGTGGATCTGGTTCGGTAACTTCCTCCGCCATCCGAGCTAGTTGTCGTGTTGTAGCATGACATGAGCGATAAGTTCAACGCGTCCGAGGGTGGTGCGAGATATGTTGGCACAGGCACCTTCGCTGGGAGAACCGGTGGCGGTAGGTCAAAATTCAAGACAGTTATCACTTCTCTCACCGAAGGTCGAAGCGTGTAATCAGGATGCGCACACCAAAGTCCCACGATCATCAAGCACTCCATTTGTTTCTTATCGAAATTACCGCATAGTTTTGGATCGGCCACATCGAGTAGCTTTCCAACACCATACAGCTCCCAAACCCATTCCACAAGACGCATACGACCCTCTGCTTCTTTCGGCTCAAAAACTTTTCTTCCACATGCTATTTCCAGTAGGACGACGCCGAAGCTATAAACATCTGACTCTTTACTAGCTCTTCCAGTATAAACGCATTCGGGAGCCAAATAACCCATTGTCCCTGCCAAGACAGTTGTTTGCACCCCCTTGGCATGGTCAACTAGCTTAGCCAAGCTGAAATCGCCCAATTTCGCATTGAAATATGAGTCAAGCATGATGTTGCTGGATTTGATATCTCGGTGCACCACGCATTGGTCCCATTCCTCATGGAGGTACAACAATGCTGATGCCAAGCCCTGAGCGATCTTGTACCTCGTTTCCCACGACAACAGCATCTTGTCTTTGAATAGATGCGAATCCAAGCTACCATTGGACATGAATTCGTAGACAAGGAGAAGTTCTTTCTTGTCATGGCACCAGCCCTGTAGCCGCACCAAGTTCCGATGCCTCAGTTGGCCGATGGTCTTTACTTCCGCTGCGTATTCCTTCATCCCCTGTCCCGAGTGTGGAGTTACCTTCTTGATGGCAACACTTGAATGGCTGTCATCTAGGTAACCTTCATAAAACCTTCCAAAACCACCTTCACCAAGTAATCGGTCATTTGTGAAATTGTCCGTTGCCACAGCCAATTCTGCGTAAGAAAACTTCTTCGGTCCGGCATCCTTTCCAAATTCTTCTTCCATTGGCATGACATCATTGTCATCGTGGTTGTCTCTTGTTTCGCTCATGTGATTTACACCTTTCTTCAACCGATGTCTAGACAAGGTAATGCCGAAAACGAGACTAATCAACAGAAAGGCACTTAATGATCCGATGACAGGCCATATCCATGATTTGCTCTTTTTTTCAGAAGGCGAGTTTGTCGGCACGATAGACTGATTGAAGTTTTCATTCAATTCGATTTGCAAACTAGAACTAAAGTTCCATGAGTAAATAGTTTGTATCTCGAATGCAGACCCTGTTGTAGCAGAGAAGCCGATAGTCACCCATTCTGGCAAATACTCGGTCAAGTTAACGATGAAAGAAAGGCTAGACTGGTTTTTGATTAAACTCCCATCACTTTCATTGTCAATCAACAAAACACTAAAATTCTGCACGCTTGAGTCATAAGCAATAGTAGCATGAACTCGTCCTCCACTTTCAATTCTATTCCATTTCCAGGGATCGGTCGTGACAGAATTCACAGATTTGATATCAATACCAATATGCTCATATGGCGGATCCCATGGATTAACATAAGTGTCAAATTCGACAGCGACAAAAGAAGCATAGCTGGAGTCTGAATCGTTACTTTGTGAACTTACGAGAAACAAGTTGCCACCTCCCGAATTTGGTGGGATGTAGGATCCATTGGGAGCCAGAAAGAAAGAAATTCCATCGGCGTAAACGTTACTGCCTAGTGAGTTGATCGCAAACGAGAACTGAGTAGTGAAATCTGCTACATTCCCCGTGGCTCTGTCCCAGAGATGAATTGGGCTCACGTAGGTTGCTCGCCCCGCGCTTCCATTGGAGGCCTTGTCTCGCTGGTTGACAGTGAGCTGGAGGCCAGGATCAGAAGCATATGCATCGCCTTCATATGATATGTTGTGGATGTTTGGATTGAAACTCGGGAAATCGAAGGCGGTGGTGCTAAAAGACACCGTCGATGTGGCGAGCGGGACAAATAGAATGGCCATGACCATTATTGAAGCCAGGACAGTCATGAGTTTCGGATGCGAGTTCTCTGAGCTATGGAAGTTCACCATAGAGAGAGGTCGATGGATAACAGAGAAGCGCAAAAATGCCATTCTCTATGCGATGGATACTTGTTGATACCAATCAAGCAGTCAAGTTGCTTTCAATTATTGAATTTTTTATGTACCTTGGTCTTTGTTTAATCATCAACTACTCTCTCTAACTCTCAGTTTCACACTGTAAAATCGTCGACCTGACTTGTAAAGTCTTTGCCCACTTGATATGCCTCCATGAATACGCACATGAAATTGACACAGCAACTGCTGGACTCAAAACAACATTAATAATTGACAACCATAGCAAATGAAGAGACTTGCCTGCTTCAGAACAAGGTTTTATGGTTTCCATTCGAGGCATGCATATATCAGTGGTCCAACGATCGGTTTCTTCTCAAGCCTCGTCTTTTAATTACGCCAAGAAGTGTCGTATCTAAGCCGAGTCATTGTCCACGACACATTGCCGAAGAAAATGTCCAGATTACACGGTACCAACTACCAAAATTTGTCCCAACCTAGCGTTCACTACACTACTTGCTTGAGTCAGGGTCCGATTTCTCTGACACGCATGTCGCCGTCGTGCTGAAATGATCTTTATGTCTCACTTGAAAGTGTTGAGGAAAACTCCTATTAATTTTGAAGTTGATTAAACCTTCCACGTTATTATAAGTCTGATACTTATTCTGAATTAATTTATTCCAGGTATGTATATTCTGGAAGTTCAGAAGGAAGTTATTCAGACTTTACAAGATGTCAAATACCTTATTGAAGACCCACATAATCTTAGTTCTGAGATTCAGACGCAGACGAAGAAATTTTTCAGAAGCAGATGCAGAAGGTGAAATTTTTCAGAAGCAGACGTAGACGCACAAATTCTTCAAACACAGAATTCAGAACGAAACATAATAGCTAGTGATCTAATATGGATTTCACAGAAGAAAAGTTTTGATTGTCTCAATCTCAATCAAATTGATTGACAATCAAACATTACGATAAGTATGCATTACAACGGATAAAGTTCTACTTATGGAAACCAAGATTCTGATTGTATGGACGACCAGAATCAGCGGGATTCAGAATCTGTCATCCAACGGCTACTCAATCCTTATTATACAAATCTGTCTAAGGTGAAGATTGGCAGATAATCCTCTGAAAGCTGTCCAACGGCTAGTGTGGATGTAGAGGAGTATTTAAGGAGATCAACGAGCAGCAGAGAGAGTACAGAATCAAGAATCAACAAGTCCAAAGTCTGAGTATACTCCAATCATTTCTCTTGTCATTCTGAGCCAAAGATTAAGATTTTAAGGGATATTTTGTAAGGATGATTGTATGAGATAGAGAGTCTTATCATACACAAGAGTACTGTCACTCAGAATCTGTAAATTCCTCTTAATTACATAGTGAAATCCAACCGGTAGGCTATAAATGTGGAAAAGTGGACGTAGGCTTGCTATAAGCCGAACCACTATAAATTTGTGTGCAGTTTTTCTATATGTTATCTCTTTATTTACATTCTGCACTTCAAGAGCACTGTCTATATAAACTGTCTTGAATCTGAATTTTATTCAGAATCAACTATGCTCTTTTATTTCCGCATGAATTATCAAAAATTGTTTAAAATCACCTATTCACCCCCTTCTAGGTGATCCTTGTTAGCTACATTAGAAAGAACATATCCCCAAGCTAAATTGGGTATGGTATGGTCAATAACGAGGATCCCAATTCACCATACCATCTTGAAAAGGATCTATCAAGGGAAGGCTAGCCTGGTATTCCGGCTCACTGGTGCACAGATTGTCCTCGACTAGGAAACTTTCGACCTGTGACACTCGCGTGTTGTGGTTTTTCTTGTTTTTAGCAATAAAGCGATAGTCTAGGTCAACTTCCGCACAAAAGACCAAGGGCTTATTTGGCAGATACGAAAAATAAGTGCTAGAACTTAGGTGCCAATAAACTTTTAAGTGCTGAAAATAATAATAAAAAGCTGTTTGATGATAATTCAAAATTGACAATTGCATATTATTAATTTGTTATCTTACCATGCATAGAACAATCATCATTCGTTGTTGTTATCAATATATTAGTCAAGATTCGACTTGCCATCCATTATTTTTCCTATTTATTAAATTAAGCAACCCCTCCCTTACTACATTAATTTTTTGAGAAAAAATCACCAAAAATCCTAAATTATTTCCATTGTAACAAATTTACCTAGAACTTTTTTTGTGACATAAAAAACCCCAAACTATGCACATTGTGATACATTTACCCTCCATTACAATTTCGTCCAAAATCACTGTTAAAAAGTTGACGTGGATCCCATGTGGTACTTTTAGAGACATGTGGCTCTGATGTAGTCTCATGTGAGCGCCACATTGAAAAAAAAAAAACAAGATTACACTATTCATCGTCTTATCCATAGCTTCACAAGTACTGCTCATTGTGTTTGTCAATCGATTGGCCAAATTCCTCCGGCGCTCTTGCTTCGTTGACCACTGCTACCTAGACCTTCGGCATCTCTCATCAATGCTTGCTTGGCCATCCACCAGCTTTGAAGATCAAGGTTCAAGACAAACTTCGAGCTCGAGCGGCTATGGTGGCCGCGAGCTTCAAAGCTCGACCTTCAAGCCAAGCTTCGAAGCTTGGCCTTGGCCGCTTGCGAACACCCGCGAGCTTCAAAGGTCGAGGTTAGACCTCAAGCCAAGCTTTTAGCTAGAGCGGTCACGGCGGTCGCAAGCCTCGAAGCTTGGCCATGGCGGCTTGTAACCACCCGTGAGCTTCAAAGCTCGACCTTCAAGCTACTTCAAAGCTTGGCCTTGGCAGCTTGTGACTACCCACAAGCTTTAGAGGTTGAGGTCAGACCCTCAAGCCAAGCTTCGAGCTAGAGCGGTCATGGCGGCCATGGCGGCCATGAGCTTTGAAGCTTGGCTGTAGCGGCTTGTGTCCACTTGCGAGCCTCGAAGGTCGAGGTTAGACAAGCCAAGCTTCAAGCTGGAGAGGCCATGGCAGCCGATCAAGCTTGACCTTCTTGAAACTTCGTTTTTGGGACAAGAAAGTATTGTTCTTCCTCACAGAGAATATGATGAACAGTATTTGTTTTTTTCCTTTTTCCAAGGCCTCTTCAAAGCTCGCGGCCACCATGGCCGATTGTGCTTGAAGCTTGGCTTGAACCTCGATCTTTGAAGCCGGTGGATAGTAGGGTAAGCACCGACGAGAGCTGCCGGAGGTCTAGGTAGCATTAGCCAGCAAAGTAAGAGCGTCGGAGGAGTTTGGCCAAGTGCTTGAAGACGATGAAGGCCATGAACAATATTCGCAAAGTTTTGGAGAAGATGATGAACAGAGTTATTTTTTTTTATTTTTTTTCTTTTTCCAATGTGGTGCTTGCGTGGCATTACATCAAGCTACGTGTCTCTAAATGTGTCATGTGGGATCCACGTCAATTTTTTTTTTTTTGATAACCCAGGGAACCCCCGCACGGCCTACAGCCGGGAAGTAAACCCTGGGGGTGACACGTGCTAGCCACCACACACGTGCCACCGGTTAAATCACCCTGCGGCGTCCGGGATTCGAACACTCAATCTTTTGTGAGAGGAAGAGTGCACGCTCCAACAGCGTCACCCAGGTGGGTGGTTCAATTTTTTAACAGTGATTTTGGACAGAATTATAACGGAGGGGAAATGTATCATAATGTGCATAGTTTGAGATTTTTAGTATCACAAAATTTTTTTATAGTAAATATGTTATAATGAGCATAATTTAGGATTTTCAGTGATTTTTTCCTAAATTTTTTACTTAATTGACTCAATTAAGTTGTTCTTACCAAAGCGGCAGTCACGCAGTGAGCACAGAGCATTAGCAAATGATTAAATCAATGCTTCCATGGATAGAATGCAGAAGATCGCACGGATTGATGGGTTCGAGGTTCTGTTTTATTGCAGTGATGGGCGATGCTATTTATTTGTTTGTTTGTTTGTTTATCAGTTGACAGTTTGCCCAGTACCTTAAAGTTGGCGACCTTAATGAGTGGCGCCATTTCTTTTCTGTCTTCTCTGCACTCTGTGCTAGGCTTTATGGCAATTAGGTTTGGATGCTGCTTGTTGGGCCAACAATTATGTGAGAAAGGGTCAGCTTTGTTTGTAACTGATCAATGTACTCTCATGTCTCACTTCATGAACCATTTGGCTTGGCCTGAGTGGATGGTAGGATAAGAAGGATGATGTCCACGATTCCGTGGATCGATCAAGTGATCAAATATTTAGGATATGTTTGTTTCGAAGAAAATCATGAGAAAGGAAAATACTTTTCTGTCAGGTTAAAGAATTCATTTGCCTAACTTTAAGTATGTATATTTTCTTTGACCATAAATGATTTTCTTGACTAATCATTTTCACCAAATCAAATGCGTGAAAGATTAGAAAACTAATTAACAAAGAAAACTCTTTCACTCAATTAAATAGACACTTAATCTGAATACAATAAAGAATCACAATGTCTCCCAGACAAGTTAACCATGTGATCTATGCCGATTACTCAACCGGTCAAGAAATTTTTTAAAAGGGGTGATTTGCATAGTACAAGAATTTGAGATATGCCAAGATATTGTAACAAGATGTAATCAACGGATACTTAAAGCTGGTACGTTGTGCCTCAAATCGGAGAGAGTTCATTTATTTTTCATCATTATTACCAATTCCTTTAGAAATTAATCAACACGAAAAAATCCGTTTTCTTGGAATAGAACGATGCAATAATCGTCCCCGGCAGAATCGGTTGAACCGTGTGTCGATTCGCAAGTTCCTTCCAACAATCAAGTACTTTTCACTCAAACCTAGCTGCTCAGTTGCTTCAATCAAGAAAGGGTTTCTTTCACGAATCAAGAACTGCCAAATCCAATTGAAACAAACCTCCAGCTGCAATTTTCCTTATTCAACTGGGCGAGTGAGGTATCAAATATTTGATTGACGCAGATGTTATCCTCCCTCACTTACTAAAAAAAATTGAGGTTGGTGAGCTTTCTCAAGCAAACTCCTACTCTTCAAAATAGGATAAATATTTATTCAAGACTGGCTAATTGCTTTGTCATACCAAACTATGAAATTGAACAGAGAGACATATGAAAGCGAGCGCATTGGAACGACGTACTGCCGTTGTCATTTTCACCTAGAAATCACGGGCTTTACTTATGAATCACGTTGGCAAACATTCTTCAATCCGATCACGACGCAACTTTAGGCATCACAAACTATTCGGCCGATAATATGGACTTTTTTTATGGGCTATTCTCTCTCTATTGGATCTGTGATACTGTCATTTTTGCTTCCTTCTTAAAAGTCCGCCTGTGAAACCATTTGTAACATTCTGATCCATTCCACATGGGCCAAAACCCCATCAAAAACGAGTATTTGAGCAACCGAAAAGGTTGATCAATTACTTATTGATCACTTCATCTGCCACTTCCATTTGATGTGAAACTTGGGCCGTCATAAATTTTAATGAAATTTGTCCATGTTAGTGTCTGTTGTGCCATGTAAAATGACCGACGTCCATATCAGTGATTTCTAGCAAAAATTAATCAGATAAACTACATTAGCGAATCGTCAAAGGTTTGGGACTCAATTGGTACAATTGAAATATTTAGGACTGAATTGGCATAAGTGAAAAGGTTTAGGATTTTCTTGGTACTTTTCCCCTGCCACCACTATCTTTCACCTCCACCTATTTAGTTATCATCATAGTTGATGCATTGCTACATTGACGGTGCTCGACCGTTAGATCGCTCTCTCTCTCTCCATCATAGGGTGTGACACCCAACCTCTATCTCATTTCTCTTCCATCACAAAGGAGATGAGGGTGATGTCGAGCTCATTGAGGAGATGGTGGCGATGGAGGTGGCCAAGGTGATGATCAAACACAGAAACTACGTTGAAGGTTATGATGCAACTAGAAAAGAGTATTCTCACGAGTAATCGGAGTTAGAGGATGAACAAGGCAGAAGAAGATGACGAGGATGAGGCATTGGAAGAGGTGAAGGTTGTTGATCTGGTTCGGTAACTTCCTCTGCTGTCCGAGATATTTGTCGTGTTGTAGCACGACATGAGCGATAAATTCGACCCATCCGAGGGTGGTGCAAGATATGTTGGCACATGCACCTTCGCTGGGAGAACTGGTGGCAGTAGGTCAAAATTCAAGACAATTGTCACTTCTCTTACTAACGGTCGAAGAGTGAAATTAGTGCACACCAAAGTCCCACAATCATCAAGCACTCCGTTTGTTTCTTAAAGAATTTACCGCATAGTTTTGGATCGGCCACATCGAGTAGCTTTCCAACACCATTTAGCCAACATAGTTTTGGATTTAGCTTTCCAAACCCGTTCCAAACCCGAGATGCATATGACCCTCCGCTTCTTTTGGCTTGAAAACTTTTCTTCCACGTGCTATTTCCAATAGGATGATGCCAAAGCTATAAACATCTGAATGTTGAGTTCTCAATGTTCAGTCCTTAATTAGATTATCAAACAAACCCTAAGTCATACACCTCAGTCCCATCAAGATCATTCGTCACCAAGAATTACTTTCTTGATGCCCCTGTTAACATGTCGAACGACTTTAATATGATTGTAACACTCAAATATTAGATGAGAGAGGGTTTATGATATAACTAAAATAATACCATATCCCCTTGTGGAATGCAATGTACTTCAGTATATCTTCGAACACTAAAGAGAACAATCTTAAGGGGTTGGCTGAGTGATTCAAACACATTGACGATTTTATTAGTCGTGAATCGTTGTAAAAACATACATATCAGCATTTCGTGATCTCGTCACGACTATTTAAGATTTCCTTGTTCTTTCCTTTGAACGTTAATGCTATGTCGGGAAGCAATGTAGGGAAGAAATTGGGGTAGAATAAGTCTCTTCTTTTATAACTTTTCAATCTCTACCTTACCCCAAAAATTTTATAATTTTATAAGAATTTGCTCATGGGAGTTGGTCCCAGTTTCACAAACATAGCATAAATTGAGCTCGAGGGACGCTAGAGGGAAAAAGTATAACGGTGTTTGAGAAAATATTTATCATATCTTTCTTGTTTGAGAATTTATATTTGTACAGTGAAGTTGTGCAAAGCGGCAGTCACGCCAGCGAGCACGGAGCATTAGCAAGTGATTCATTCAATGCTTTATTGCAGTGATGAATCAGTGACGGACAATGCTATTTATTTATTTATATGTTTATCAATTGACAGATTGCTCAGTACCTTAAGGTTGGTGACCTTAATCAGTGGCTCATTTCTTTTGTGTCTTCTCTTCACTCTGCTAGGCTTTATGGCAGTTAGGTTTGGATGCTGCTGGTTGGCCAACATAGGCCATATATGGGCCTAATACCCAAAAAAACTTCAAACTTTAACTTTTATCCCATTTTTTACCTTTTGTCGCATAAAAAATCTCAAACTTTAGTTCATGTCCCAATTTTACCTTAAATATTTTTTTGTCTCATAAAAAACCTTCAACTTTAGGTATTGTCCCAATTTTACCTTAATCTTTTTTTTGCCCCATGAAAAACCTTAAACTTTTGGTCTTATCCCAATTTTACCGTCCAGTTTCAATTTTACTATAAAATTTTTACAGTCTCATAAAAAACCACAAAATTTTACTTGAGTCACAAATTTGACTCTATTAACCCTCCTTCCAAAATTTTTCGTTGACAATCAATAGATGGAAATCTCTCGAGCAAGAGCTGTTTGAGTGTCCTAAGTACTCTCCGACCGCAAGAGATGGAACATTCTCAAGCATGAGAGATTGATAAGCGCAAAATCCTAAGGGCGATTTTGACGGAGGGTTAATGGAGATCTTTATGAAACAAAAAATTAGAGTGAAATTGAAACTTGACCTAAAATTGAAATTTTTTTATGAGATAAAAAAGGTTTAGGGTAAAATTGGTACTGAACCTAAAGTTGAGGGTTTTTTATGAGACCAAAATAAGTTTATAGTAGAATTGGGACTAGATCTAAAGTTGAGGGCTTTTTATGAGATAAAAAAAGTTTAGGGTAGAATTGGGACATGACCTAAAGTTGAAGATTTTTTATGAGATAAAAGGTAAAAATGGGACAAAAGCTAAAATTTGAGGTTTTTTTAGGTATTAGGCCGATATGTGATAAAAGTAAGCTTTTTTTGCACTTGATCAATGTACTTGAGTGGAAGAGAGCGTGCTTATAGCTATAGGTTGTACTCTTGTTTTTTGGTTTTGTTTTGTTTTGCAGCTTTTTGAGATTTGCTTTGCCCAGAAGGTTTCTATTGTCCTTTATGTTTGATCGAGACAAATGAATAAAATTTTCTTTCGACAAAGAAAAATGTACTTTAATTTACCTCATGAACCATTGGCTTGGTCTGAGTGGATATTAGAATAAGAAAATGATGATTAAATATTTTAAGGTATGTTTGTTTTGAAAAAAAAATCACGAGAAAGGAAAATACTTTCCTCAGAGAATATTTTTTCCTAACTTTAAGCATGCATATTTTCTTTGACCGTAAATGGTTGTCCGTTGATTAATCATTTTCAATGAACCAAACGCATGAAAGTCCAGAAAACTAATTAACAAATACACACTTAATCTGAATACAATAAATCTTAAGTTGGAATCACATCTGGTACGTTGTGCCTCAAATCGAGAGAGTTCATTTATTTTTCATCATTATTACCAATTCCTTTAGAAATTAATCAACACGAAAAAAATCCGCTTTCTTGGAATAGAACGATGCAATAATCCCCCGCAGAATCGGTTGAACTCTGTGTCGAATCGCAAGTTCCTTCCAACAATCAAGTAATTTTTCACTCAAACCTAGCTGCTCAGTTGCTTCAATCAAGAAAGGGTTTCTTTCACGAATCAAGAACTGCCAAATCCAATTGAAACAAAACCTCCAGCTGCAATTTTCCTTATTCAACTGGGCGAGTGAGGTATCAAATATTTGATTGACGCAGATGTTATCCTCCCTCACTTACTAAAAAAAATTGAGGTTGGTGAGCTTTCTCAAGCAAACTCCTACTCTTCAAAATAGGATAAATATTTATTCAAGACTGGCTAATTGCTTTGTCATACCAAACTATGAAATTGAACAGAGAGACATATGAAAGCGAGCGCATTGGAACGACGTACTGCCGTTGTCATTTTCACCTAGAAATCACGGGCTTTACTTATGAATCACGTTGGCAAACATTCTTCAATCCGATCACGACGCAACTTTAGGCATCACAAACTATTCGGCCGATAATATGGACTTTTTTTATGGGCTATCCTCTCTCTCTATTGGATCTGTGATACTGTCATTTTTGCTTCCTTCTTAAAAGTCCGCCTGTGAAACCATTTGTAACATTCTGATCCATTCCACATGGGCCAAAACCCCATCAAAAACGAGTATTTGAGCAACCGAAAAGGTTGATCAATTACTTATTGATCACTTCATCTGCCACTTCCATTTGATGTGAAACTTGGGCCGTCATAAATTTTAATGAAATTTGTCCATGTTAGTGTCTGTTGTGCCATGTAAAATGACCGACGTCCATATCAGTGATTTCTAGCAAAAATTAACCAGATGAACTACATTAACGAATCGTCAAAAGGTTTGGGACTCAATTGGTACAATTGAAATATTTAGGACTGAATTGGCATAAGTGAAAAGGTTTAGGATTTTCTTGGTACTTTTCCCCTGCCACCACTATCTTTCACCTCTACCTATTTAGTTATCATCATAGTTGATGCATTGCTACATTGACGGTGCTCGACCGTTAGATCGCTCTCTCTCTCTCCATCATAGGGTGTGACACCCAACCTCTATCTCATTTCTCTTCCATCACAAAGGAGATGAGGGTGATGTCGAGCTCATTGAGGAGATGGTGGCGATGGAGGTGGCCAAGGTGATGATCAAACACAGAAACTACGTTGAAGGTTATGATGCAACTAGAAAAGAGTATTCTCACGAGTAATCGGAGTTAGAGGATGAACAAGGCAGAAGAAGATGACGAGGATGAGGCATTGGAAGAGGTGAAGGTTGTTGATCTGGTTCGGTAACTTCCTCTGCTGTCCGAGATATTTGTCGTGTTGTAGCACGACATGAGCGATAAATTCGACCCATCCGAGGGTGGTGCAAGATATGTTGGCACATGCACCTTCGCTGGGAGAACTGGTGGCAGTAGGTCAAAATTCAAGACAATTGTCACTTCTCTTACTAACGGTCGAAGAGTGAAATTAGTGCACACCAAAGTCCCACAATCATCAAGCACTCCGTTTGTTTCTTAAAGAATTTACCGCATAGTTTTGGATCGGCCACATCGAGTAGCTTTCCAACACCGTTTAGCTTCCAAACCCGTTCCACGAGATGCATATGACCCTCCGCTTCTTTTGGCTTGAAAACTTTTCTTCCACGTGCTATTTCCAATAGGATGATGCCAAAGCTATAAACATCTGAATGTTGAGTTCTCAATGTTCAGTCCTTAATTAGACTATCAAACAAACCCTAAGTCATACACCTCAGTCCCATCAAGATCATTCGTCACCAAGTATTACTTTCTTGATGCCCCTGTTAACATGTCGAACGACTTTAATATGATTGTAACACTCAAATATTAGATCAGAGAGGGTTTATGATATAACTAAAATAATACCATATCCCCTTGTGGAATGCAATGTACTTCAGTATATCTTCGAACACTAAAGAGAACAATCTTAAGGGGTTGGCTGAGTGATTCAAACACATTGACGATTTTATTAGTCGTGAATCGTTGTAAAAACATACATATCAGCATTTCGTGATCTCGTCACGACTATTTAAGATTTCCTTGTTCTTTCCTTTGAACGTTAATGCTATGTCGGGAAGCAATGTAGGGAAGAAATTGGGGTAGAATAAGTCTCTTCTTTTATAACTTTTCAATCTCTACCTTACCCCAAAAATTTTATAATTTTATAAGAATTTGCTCATGGGAGTTGGTCCCAGTTTCACAAACATAGCATAAATTGAGCTCGAGGGACGCTAGAGGGAAAAAGTATAACGGTGTTTGAGAAAATATTTATAATATCTTTCTTGTTTGAGAATTTATATTTGTACAGTGAAGTTGTGCCAAGCGGCAGTCACGCCAGCGAGCACGGAGCATTAGCAAGTGATTCATTCAATGCTTTATTGCAGTGAGGAATCAGTGACGGACAATGCTATTTATTTATTTATATGTTCATCAATTGACAGATCGCTCAGTACCTTAAGGTTGGTGACCTTAATCAGTGACTCATTTCTTTTGTGTTTTCTCTTCACTCTGCTAGGCTTTATGGCAGTTAGGTTTGGATGCCGCTGGTTGGCCAACATAGGGCCTAATACCCAAAAAAACTTCAAACTTTAACTTTTATCCCATTTTTACCGTTTGTCTCATAAAAAATCTCCAACTTTAGGTCATGTCCTAATTTTATCTTAAACTTTTTTTTGTCCCATAAAAAACCCTCAACTTTAAGCCTTGTCCCAATTTTATCCTAAGCTTTTTTTTGCCCTATGAAAAACCTCAAACTTTTGGTCTTATCCCAATTTTACCGTCCAGTTTCAATTTTACTGTAAAATTTTTACAGTCTCATAAAAAACCACAAAATTTTACTTGAGTCACAAATTTGACTCTATTAACCCTCCTTCCAAAATTTTTCGTTGACAATCAATAGATGGAAATCTCTCGAGCAAGAGCTGTTTGAGTGTCCTAAGTACTCCCAACCGCAAGAGATGGAACATTCTCAAGCATGAGAGATTGATAAGCGGAAAAAATCCTAAGGGCGATTTTGACGGAGGGATAATGGAGATCTTTATGAAACAAAAAAAAATTAGAGTGAAATTGAAACTTGACCTAAAATTGAAATTTTTTATGAGATAAAAAAAAGGTTTAGGGTAAAATTGGTAACCGAACCTAAAGTTGAGGGTTTTTTATGAGACCAAAAATAAGTTTATAGTAGAATTGGGACTAGATCTAAAGTTGAGGGCTTTTTATGAGAAAAAAAGTTTAGGGTAGAATTGGGACATGACCTAAAGTTGAAGATTTTTATGAGATAAAAGGTAAAAAATGGGACAAAAGCTAAAATTTGAGGTTTTTTAGGTATTAGGCCGATATGTGATAAAAGTAAGCTTTTTTTGCACTTGATCAATGTACTTGAGTGGAAGAGAGTGTGCTTATAGCTGTTTTGCAACTTTTTGAGATTTGCTTTGCCCAGAAGGTTTCTATTGTCCTTTTATGTTTGATAGGTTGTCATGAACCATTGGTCTATATGGATCTAAGAAACGCTGATTATTAAATATTCTATGTTTGTTTTGATCAAGAAATACTTGAAAAGGGGTGATTTGCATAGTACAAGAATTTTAGATATACCAAGTTATCTCCATTGGACAAGATATTATGTAATCAACGGATACCCAAAGATGGTACGTACAAGAATTTTAGTGTTATCTCCTCAAATCGGATACCCAAAGAGAGTTCATCGGAGAGAGTTTTTTCATCATTATTACCAACTCCTTCAGAAATTAATCAACACGAAAATCCAATTTCTTGAAACAGAGCGATGCAATAATCGTGCCCGTCAAAATTGGTTGAACCGTGTGTCGATTCGCAAGTTCCTTTCTACAATCAAGTACATTTCACTCAAATCTAGCTGCCCGGTTGCTTCAACCAAGAAAGGGATTCTTTCACGATTCAAGAACTGCCAAATCCAATTGAAACAAACTTACAGCTGCAATTTTCCTGATTCAATTGGGTGAGTGAGGTATCAAATATTTGATTGACGCAGATGTTATCCTCCCTCACCCTTAGGAAGCCTCGGTTATTCTGCGGCGTAGGTATAGTTATGCCATAACGTAAGATAACCCGTCTCTACTGTTGGTTTTTGGAAGCTTGTGTGTGGAACACAACCAAGAAGAAGGGACCAACAACCACACAAGATAGAAAACTTTAGTATATAATAATTTGCTTTCCAAAACAAAGTGAAGCTTTTCTTTGGATGTGAGAAAAGATTGCCAAAAAAAAAAAAAGACATTGAAGACAACCATATTTATAATAATTTTAACCGCCTAGAGGTAAGCCGACTTCAACATGCAATAAACGAAGTTGAACTTTAGCTCTTTTGCCGACTTCAACTAATCAAAAAGGAAACCGCGTTCAAACTACAAGTTTTGGTCAAAGAAGCAACTTCTCGTACTTGGACAATACTTGTCTTCAAGGTGCAAGCTGCACTCTCCTTGTCTTAAATGTTGGGGTCGGTTAAGAATCAAAATCCAATTTTAACTTTTCTCCTTCAATCAAAATCAATTTTACTATTTCTAACAGCCACTCCCACTATTACTGTGGTGGGCAACCGTGCTGGGCTCGCTCACTATGAAAATTAATTATGACTGAAATCGAACATTTTGTTGCGGCTATAAAACTCATGTGGTAATACCTAGAGGAGGTTGTGGACGATTGCCCCTTCCCACTTTTCTTACTTATCAAAAAAGCAATCAAGGAAGTTTTTTTAATGTGTTCTTCAAGATTCACCACCAATGAATATTGGGAGCATCAATTCTTTATCTAAACAATTCATTTATTTTTGTATGGATAAAATTTTCAATTTTATCAATATAGTCCTAAATTTTTGTGCAAAATTCTAACGTAATCTTTCCGATCAAATCGTGTAGGAAATCACTGACGTAGCGGTCCATGTAGGGCGTCATACCGAGTAAAGTTGTCCATGCCATGTAGGACGGCGATAATTGGACCCCCACTTCATCAATTGCCATTGACAATCGATTAGAACAACTACATTGGAATTCGTGTAAAGATTTAGGATTGAATTGATAAAATTGAAATTCTTAAAAATGAATTGACATCTGTACGATAGGTTGAGAACTTATTTGGTAATTATTCTGCTCTCAAACTATTGGAACCGCCGGTCTGTCTACGAAGCCAAAAAGAACGGTCAACGAGCCAGAGCAACTCTGCTCGCGACCTCACCATATCCTCCCTCCCTCGGTCCTCATCATCAATGCCCCTCGTCCGTTCGCGCTCTTCAAATTTTTCACTCCACCTACTTCTTGAGAAGACAACTTCTCCTTCTTCTTGTTCTTCTTCACTGCTACTGTTCGTTCGCCGGCAATTCCTATTGAGAGAGAGAGAGACAGATGGAATCGACGGTGGTCGCCAGCCCAGTGATCAAGGTCGCAGCGATCTGCGGGTCAATTCGAAAAGCCTCTTCAAATCGAGGCCTCCTTCGTTCTGGTAATCATGTAGCTCCTAATTTTCGAAATCCACGAGCTAAATCTGCAGTTGTTTATCTGAATGTGGTCGCTTCCTTTTTCCTGTCGATGGTGATAGCGATCGAGATATGCGAGGAATCGGTGAAGGGGATGCAAATAGAGCTGATCGACGTATCATCCCTTCCGATGATAAACACGGACCTCGAAGTCGACGGCCGGTTTCCGCCGGCGGTGGAGGCCTTTCGCCAGAAGGTTCTGGTAGCCGACAGCATCCTTTTTGCTACCCCCGAGTATAACTACTCCGTCACTCGTAACCACTTTCTCTGTTTTATTTAAGTTGTTTACTTGTTCATAATTGTGTCGAACTTGCTTTTTTTGCTGTCGAGGAGACTGTAATTATGTCTGTTGCACTCACTCTAGAGTTTTTTACTTAGGTTGTCTATATTTTTTAGGTTAACAAAACAACATAGAGAGGTGGCGAATAGGCTGATTCACAAAACTTGACAATTTTTCGTGGAATAATTCAAGTTAAAATTTGATAGATGCAGGAATAGTTTAATAACATCGTATGCGAATACTTCTATCAAACAAAACAAAATGAATAAAGAGATAAAGAATATTTGCAAGCAGATATTAGAGTAGTTCGGTTTATATCAAGTTTAAGTCCACTCTCCTACCAACAAGGATGGAACAAGCCCGTAATCTTCAAGACATGTTACAAAGTAGCAAGTATCGCCTCTTCCCAAAAGAGATAGATCCCACTCTCACTAATCAATTATTGCTATTATGTTTGCTCACTTATCAAATTGGAGATTACACTGGAAACTTTAATAGAGAAAATCTCAAGTGAGCAGAGTCACTTTCTCATAAAATAGAGAACGAGATAATATCAGACTTGTAGCTTTCTCTATTTTCGCCACATCCTTCATCTTGCTTTGAATCTTCTTAAATAGATCCTTAGTCTTCAATCTTGCCCTTGGAGAATCTTCAAGAAGATTAATAGCCATTGGAGATCATGGACACAGTGGACACAATTAGGTTTTCCTGACAATAGGGAAGTTTCCTTAAATAGAGTCTATTGATTTTGTCAATTATCGGTTCCTCTAGCTTGTATTAACAAAACATGCAAGAACTTCTGTCCTTCCTTCTATGAATTCTAGAACTTGTGATTAGCTATTAGACACCCATTATAAATAAATTGGAAAGAGGTCTGGGTCTTCTTATCTAGTCAATTTGAAAAACATCAGAAAAGTCTCATACATAGTTGATATAAGGAACTGCCTTTATCAGTAATGAGTCTATCCAGGTTGCCCGTTGGAAATTTACTTTCGATATGCTATCCACTGGTCTTCCTGAGCAAATTAGCGATCAATATTTCACCCAGCTATTCACCTTATTACAATCTCTCCAAGTCCTTGGAAACACCTTGTTCTACCAGATTTGTTCACCCTCTATTAAGATTGATCCAGTTTATAGATATCTTTCCATATACTGTTGATAGTGACAAAGCATTCCTCTTATCAACTTCAATTGATATCAACAACATATGCATTTATCAACGATTAAATTAAATGGTTTTGTCAACTTCGAAATATCATAGGGAGGTCTTCTCAACAATCTGCTCCTTTTTTTAATGATGACAGAATAATCTCAGAATATGCAGATGTAAGATGAGAAACTTGAAAGTTAAGATTGCAATAAAATAGATTAAATTGCTTATTAGGCTCTAAGAATATGAGATTTAAACATTTGAGCATATATAAGCAGTTGATAAAGTCTCTGGACATTGATTTGATCAGGGAATACATTGAGACTACTGATGGAAGCATAAGAGTTCAGATTGGGAGTTAAATTTACTCAAGCTTCTATTCAGGGAAAAGCTTCCTGATAAAGAGCTGCGATTGAGAGTAATTGTCACGAAAGCTATGTTATTGTAACACATGTATGGAAGCATTGAGAGACAACACTTATGAGTAAATTAAAATTATTTTAATGTTCAGATTGTCTCCCCTTTCATTAATTTTTTTTTCTCCCTTATGAGTCAACACTCAATGAGTCAATTAACTGCATGCTAATAGTATAGAGGCACTGGATTGTATCCTTTTCCTTCCTTAGGAAGATCATGGTTGATGGAGGCAGGTGCTTCCACCTGTTGAACAAGTTCCTCTTCTTCAGTAGCTTTTGATGACTTCTGATTTTCTTCAAATCTGACATTAATTGACTCCTCTGCCACCTGTTGAACAAGTTCATGGATCATTTGTGTTATTTTCTCCTTATAGATCAAGTAAGACCTAGGTTGAAGTCACAGTGGATAGCCCAAACATGAGGTTGTCAATACTCCACAGTGTTGGGAGATTGAACCTGTGTCATTTGCGTCAACAATGCACATGTGTCCGTTTCGTTACTATTAAGCCAACTTGTCATTGTTGGAAAGTATGTTTGACATAGCTGTCTATTGTGTTTTGGTCCATTTCCTGCTTAGGAGGAATATAAGTAAGCAACATCCGTTGTCAGCTTCAGTTTTTTCCTAGCATTTACACGATGGAAAAGGATGAGGAAGGTATTTATTTGTGAAGTCATTCATTTCTTTAATCAGATTCTTCTATTTGCTATGCCAGCACCTTTGAAGAATGCAATTGACTGGGCATCTAGACCACCAAATGTTTGGGCCGGTAAGGCAGCTGCCGTCGTGAGCTCAGCAGGTGGTTCTGGGGGGAGACGAGTGCAGAATCATCTCCGTCAAATTGGAGTCTTTGTCGATCTTCATTTCATTAACAAGCCTGAATTCAACTTGAATGGACGTGAACCACCGAAAAAATTCGACAGGGATGGAAACTTGAATGATCCAGAGACAAAAGAGAAACTTAAGGAGGTTCTTCAAGCGCTGCACGGATTTACATTGCGACTGCAGGGTCGGTGATGCAAAACTCATTAAGAGCATTTATACTCCGCATCATTGGTATCTGTTATATTCAGCAATAGTGAGGACATGAAATTGATATCACGACGATGAACACCGACTCCATAAAAGCAAGGGCTGTGTTAGTAAATAAACATTCTTCCGAGGAATGACAAATAATGGAGTGGAGTACAATATATTGGATTCTGGTTTGTGGACTAAAATTTTCAACCATTGACATCTCCTGTGGCTTAAGGCAAGTGTGCTTTTAAGTCAACTTTTGAGTGATTTTACTATATTAAAGTGAGTTCGAACTAAGGATGAGCATGGTTTGGGTTAGGCTGGTTCAGAACCTAACCCAGGGACCGACCTAGCATAATGTTGGTTTCCAATTTTTGGGACTGGGGACTAACCCTGTTGATCCTAGGACCAAGGATTGGACCGACCTTGTGGGTTCAATCAAGTTTTAGGGTCAATTCTGGACCAATCAATTTTTTTTTTTGTTTTATTTTTTGTAATCCCTGAAGAGACAATTGTATTTCAAGCAACATGGCATAGAGAGAACATTCTCAGTGTTGACTGACAATATGACGAGATAGTATGACTGGTAATTTCCAATCCATGGTACTCATATCAATTGTAAAGCCAACTATAAGGGTACTGCGCTCCTATTCTCAAGATCCAAACAATATGTCGCCCAAGCATAGTAGGGCTAATCAACATGTTGAACACAAACCGCAGTCCCTTAAAAAATTTTCGTTCAAATACACATTTGGGAATCTTAAAAACTCTGCAAAACATAGTCTCAACAAAATTCATCTAGTAATACACACATCATACACAGAACAGAAGACCCTAAAACTTACCCGCCTTGTGCTTCACATATTTCTCTAGGACCAAGCCCTCACAGTCTTGCCCCAAGCCACCCAGTTGTCCTCACTCATTCAAGCAAAACTAATGTAGCGTAGCCATCCCTATAAGCAGATCAACAACTTATATTTACCTCATCGTCTACAACCCTCAAATTTGCCGAACTCAAAAGAGAAAACCATTAAAACCTTAAGTTTAACTTATTCGAAACATTGAGAGACATTTCCCGTCACCAATCCACCAAGCAAAGCGTTCCATTCCAACAAATCTAAGCACATTATCCACAATGCCTTGTAATAGATGAATTAGAAAAAAAAAACAAACAAAGATGACACCGAAAAGAATCAAGGACTCGCCCATAGTGGCGGAGATAAGCCAATTCAGTCATGGAGGCAGAAGCATAGAGGGAGGGGAAGAGAATCGATTATTGTGTTCAAATGAGTAGAGAGAAGATGAAGACGCTACCCCCAAAAAGATGAAAATTGAAGATTTCAACAATAATCTAAGATTGAGGGAGAGTGAGTGTGAGACTCTAAGAGAGGAAAACGTAGAAGAAGAGGAGGGGCACTTATTATAATATATCTAGAGTTTGAATAAAACAAAAAAGATAATAGGATTGGTTCGAGTTGGATTAAACCTAAAGCTTCAAGATTAGGGATTAATCCGCACAGTATAAGTAATTTAAATGAAAGTTGGTGATAAAATACTATATGGTAATTTATTGAGAGAAAAGTGGGTGAGTCGTGCTAGTTTAGATTAGGTTGATAATCCCTAAAGGAGTTAGTAAATTAAGGGGTTGCTAGCCAAGGAAATAACCGAGGAAATAAAAAATTGGCAACTCAAAAGGAGGGAGATTGAGGGAGCGATATGTGTGTGTGTCTATATATATATAAGTAAAATGATTAGGGCAACCTTATGGTATCTTTCAATAATATATATTTATATATATAGACACACACTCGAACAGACATGATTTTAGTAGATATTAAGGATGAGAGACATTAAATTACTGATACATGAGTTTCCAAAATGGTTGCTTTCTCGATAAAGGGTAAAATAGTCAATAAGTTTTTATTCACACTACGTCCTTCTAAAATTTTTTTTGCGGACATGAGTCTCCCAAAATTGAATATTGATAAGTAACTCAAATAAAAATTGATAATCCACAACAAGATGGTCAATCAATCTAACAAAAGTCAATGACTCGATCTAATTTAGATCGGTAATTTTATGTAAGAGGTAATAGATTTGAAACTTAATTTAGTCAGTTTTGTAAATAAAATGAAATAGTCAATCGGTGGCAAATATCGTTAAGCTTACAAAAATTGGTTGGTTTTTTGTTATAAATATACTAACAGATTAAACCCCCATAATTGACACAATTGGTTGGATCGTTAGAGGATTTCCAGCTCAACTGGAATTCACCCGTTTAATTTCCACCAAAGTACGGGCAAACTGGTTTAAGTCAAGACACGGATGATGTACTTCACCAGCAAACTGCTTCTAGAAGAAGATGAGAACTCCTCTTCCTCCTCAGCTACCGTCGAGGAAGATGAAGTTCATGTACTAAACAATGACAGGCACATACCGAATCTCTTGCTTTTTGTTAATTTCAATCCTCTTACTATTGTCTTGTCATCAGATTATACAGGCAGCGCGGTAGAGATCCCGATATCTTACCTGATGATGGCGTGACTTCTCCTCGTGGCTTGCTGAATGATGAAACTGAAAGGGTCAAGAGCAGCGAATCTCGCGGCGCCTCAGCTAGGCATGTCGAGGTGGCAGAATTAGAGATGCTCCTAGAAGCATACTTTGTGCAAGTTGATGGCACGCTCGACAAGCTATCTACAGTGTGAATCTCATGCTTACTCTCTGATGACAACTAAATTTTCTTATGATATCACGTACCCATAAAGAGACACTGAACAACCTTTTCGCCGTGAGATTAATAGCTTAATTCGTTAGTTCTCTTTTGATATTTTCTGATTAAAGCTGAAAGAGTCGACAGCTGAAAGAGTATGTCAACGACACGGAGGACTACCTGAACATAATGTTGGACGACAAACAAAACAATCTTCTGCAGATGGGAGTGCTGATAATAACTGCTATTCTGGTGATCAGCCCGCACATAGTCATCCTCAGCGTAATGGGCATCAACATCAGTATCTCACTTTGGCATCCCCCAAATCAGTCCCGAGGAAGACTTCCTATGGACCGTCGGTGTGTGCACCATCAGGACCATCTTACTATATGTCAGCGTAGTTGCGTGGTACAAATACAAAGGCTTGATCTATTAAGGGCATGAAGAAATTTAATATCACCCAAAAATACGCGAAATGTACAGGATTGGCTTTTGTGGACACCCTCCAAGGATCGTGTCCTATGACTACTGCAAAACTGTAATTCTGCACTTGTAGCTCATGTAATCTTGAAGCATATTGACACAAGCAGAGATGATTCCCAGTATAATGAAGTAGAAACGATAAGACTATAAAGAGATTCTACTGTATTGATTATCAATTTTGTAAAATGAGACCGCCAGAGATTAAGGACCAATGCATGTTGACAGAGAACTGATTACATGGAAGCTAGTATGAGCCCTTTGGCATGCCCTACATGTGTATTCTCGATGTGTTCCTCGATGGAAATATCATAAAAGAATGAGCAGAAGCAAGAAACGAACAGTACACAGAAAACAATGATTTGTGTTCCCAAGAAACTATATAGAGAAGAAATATGACCCCGACATGGATATCCTTGTCTTCAATTCTGTCATTGACGCTGAGTACATATGATCGATATAATGATGCCCATTGCCTTCCCAAATACTCACAAACAGTTCACTTAAAAAAATCAGTGCAACATTTTTCTGCAGACAAGAACTTGATAGAGGCCATTCTTTGAAAAGCCGAGCAAAGATAGAATGAGGATGCCTAATAAATCAAAAGCTGCTACAAGAATTTCACCATTAATCGGAGTCCATGTCCTGGGAAGGATGATTATCAGGAAGGTTTTTCGTTCTAAAATCATTGACAGCTTTATCAAATGTGCCCCTTATGTGTTGACACATCAGCATCAGACCTTGGCACGCATCTTGTAATACCTCTCTTGCCGGATCATCTGAGAAACACCACGTAAAAGATTCAAACAGAGTAGAATACATGAAAAGCCACTCTGGAGATCACCCGAGAAGAAATGCTAAATGACCAACAGCTCCATTGGTTACACATGGTGGGGGAAGATGAATGTGAGAAACAAAAGCTAGGCCTAATGCCTGGGAAAGGGAGGCCTCCACTTATCAGGGCAATCCTCTCCAATCTTCTGTGGAAGAAGTTTCATGGCATTAAGGTGCTAAGTTAAAACAGAGAGTTGGTCCAATTTTTAATGACTTAAACAGTACTGGGTATGGCAACATGTATTCAAGATTCCATTAAGTACTGTGCCGATTCCATGAGCTCATCAACCATTTTTTGACAAAATCTGGCAACACTTTATCCTTATTTCCTGGTCCACCAATCCATAAAAAGGTAACAAAACAAACGACAATTTCACACTACAATACGATGTTTAGAAGCAAAGCAAGGCATTATAACTACATCACATCTCTTAGGCTTGACATAGCATAAAATACCTGTTGTTTGAACTCTAACATTAACCCGGGCTTCCGAAGGATGAGGAATGCTGTAACCACAAAATATAACCCGTGGACTGCAGAATAGACACAACACGCATTAAAACTATATGGAACCTAAACTTACCAAAAACAGGCAAGCTGCACATTAGCAAGAATAGAAAAAAATCAGCAAGACTGAAGTCTACTAAAAGATCCAACTAAATTCTACATCGTGGAGAAAAGGGAAATTATAACAGAAATGCTCCAGTTAGTAGGTTATATAACATTTTTCCAGTTATATTACTCCCAATGAACAAGATGAGTAACTCAGGCATTCTTTGCTGGTTCTACCCAATGAAAAGAAAAGGTAGGAAATAACCTTCATTTTGAGGGAAAAAAGATCATTGAGCATGTGATAATGATCGGTCAAAACTCAAACCAAATAAACTACCCAATTAAAATTCTTCCTTTTAGTAAGTTTACTGCTTAATAGCATCCCTGCTCCTGATGTTTAACACTTGCATGTTGATATTGACCAAAACGATTAACGGATTGATGATCCTACTATGTAAAGATCTGACAAATAGCACCAAGTACAGTAATGTAGTACTGACTCTTGATTCAAGGTAAATCTGAGGGCATTTGCAAGTGTATGATCCTCCTCAGCAAGAGAAAATGTGGCATTCCGTTGATCTCCAAAGGATGTGTGTTCCATTAGTAACAACTACTGCACAAGCAAGATATTCCAAAATGTTGATAAAAAATATCACTAACCCTGCTCAGAGACATGCCACAGAGAGAGAGAGAGAGAGAGAGAGAGAGAGAGAGATTTCATAATTTACAGATAGGAGATTATCTTCATATAAAGATTCATCTACTATGATCCCGAAGAGAAATACTACTTTCCTCAGAACAGCAATTCTTTGAAGAAATATTTTCTACCACAGTTAATATCCTCCAAAAGTCAATAAACATAAGCTGCCGAGCTTGAATTCAACAACAGACTCAATTACAATGACCGATTTGTTTTACTCACTCTTCAGTAAAACTTAACTCACAAGACCACAGTCAACTTATCAGAAAGACAACTCGCCTCACTTGACCCGCTCAGCAATCAAAGCACTCACTTATCTCCCTTCCACACGGCTCACCTGCTGCACACCACACTCATCCCACTCATCCTCTCCCAATCTTTTGATCTCAGTCTCGGTGACAACTGCCACCTCACTCTGGCCTGATCTTTCCTAGTAAATGGCCTACTTCTTTGACGAAAAATCAGGACACTAACAAATCAATATGGAGAGAGAGAGAGAGAGAGAGAGAGAGAGATGATACATTTGTTTCATGGAAAACTCAAGATTTGGAACACATTTTCCAAAAAAATGATCATCCGTATTGCTTACAAAAATATATAAACGAAAAAATTTTTCATCATCTACGAAAATAGTTAGGCATAAATAGTTATCGATAATGAAAAACTTTTTGTTCACCAATTTTTCTAAGCAATATATCCAATTACTTTTCGGAAATCTTGAATTTTTCCGAGAAACAAAGGCACCCAGAAATTTGTCATGAGTTGGAGTGGTGTTTATCGTTCAACATGGAGTGGGTCTGCAATTCTTTTTCCAAATATAAAGACAAAAATCTTCAATAAAAAGACCAAGATTCGAATAAACAGAAAACGCAACATGTAACTCGTTCCTCATTCAGCTTTTAGACCACACACACGAGCAGAAGGGAAAACACAGAGGAGCGTGAGAGGATCCCCTTCACAAATTGAGTCAGCACAGTTGATTTTTTCACGAATTTCCACCTACCCACTTCGCTAACAATCCTACTGCAACCAAGATTCGAGTAGTCAGCCGCATGAACGAAGAAAAAAATACAAACTTTCGCAAACGAACGGCGATTTCGCCGAGGGATAAGACCCTCCCGTGGAGCTAAACGGCAATGCTCGAGAGGGCCGAGGAACTAAACTGTGCAAAAGAGAGAGGGACAGGGAGACGAGTAGAGACGGGGAGCGACCTGAAGAGCGACGGACGATCGACGGCGGCGGACGGTGGCGAGCTGGGGAGACCCCCGTGGCGGTGGCTGCGCGAGGGAGAGGGAGGTGAGGTCGTCGAGCGCGTGACGGAAATCGAAAAAGGGATTTTCATGATTTGGACAAAATTTATACCAGACGCATATGGATGGAAATTACATCAATTTGCATAATATAGGAGGAAAAAAATAGTTAATACCACAAATAATCCCAATCCAATATATTTGTGATAAATTTATCAAAAATAAATTTTTATCAATTAATTTAATTTAATGAAAACTAACAAAAATTAAATTTGTCACATGTATACTAATTTGTAATTTTTTGAAATTAAAAATTAGTTTGTGATAAATTTATAATAAATGTAACAATTTTGAGTTTTTCATGATATTCAAAAATTAATTAACAAAATAACCATCTAAAAATTAAAAATTTAATGAATATTTAATAAAATTAAATTTGTCACTTGAGTACTAATTTGTGATTTTTTATGATTAAAAATTAGTTTGTGATAAATTTATTATAAATGTAACAATTTTGAGTTTTTCATGATATTAACAAAAAAATAATTACATAAATACAAATATAACCATCTAAATTACAAAATTATGGAAAATATTATAAATATTTAATAATGTGATTATGTTAATCTCTTTGCTTATGTAATGAGATATTAAGAGAGTATCGTGTTTATACATAAATAATAAGATGAATAAAATTTATTATAAATTAACTAAAAAATTTTAAGAACTTTTTTTAAATGAAAAAAAAAAATTACATAAATACAAATATAAACCGCCTAAATTACAAAATTATGGAGAATATTATAAATAATTTATTAATGAGATATTAAGAGAGTAATCATGTTTAAAAATTTAAATCCAATGCGGCAACATCAAGCGATCTATAAAGATGGTATCCGTAAGGAGCATTTAACTCCAGTTATCCCGGGCATCCGATCGTCGGGCATCGTCAAGCGATACACAGAAGCGGCTCCAGCGTGTGACCCACGAGCACCGCGCATTCCGACCAATTATTATCTTCTCAATTAGGGAAAATCGTTCATGAATAGTTAAGTATAAATGCCATACAACAATATCACATGGTCACACAACAGTCAGTCAATCAATTTTGCATGCGCCGATGTCAAACCCGAATATCAATCACTAACATTACTTGGCATAACAGAATAAAATAATTTAATGCCAAAAACTCGTAAACCTTCTTGAAAATTTCAATCAAAATATATTGTCACGTAAACAATTTAATCGGCAAAATCACCAACATTCAAACCGAAAATAATAATTTGAAATTATAAATTTTCCGAAATAATAATAAATAAATTCGGAATTTAATTATTTAATAATATCCGAAAATAATTCAATTTTCCAAAATGTCAAAACATTTCCTCGAATCAAAATCATTCAAATCATTTTCTAAATCGTCAATTTATACGGCAAAATCTAACATTGGCATCATAATTGACGTTAGAAAATTTTTCAAAAATAATAATATTTAATTTTCGGAAATTAATTATTTAATAATAAAATAATAATATTTAATTCCGAAAATAATAAAATGATATTTAATTCGGAATTAATATATTAACTAATAAAATAATATTTAAAATTCCGAAAATAAATAATTTAATAATAATAATCAATAACAATAAACTAATCAACAATTTAAATCCTAAACACCATTAATTAAACACTAATCCATAATTACACATAAACCTAACTAAACAAACTTAATACTAACCTAAACACTACTTAAACTACCCTAAGCAAGCTTAACACCCTAAACGAGGGATTAGGGGTTAACTTACCTATTTAACGCCGGCGAATCGCGAGGGGAGACGACGGCGACGGCGGCCGGCGGTCCGCGGTGGCCGGTTCGGACTCGATGGCGGCGAACGACGATAAACAGCGAAGGACGGTCGCTGTGGGGCTGGTCAGGGCGGCCTGGCTGTTCCGGGCGGAGCTTTGGCGACAGTCCGGTGTGACCCGGGATGGGACGGCGATGAGCGGAGCGGCGGGCGTCCGGCGAGTGACGCGGCTCGCATGCGGTGAACGAATCGGCGACGAGAGGCCGGGATGGCGGTCGGAAACGCACGGTGCGGCTAGGACGGGCTGGGGTGGCGGCGGTGAGCGGCGGCGGCGTGACCGGCGAGAGGCGCGGCTCGCGCTTGGCCGGAACGGGCCAGCGACGGGGAAGAGCAAGCAGCGACGACGCGGGCGACGTTGCTCGGTTCGGCGAGCTGCGGGTGTGGCGCCGGCGAGGGTGGTGGAGACGGGCCGGCGAGAAGAGGAGTGGCGAGCAGCTGGTCCGGCGGTGGGTGGTCTGCCTGGCGAACAGAACGAAGAAGCAGAAGCACGGCGTCGGGGGAAGGGAAGAAGGAGGAAGAAGAAGGAAAACAAAAGAAAAGAAAAGGAAAAGAAAATTAAAAATTAAAAAGTTATTGTTTCGATGCCGGAACAGTAACTTTTTCGCCGGCCGGCCGGGGACCTAGGTCCTTATTTGAGATTTTTTGGGCATTTTGGGTCCTTATTTGAGACTGATTGAGCACTTCATGCCCTTATTTGATACAATATTCACTTTGAACCTTTTTTGAAAATTTGACCCCACTTGGGATCCTTAATTGGAATTTTCCCATTGACTAATGAAAAATATGTGAAATAAGTACATGATTTAGTGTATGATCCGGTGCACCAATCTTAGTGCGTTTGTTTGTCCTGTTTTTATTTGAAAGTATCAAAATGTCATACAAATTTAAAATTCATGAAAGATATTTGACAATTTGTGTATAAGATTTTGAGTATTTTACTTTAAAAAATGTCAAGTGTGTCTTAAATTTTTAAAAAAAAAAAACACGAACGGGATACAGTAATCCTCAATGAATAGAAAGCATTTTCATGTGTATGCATGATGGGCTTGAGACAACTGACGTCGTCCCAAACTCATAACAGGTTTTGATATAAGATCCCAAATTCGCCTCATCAAAGTTATCGAGTTCTTATTGGGTATCCATAACCCGCGATATTATTATTTTAGTAAACATCTATCTCAAATTATATACATAATAAATTGTGTCAAATTTGCAAAAACAATAATTTATCCAAAACTCATACACTGTGAAATTCAATTAGAAAACCTACAAAATAGAAAATACATCCAAGGCTGAAAAAGCTTCAAGACCAGCAATCTCAAAAATCCAAAATTGAACAATCCTAAAATGAGATCTCACGATGGTGGCTGTCACTGGAAAAATTCGATGGGGATTGATTATCTTTAGAGATCAACAAAATTACATAAGTAAATTTAAGTATTTAGTAAATGTAAAAGACGTCCTAAACTTAAAAGGATTATGATAATAATGTACATATGCTGAATAACTTATGGGATAAGTGCATTGAAAATCCTAAAACTTATCACGAAAGTGCAATTAAGTCCTAAAACGTTCAAAAAGTATAATCAAGGCCTAAAACTTATCAAATTGATGCAATCCAGTCCTAAAACTTATCAAGTTGGTGTGATCATATCCTAAAAATTATTAATATTTTTTTGTTTGTCAAGTTGGATAAAATTAATGGAAGGAGTTAATTGTACTAAATTGACAAGTTTTAGGATTTTGAAAATTTTAGGACTTAATTCCATTTTCGTGATAAGTTTTAGAATTTAATTGCATTATTTGAAATTTTTAGGACTTGATTATATTTTCATGACAAGTTTTAAAATTTTTAGCACACTTATCTCATAACCTAAAGTTTTTAAAAGAAATAAGGTCATTTTAATCATTATAGTATATCAAACCAGGTATCGTAAAATTTCAAGCCTATCTCAAACTCGATGGGGTTTTTTACGGTTGATCCCATACATGTCTGCCATTTGAAACCATTCCCATCTCATTGTTACTAGTTACTACAACATATTAGGATTGAGTGGATAAGAACAGCACGTGTGTTATGACTTTGTATAGCGCTAACTTAAATATCATAATGTTTTTTTGCTCACTTAAATGCCATTGACGATTTACCTCATTGAAAAATCCGATGTAGATGATACTCATTCTCGTGGCTTTGCTGGCGCTGATATGGACAACTTTTAAATTTTTTTGATTTAATATTATTATTTTTATTTTCTTTTGTTTTTTTATTTTATTTTACCAGCGAGGGTCACCGAGGTCTCACCCAGACTGGGCAAAAGGTTCAACCTTGCTGCGGCCGATGGGGCCACAAAAGCCCTAGTCCAAATTTGGCAAGGCAATAGTGGCCTCGACAGTTGCAAATGATGACCCGAAGGCCCTCGCCATATTTTTGGTCCTTCATGACCTTGTCGGCTGTGGGCAAGGCAATCCTTGCCCAGATCCAGCAAAGCTGCCATGGCCCTAGGCAAGGCTTTCGCATCCCCTCTGGTCACTGGCATAGGCCTTTGCGGCCTCCCTGACCGCGAGCGAGATGGCCCTTGCTTGCGGCACTTGCGGCAACCGATGGCCTCGCATAGGGCCTTTGTGCCCCACTGACCGATGGTGAGGTGGCCCTCACATAGTTTGGATGAGCCCTTCACGGCCGGCAAGGATGGCCAATACAAAAACAAAAAAAGCAGAGAAAGAAAAGGAAAAAAAAAATTAAAAATTCTAAATTGTAAAAAAAAAAGTAAAAAAATCGACATGGCAATGAAAAGTTAAGTAAAAAATCATGTAAGATGATTCGCCGAAAATAACACTCAAATGATTGATTTTACTCCGATATGACTAAAAATGTGGAAAACGGATCACCCAAACTGGGAACCGCTCGAACCGGATTGAACCAGCCGGTTGGATCCAATTCTCGAGAGTGTCGATTTGGTTCCCCGTTTTTAAAAGTAGAACCGATGTCCAATCAATAACTAGACTGACTACTTATAAAATTTTTTATTTTTTTATTTCTTAAAAAAATTTAGTAAAATGTGAATTAAACCCTAAGTGAAGTACATTTTTTTGTTCGTCCTTTCAATTTGAGGATCATTACTAATGTTTGATCATGTTTGCAAAATAATCCTTATCTTTCAATGATTGGTGGGTTTAGTTTATTGTTTTCGATTTACAATTTATAAATCTATTTTTTAATTTTTGTTTATCATAAAAGATGTATGAGCACATAATTAAGATCCTTTTACTCAAATCTTTTTCTAAAAAAAGTAGTAGGAAACACAAAGAGATGACATCAAGTAGTGTGAAAAAAGAGTGACCAATTTCATTAGATAAAATCACCCGGTTCTATTTTAGAATCGGATCAGATCGGAAATTGATCACCTTTAAATGTCATATTTAAGTGAGAAAAAAAGACCGGACATTTTACGAAACTCACGTCACTCGTGTTCAATTTCCTCGGACTGAGCCGTGCTTACTCCGCATCCTGTAACCCAGTTCTGGTCCAAAAAAAAAAAATGGTCGAGCCTTTCGTAAGTGATCTTGAACTACTTCATGGAGGGAAAAGGGCGAATCGATTTTCATGGAAGACGAAGGTCACATGCGTCATTGTTCTGTGTGAGCTCGCGAGCGTCGCTCAAGTGTAAGTCCATCAAGTTCGTCTCTCGTTATCTCGACCGTTTCTCTCGTCATCAGTAGAACATCGCCGCCGAGACTGCTGTTGGGCAGCTAGCAGGGGTTGCTTCATAGTTATGCTGTGTAGACTGTGCACGGAGGCTGATCGAGTTGCTGATTTGCTATGATGGTTAGCTCTCTCTCTGATAACCCATCACCCTCTTTTTCTCCCACAAGAATTCCCTGCATTAATGTGGCCGAAACTAGTGGAAAAAAAAATGTATTGGGTCTTGCCATCTTAGTTCGCAGAGAAGTCGTTCAGATATCCCGAAGATGTAGCTGTGTTAACATGGTGGGATCACTGAAGGAAAGGAATAATTCACGGGCTTGGCCAACTATGACTTCATATTAGGAAATGAAACGGCATGAAAATGAACTCCTAATCATCCCAATTGATGATTTGTCTGTAGTGTTGTTCTTCATGTCAAATGGTAACTTAGATGAAGACTCCTAAAAGGGTAAGGAATGATGGAATCAATCCAATCAGGACATAAAAAGTGAAGTTCATGCGGATGGTCACATACTTGCTCTGTATGTCATATGGCTTTGAAAGAGCTTGATGTGTTTGTAATTGGCATGGAATGAGCTGTACACATGCTGCGTGACTTAAGCCAGATTCAAGGGTAGCTCAATTGATTGACCCATCTGCCTGTGACTTCATGTGTGATTAGATACTATGCTTATTTGGTGTATCTTCTTGTCTGCATACTATGTTTCATCCTATCCAGTGCATTATGACACAAGGGATACTCAGAATTGTTGTACTGGCTTGAATTTTCAATCTGAAGCAGTTTTTCTTATTTGCTTCTTGGCTGTGCGAGGCTGCTCTGTTGTGTACATATGGTTGCAAATTGATCTATGGAAGTAGTGCGCATTTTGTCACAAAAGGAAGCTGAACGAACTTTCCAATACGTGCTCTTCTTTCCGAATCTCTTCATTCTTTGTGTTTGTATGTCACATAGCAATAGAGAGGTTCATCCTTTCTGACCCATTCTTGTACACATAATGTGTGGTTTTCGAACTACAATTGCAAATTTTTAAATTGCTCAGAAACTGCAGAGGTCACACTTTTGGAAGAACAGCAGTGATCAGGACTATAATTAAAGTAGAATTGGCAATGCAAACCTTTTAACAGATGTCGGTAGAACAAAGAGGACAACTTAGCCAATGATGGTGAATACCTTTTAGCATGTTGTCTTGCCTTTGTTATTTATTGACGTGTTTTCATTTACATAGATAAAGTGTTTATGCAATGGTTCTGAGTTTTAGACTTGACATACCATATCTTGAGGTCTTATTGCTGGGTATACTAGTTTGTTGTTTGAAGAGAACTCAACACTTGTAGAAGCTTGAGCTTTTTAACTGACTGCTAGCTTTCGACACAATACGGTTGATAACCATCCACAGTCCGAACTTGTGCTAATGCAGTTGCAATCTGGTTCACAGTCAGATCTGTTGTGAGAAAGAGATGACCTTGATTAAAAATATGTTCTTCAAAATAATTGAGTTGGAAATCTACCCCAGATTGGTTGCTTCTAGAGGGGCTTCTTTACTCTGAAGCTGTGGCTGGCTTAGCTGGAGGTTTGAAGGTGCAAACAAGTCAAGTACTACTGTCGTAGTTGATGGTTCATGGGAATATTGATTAGCTTGATTCACATCCCTTGCTCTATAAATCTGTGGATTAAGAAATTTGTCAGTAAAATAAAAGATGAGCAATTGATTGATTGTGGTTTCTATAGATGTAAACTTGTCATCTGAACTAATACCTTCTTTCTCAATGCATTATTTTCCTGAAGGAAGAGATTTATCTTCTTATGCAGCTCCATGTTTTCCTGATGCATCACGTTTCCCTGTAATGAATTAAGTTTATGTGAGTCACTTGATAGTTGTTAACCATATTATTGGAATGAAGTCGCCAGGTTTGTGAAAACCTTGAGGTTCAGCTCTTTTATCTCGCCAGAGAGAATTTGCTCCTGCAGAGAAAGAATTACCAGAATTATTCCTCGCATATATTGAGATAGTGGTGTGTCTTTTCCTGGATTTGGTGGTAATACAGAAACAATGTTTGACAGTTTGAGGCAGATATTCAACTATTACCTTTTTGACACGGATACCCTTTAGGCTCATCTTCAGTCGCTTTTCTAGATTTTGCAGATCTTTGACATTGAGGCCAGAGAGTTGTTCTCCCATCAATTGCCTGTGTGAGTCAGATTGAAGAGAAAATATCATGCTTAGACTCGAGAGCTTATCAATTTCCTGCTACATTTTGAAGATCATATGTCTCTAGATACTTGACATTCTGATAGCATATCATATCAAGAGGCATCCAACACCCTTTCCAATTATTTAGTTAAGTGAATGTACATTCTTCCAATGTATAATTTGCCACATTTTCAAATCTAGAAGTTGTCATGACGAATTGCTTTAGCAATTCTGAAAGGACTTTACTGATTATATCAATGAAATTAGTCTATTTTAAAGTCTTGGGCACAGTGTAGCTTCCCAAGATTGTACAAACTCAAGGAAGCCTTCTGGATTTCTTTTTGCTGGCAGCTCAGCCAAAATAACTGAGAAAGTATACCCCAAATGTGATAGTTTCTGGATTTCTTTGTCTGAGCAGCTCATCCAAAATAGCTAGAAGTATACCCCTAATGTGATAGTTTCAAAATGTATTCCTGAATTCATTGTCCCCTCTGCCAATAATATACTTGTTGGGCCTAATCCACAAACATGTTCTTCATGGACTAAGAAGATCTATTTGGTCGCAACAAATAATACTCTATGCGGCTTCTGCCAGGACATTAGTAGCTCTCTTGAATCATTTACATATCATGTAGATAGAATATGCTTGGCTGAGTGATTATGCTAAATGATTATAAGAGAAGTTGTTACTGTGTTGCACTATCTACTGTAGGTTTCATCTGCTCAACACAAATATTCTCAGTGCACATGACTGAGAAGAGGACATGTATATCTTGTTCTCTCCTCGGACATGGATAAGTTGTGCATGTATTTTCCTTGACTGTACATTACAAACAACACAAAATAACCTTTGGCTGTACATTACAAACAACGGACAAGTTTCTTGCACTAAGTGGAGTTAATTATATGAATCTTTGACACCATGGCAATTTGTACTTTGTAAACTGATTCTTGATATTCCTCAATCTACAAGATGATAATTTTAACGGATGCTAACAGTTGGAACTGAAATTTTAATTCAGGTAAGCATGCTAAATATCATTTAGTGATATAATTGGAAGAGTCCTCAATCCTTCTGGAAGTCCACATCTACTTCATTCATGTACATTTCGCCAAAAACTCATGACCAAGTGGAAAAGTACTGTACCTGTGGCGCTCTTGCAGGTGCTGCAGCTGTTGTCTTAAGCTTGCGACCTCTCTTTGGCAATGCTGGGAACATCAGAGAAGTAGAATGACAGAAAAGTTTATGAATGGGAAGGCATTAGCGTGGTGCATGTTTTACAATGGGAAAGTTCTCAAAGCGTTGCATGGATTTCAATGGCGATAATGACTGATAGGACTGATGGAACGGATAATCCTAAGACTGAGTAGACCAGTACAATTGCAGGCAGGGTTTACAAGGTAAGAACCTGCATATGATCTTTTTCTAGTGGATGCTTTATGGATTTTTTTCATGTTTTGGGAATTCTATTAGAGGTGGTGAAGTATTATATAAGCACACAGAAGTGAGCTTACTTCTTTGAGTGCTGATTAAATTAACTTTAATAGTTTCAACTGATTGAATTTGTTGTTTGATCAGTGAAGCATTCGTAGAAAGTAGGGTTCCCAAAGCAACTAAACTGGAAAAATGTGCAACCATGCAAATAATAGTTGGAATAGACTAGCTGTTGATCATGTTGTAGATTATAATATGTGTTGCAATGTTTCAAAAACCTGTTAATAGTGTCACACAATCAAATATTTAAAGGCTCAAACTGCACAATGTTTCATAGTTCGCACATGAACCTTGCTGGTGCAACCTGTGAGTGCACTTGCACTGCGCTCGTCCACATGGATTTTGTTTGTAGAAATGCACTCATGAACCGGTCCACTAGCTCATGAGTCTAATCACTCTGTTTTTGAATTAGTTCATGCACAGGATTATGCATCATCTCAAATGAGGCAGCATGTGCCTTGCTCAACCAACCGCGAGACAGCCCATAGTTGCCGGCTCACAACCCTTTTGAAGTGCACATGGCCTTCCTCAACACTTAAACACCCCAAGTTCCACATAGAGCCGGAGAGGGATGTTGAGTGCTCGACATATACGTAGCCGCCAACTCCCAAGAGTCTTTGCCACCTTGAGTTCTCCTTTTGTTGGGCCTTAGCTCACATGGTTTGGGCCAGGTTGTAACAAATGATATCAAAGTAATGCATCGGCCGAAGTGTAGGATTTATCATATATTCTTGTATGGTTTTGGGCTTAATGGGTTGAACTCGATGGGCGACATTGATATTGGCATTATTGCTACACGAGGGGGGATGAGACTGTAAGACCATAGGTCGTAGACAGAGTCAGAGAGAGATTGCACTGATACATAATTAGCAGCCTACCCCTGTGGTCACAACCAATTTAAGTAACTCTTTTGAGGATTTGGCTCATGTGGTTCCTGCCGGATTGTTACAAATAGTCCATGCATTAAGGGTGTGAGATTTTGTGGGACCATTGCCCACTATTTTAAAAGCTTAAACTTTTAGATGAAGATGTGGTTTAATATTTAATTATTCTAACACTCCCCTCATGCTTATTCTGGTCTTTTTGCCTAACACTAAGTGTGGACATATATAATTAGGGAGGCAAATGAAGCCTGGAAAGATAACTCAGGACCTACAGCTCTAATCATGTGAGATTTTGTAGGACCTCTGTCAATTGCTCTAAAAGCTTAAGCTTTCACACGAAGGCGTTGTCTACTATTTAATTATCGTGACAAGGGGACTTGCACACCATCGGCTTGCTGCTCTCATACCCATGCTTTACTCTATCAAGCACATCCCTGCCTGCCCATGAGTAAGGTAGCACAGCCTTCTCTTTTGTACCAATGAGTCATTGCCCATGCCGTGCTTCAATCTTGACAACCTGTCTGCTTGCCAATCTCATGTCCTTAGACTTGCAGAACATGCTCTAGCAGCAACGCCTTGCTCTTAAGCATGTGCCAACACGTCATAGCACGGTTCATGTAGAGACCTAATCCGGTCCCCATGTGGTCCAAACCCAAGCCCCCAAAAGGATTATTAAAAAGGTGGCCGTTGGAGGTGGCTCATTTCCTTAAGAATCAAGCAATAAGTCCTCTTCCATCAGACGTGAGATCAGAGCATCACAAACTTTCCTAGTTTATAACACTGATGTCCTTCTCAATGTCGGCTCTTTAACCAAACACCACAATAATTACGTAGGATTCTACAGGTGGCCTGTAGGTTTAAGAGACGACTCCTACCATGTAATGCTTTGTTCCAAACAGTATCCAGAGGTGGCTCTTATGGCGTAGCACTGTCTTACATGCTCCTTAGTTCACACACTTCCTGCTAGTGCATTGCTTGATACCATTTTGTAACGAGCTAGTCCGGTCCACACGGATCAAGCTCCCAAAACAAGTACTCAGGTAGTGGCCTATGGGGTTGGCTAAATCAAGGCATTACGGCTCAAGGCCCAACTCCTGTGCCAACATTTGTACCACATGCTCAAAGGTCTAATTGATAGTATAGAGATGAATATATTTGGAGGAAGTTGGATACAACCTCAATCAAAGGTAAAATGAGGAAAGCTCATTCAGGGTTATCTGGAAATGTGAAACAATGGTCTTCTGATCCTCCAGCAACAAGATGTGAGTACATGATGGATATGTAGTTTAATAACAGCAAGAGAAAACCCATAAGGACATGGGAGAGACAATAAGGAAAAAGTTAGAGTACTTAAACCTTACATAAGAGTCAGGTCAAGAGAGTGCACAATGACAGATGAAACAAAGCCGACCACACATAGTGGGAGAAGATCTAGTTTTTGTCGTTGTTGTTGCTAGTTCTCCACTTTTACAAAGGAATGACAACGCTAGTATTTGAACTTTTGTCTATTTCACAACCGAGTACCTAAATGTTATTTTTTTTTGTTGAATCAAGTACCTCAACTTTTCAAATGTGAGTCGATCTGAGACCTCCTTTTATTAAATGGTCGTCTCTTGTAATTTTACTGATGTGGCTCGTTTACTTAGCAAAACTTAAGCCCAATTGGTATCAGCTCAATTATGCCACTTCCATTTAGGTGTCGGGTGATGAGGATAGAGAGTACAATGACTGTCGACAGATATCATTTGAAGAGGCCAAAATCATATGCCAATGCAATCAATTAACCAGCATTAGTATTGTGACAGTCCGGATTTTGGCCCATTTTTGGGATTTATAAAATGTGTAATTCGTAAGTGCACTTATAATGAAATTTCGTCCGGAACCGATCACTCGGGTTCTTGTTTTTAAAAATAGAAATTTTGTTAGAATCGCAATCGAATTTGGCCGTTATTTATTTTGATTTGGAGTTTCCGAAATAAATTGGACGGTGTCGATATTATTGCAGCTAAATTGTCGAGGTTATCGGGAAAGTGAGAAAGTGAATTTTTAAGAGGGTGCAGATTTGGACCGGTAGACCTCCCTCGTAGTGTGGTTTGGATTGTTTTATTTTGGCTGTGTGCCCTAGAATATTGTCGGGATTTGAAGTGGATTATTAGACCTTTTTTTTGAATTTTCGGGACCGATAAGTATTTTTAGTTTGGACCGTGTCCGTTGGTTCCTTTTAAATTTAAATTTAAATTTTAAATGTTGTTAACTCTCTCAGGTTTCATAACTTTTCAAATGTTTCCAATGAGCAACTCCAATTATGAATGATGTCATTTGTGAGAGTCCTTGCCAAAATTTACTTATTAATTTAGTGGTGTTGTGATTTATTTATGCAATGCTTAAACTTGAATGTCGGGTTTTGAAGAGGCGTGGATTTAATTGAAATAAATGGTCGCCAGGAGAGAGAGAAGTGGCATCGATCGGAGGGCTACGGACTTGGGACGTGTTGATTGAAGGCATGAATGGCGGTGTGCCAAATGGACGCTGGCTTGAGATGTGACCGGTGGGCCATTAAAGGTGTAATTCCATTTACGGCGCCCTCGAATTTTGACCGATATGGCTTGGGACGTGCTTGGGAATTGATTGAAATGTGAGGCTCACAGAGGCGCGCGAGTTTTGTTCGATGTGATTTAAGTGTGATTTGAATTGAGGCCGAGTGTTGATTGGATTGGTTGGTTGAACGTGTGGACTGACCGACGATGGTGCGTGTGGATGATTGGTTGATGGGTTGGGTGCTTGATTGGATTGAAGTGGAAGTGTGTGTACTGGTGATTGTGATGTGACGGTGATTTATACTTGCATTATCATGTTTGGACTAATATGTAGGATTAGCACGTGGATCGAGGCGAGGTGTAAGCCTTTCATGTGAAATGGATTGCATGATTGGTAGTGCGATGTTCGATTGGTCCGGGCACGCATTAGCCTAAGTTAGGTTTAGGTTGTTGCTTATTGAGACTTGTCTCACGGTTATTACATATGCGTGATGGATTCGCAGAGAGATCGAGTACTACATGGGGATTGAAGGATAGATCAATTACCTTGTATTTTTTAGTATCCTTTTGTAGAGAAGATAGGCTTATCAACCACCGCCCCCTTTTGAAAATTGTGGTTTGATTTTGAAAGCCGGGTTACCTTTTTGTAATATTGAAGGTTTTATAATGTTGGGTGTTTATTAAATTTCGATGTCTATTCCTTAGTCATGTTTTTATTGTCTCGGTGATTTTATATGCTTCCGCTTGCGTAATTCGTTTGGGTCGGCGACGTGTTCTGGGACGTTGCGTTCACATGATCGACCGTGGTCGGGATGTCTGGGGCTCGGTGGGGTCTCGGGCGTGACAAGTATCCAATTTGGTATTTTCTGTCTGCAATTTTAACAAGGGCCTCACATTGATCCACATTTGAGAAGTTGAGGTATTTGATTAAACGTTAAAAGATTTAGGTACTTGATCGTAAAATAGGCAAAAGTTCAAGTACATGCGCAATCATTACCCCTTTTATATATGCTATTGCTACTAATATGTCCTTGGCACTTAACCACCCCAGTTGAATTGCAATCGCAATAGAATGATTGCTTCAGCTACCGCACAATGACTTGATAATCCTCTCACTTACTTTTGCATTAGTTTTATGCACGCATAATTTGATTGTAGGAAAGGATAGACGATAAGGTGGGTTAGCATTTCTTTACTTTAGTCTCTTTAGCTCATTGATTGAGAGTATTGATATTATCAAACCTGGGATCATGAGCAATATTTTCTCTGAATCTTCATGAATTCCCTGTTTCCAGGTGATTGCTTGAACCCAAAGAATTTTGTTTCTCTTTGATGCCAGGTAAAAGAGAACCATTCTTCAGTCAAATTTTGCGTATCCCATCAACTTGTTGAGCCACAAGAGGCTTCTTTGCATCTTTGCCATACTTTTTCTGAACGTCTGAGTTGACTCTGCAAATGCAAAGGCAAGGACATTAGCGCTACTTAGCCAGTTGCAAGTGGGATAATCTCAAAAGTGAGTGATACATCATTGGGTGGTAAGGCGGTTAGTTGCCAGAACCTTTCCCTCTCACTCATCTTTTGTACCACTTTGAGGTGCTGATGCTTTGTACGCTTGGTCAAATTAGAGAAGCAGGGTCATTGTTGCCCATTTATGTATTTAATTAAAAGCAACTTCCATTGTCATTGATATTGTGTCATACCTCTGCTATGTAAATATTTTCCTTTGTTACATGCCTAGTTGGTCAATAGAGTGATCTAGTAAGCTTGTAAAAATTTTGAAACTTCACCTGGATTTATCGAGTTAATAGTATTGAGAATGATTTGGATATTATTAGAGGTGTCAAAATGGGTCAAATAGTATTGAGAATGATTTGGATATTATTAGAGGTGTCAAAATGGGTCAAAAACCCATACATGACCCATTTAAAAAAAAATGGGTCATATATGGGTCACTTTGATTTTAAAGAGTCAAGCTTAAATGGGTTTTAAATTTTAAAGCTTAAAGATAAATGGGTCTAAATAGGTTGAGTTTAGAACCAATGTCCAACCCACCTACCATACCCATCCACACACTCTCTCCCTCTTTACAAAAATGTTTTAAAAAAATCGAAATTTAATTATTTTTATTTTTTCTCCTTTTCTTTTATTTTTTATTTTTCCTTTCTCTTCTTCCTTTTTCTTTTTTTTTTTATTCCGGCCAGTGGTTGGCCACGGCGACCGACCATCGGGGTTAAAAGAGAGGTTCGACTTCCCGAATCGAGCGAGCTCGACCTCTCCCGAGGTCGGCGAGCTCGAGTTACCGGGCCTTGGGCCAGGCTCCACCTGCCGCATCCGGATGAGGTCGAGGCGAGGGCCCTCGCCTCACCAAATTCACCGCCTTCACCGCGAGCTCGCCCCCCGGTGGTTCGGTCGCCGGTCCACCGTGGGATCGGACAAAAATAAAGGAAAAAAAAAAAATAATAATTAAAATTTGATTTTAAAAAAAAAAAAATATATTAATTTTTTTATTTTCTTGGATAATGACTTTATGGAAAATATTTTCTAGAAATGTCACATTTTTTCGTAAAACAAAAGAACCTCAATTTTAAAAAAATTGTAAAATTTTTCACTAGCTTTGTATTGCATAAAATGTTTTAGCAAAGTATAATTTTAAAAAAAAATCATAAGAAACAAGTATTCCTAGATTAGGTTAAATATAAAAGTGTTTTAGCAAAAGTCGGGTATGGGTTGGGTCGGGTATGGGTTGGGTATGGGTCGGGTCGGGTATGGGTCGAGATATTTACACTATGAATAAATGGGTCATAAACGGGTTAATGGGTCAATTTGGGTCGGACCATTTATGACCCGACCCAAACCCGACCCGACCCACCCGTTTAACGGGTCTAGATATTTTTAAGCCCATATTAGTTAAAATCAGAGGTTCTTAATGGGGAGTTCCTCTGTCAGAGAGGTTCTTTGTAGCTTTGATGCCATTTCCCAAAAAGTTCCCTTGTCCAGTTCCTTGGTTGTTCTTGCAGGTGTCATTCTGTGCTTCGCACCTGAATATGCGCACAGGATTTAGCTGAAAATTTTTGGGAAACTTCATATAATGGCAGCCTTTCTCAAGAATGAAGAGCTTTGAATTGTAAGGTCATATATAATGACTTTCTCCCATATATCCTTCCTTTGTTCATGAGAAGCTGCTTATTTGAGGAAAACGCTAGACTTACATCCCATGAAAGATCTTGTTTGAGTGACAAGGTACACTTAGATTACATCAAAGGAGGTGCTTCTTTCATTAGCCAGTCCTTTAGTCAATGGGAACTTTACTTTCAAACATAAAGCAAAGGCTTGTTTCCATCTCCTAAAGACTTAGCCACTGGTTCTCTCATTGTCACATAGCATAGTTGCTTGATGGAGTACAAATCACCGTCTATACAACTATTGACAGCTAATTGGCCAACGGATACACATTGGCTTCCCTCGCTTAATCCATTGAAGTCCTCCATTACTAGACTTCAAAGGAAAGGGTCTTCCACATTCTATGATAACCCCTGCTACACTGCTTTTGCAGTCTATCTTTTGTGTAATTTTCTTGTCCGTCATCTATGCTTAGAGGCTTTGGTTAGATATTAAGTCTTGAAGCCTTGAATTATGGATTGGTCACCATTATGCACGAATTGGTTGATGAAGAATCCTGTGTGAAGTTTCTTAGCTTGAATAATGACTTTCAGGTGAGTTAATCAAATTCCCTCTTCCACCCAAACAATCATACTCTATGTTTATTAAAAAGGACTAGGGTTAAAAAAATTCTGGTCATCACCATTAAAATAAATATTAATACGGTGAAAAACTTATATAAACAGCAAAAGCGGTTTGAGATGTTACTTGGTAGTATACTGTGGTTAACCCAATTTAAACAACAATAATATGTTTAGATTGTGTGGAACTATTTTTAGGACCTGGACTGTTATATCTCCAATCCTTGCGGCAAGTGCCATTTTTCAGCTACATTCGTTACTACGTTCTTAGAAGAAAAACTTTATTTTGAACTGAATCTCACAACATCTCTGTTGCCACTTTCTGGTATAGGCAAAGTTTTGTATGCAGCTAATCTTTTATTCTAGCGCTAAAGCATGTTCACATTATTTACTGTATTGTTCATGCATGTTTTGCTAGCTCAAATGATAAAGAGAAACATTTTGACAGTGAAGTGGAGTATTATGCAGGTGCAGTTTTACAGCTAGGATACGCAAATATCAAATGGAATGACCAAGTTTTCACAGGATGCTGATGCCATTTTAGTGTAAAATGAGTTTTTTGAAAGCAAAAGACATCTCAAGTTTCTGTGCAAATTTTGTAGCAAAAAGAGGTGGTCGTTTCAGATTCTTGCCTTGATTTCTGAAGCTGGATTAAGTAGTTGGTGGCCTTCCCCCCTTAACTCCTCATAACGTTCTAGCACTGACTGCATACTGCGAAATTGAAGTTTATTGATAGAGATTGACTACTATTTTTCATTGTTATAGTACTATACGTGGTATTACTTCCAGAATTGTAAATTGAATGAACAAACAATTTAAGGTACATCTGCATGGTGCAAATGCGTAAGTGCCCTCATGTCAACCCCAAATCCTCGTCAACCTTTGAAATATCCATTGAAAGTTGTTACCGTTACTACTCAAATCACCATTGAAGTGTGTGAGACCTAGCGGATTTTTCCTGTGGTTGGACCCATTGAGATCCATCATCTCAGGTCATCGTACGACTATTTTGGATATTTAAATTTCAAGAAGAAGATTACTGGCAAACATGCATAGTGGAGTCCATTTTTGGATTAATTTAACGTTTCATAGAATTTCAAATCGGGAGAATCTAATGTATGAACAGACATGTTAAGCTACCCCTATTGTTAAGTATGTTGAGCATTAGTGGTATGAGCTTTGAACAGCTAAAAATTGAGTATTACATTGATCCTAATTGTCACAAGAAGCAGCAAGTGTGGAGTTTTGGCTTCCGGTTGCATGGTGGTCGTCTATTTGAAAATAATCCGCTATGCGGTCCAGAATGTTCTTTATATGAACAGATTGTTTGAGAATCTTAGGAGGACATTTTAAGAGGGATAAGTCCAAGAAACTGACGGCCAATTGTCATTTCGACCGAGAATGTACCAAGACCTGAGAAAATTGGTGAGTGTGTTTGTCTTCTCAGATTGGCAAGGGGAACTCAAAGAGCAAAGGTTAATTCCTGCATTCAGCAACACCAGAAGCACCTTTGATTCATTTGATAAGGATAATTTCATCTTAGGACTTCCATAGCCAACGAATGGTATGTTTCTCATTCTTGTTGCAGTGGATTGGTTGTTAACAAAATGGCATGCTTCATTCCCTGTTCGAAGTCATCTGATGCAATGGACGCCGTTAGTTTTTCCTCTTCAGAAGTTGTGAGGCCATTGTTGGACTTTCTCATCTTTAAAAATATGGTTAGACAGAAATGGTTAACAGAAGCTCCGGTGACATGACAAAATCTCTTACTGGGAACATGAGGAGTCGGGATTTTGGCATTTCTCAGGCGTACTTCGCCTAAAAATAATTGAATGGAAGCGTGAAGAAGACCCCATTTGGGGCATATATGTAGGTTGAATCCGCAACATTTACTTGTTCTTGTTCCATTTTCACAAAGAGGCTAGAACAAACGATGATGATAAGGCTTTTGCAGAACATATTCAAAGGGTTTTTATGAGGAGGTAATAGCAGAACTGAAGGCTAACAATAGAACGTATTGGATGAAGGAATTTCAGGAGGGAGACTCGGTACATGTTCATTTGAAGCGTGAGAGGTTTCCTAAGGGTGATCACGACGGATTTAGGTCCACGAAGTTCGAACCTTCTCAAGTGTCGAAGAAGAAACCTTACTTATATCGAAGAGGTACTATTCAGGTTACAGATTAGCCTGACTATAATGTTTCTGACTACCATGGTTTTGGGGGGATTGACAGAAAGGTTGCTGCAGTTGAAGATCAAGTTAGTCAACTGCTGAAGAATCTTACAGACGCCGTTGAAGATCTGTTAAATGTTGAAGGAGTGAGCTAGACAACTCTCATAGAGATTTTTGGTGAAATGGCTAGGGAAACCTACGAGTGAAAGCATTTGGATTTTTTTTTTTTAAACTTTCACCATCGAGCTTAATGTTTTTGGCCCATTTGATGCAGGAGTATAATCAAATCTGGACCATCAAACGCAACCTAAGTGTCTTTTTTCTCATTCAATCTTTTCTTAATTTGTTAGGATCAAAGGCTTGTAATTATTTGTAATTGAGGGTTGAGATTGTCTTATGTCCACAATCTCGCATAAATAGGTCTTTTGAGTCAATTTCTCTTTAGTTTTTCTCTAAATCCCAGAATATGAAAAATGCTACTTGTATATGACAGACTATCATCGGATGTAATTTTCGCAACCCTTTATTTTCCTCTCCGATTGTCAATTTCCATGCTTCGATATTTAAGGCATATCTAGCTTATGGATAGGTGCAACTTCCTTGTATTTGAATATTGAACCACACCTTTAGTCTGAGTTTTTAGATTAGACAACGGCAATGTAAATTGCAAAACAAGTCCCTACCTTCATTTCATTTTTTCAAACTTATCCCCACCTTTCGAATTTATCAAAATATATCATATTTTTTTAGATTGCATCAAATCTATCGATCCCACAAGTAAACTCCCTCGCTCAAAAAGATATTTTACTTAGATTTTTTACCCTCTCAGCACTATATATTGTCAACTTTGTCATTAAGGCTATGTTTTCATGAAAGAAAAACTAGTTTTGTAATCTTTCTTCATATAAAAATCAAATAAACATTTTCAATATACGAAAATGGACGATATCACGCCGGATTATCTTCTCCCTTATGTCTTTTACTTTACTTTTTCTTTTTAGTTTTTTCAAAAACTTCCTATAATAGTGTTTACGGCCTTATTTAACATATTCCATAGAAAGTTTACGTTGTGCTTGTATAGCACGTTTCTAGATGCATTTCTGTTTCGGTGCAACGGAATTAATTTTTCTTTATTTCCCATAGCATTTATTCATCGAAAATGGTGATTATTGACATCTAACACGTGGTACAACCATCTATATTTCTATTCTCATATGTTCATAGTACATATTCGATTTGAAACTAGTAAAATCTACTTATCCAAAGATAATCTTGTCTTATTACGGTATTTAGACATTTTTCCATGAATCACGCATACATAATTTCTATCCCATACAGAAGATACTCTTACTCTCTTAAAGGGGAAAAATGTAAAACCAATTTCTACTCATCCGAAGCTCTTTAAATTGTTACAATCTTTTGGAACCTAAGTCCATAAAATTATGAATGAAAGTTTCGTCAATTCACATATCCTAATTTCATACAAAAGGCCAAACTAAACAACCAAAGAAAAAAAATTAATGGGTAAAGCTAGCATATGGTCAAGCCACTTAACGCAATTACACGAGAAATTTACCCACTTTTATATTGATATATCTATTGAATCTATTATTATGGACTCAATTTATCTTCTATATTTATCTATAAAAGTTTTGTTATGATGTATCTTAGTCTTCGGATCGGATCCTATGACTTATATATTATCCAACAGTGATTGATAGCACAAAACACTAACAACATGTGAATCTGTGAAGTTGTTTTGGAAATGACACTGACGAGTTTATCATAGCCTTTTCAATTTGCTTGGTATTGGATGTTTTGTGCATTGAATTTCTTCTGTTCATGGCAATTTTCACTTGTGATAACACCGGCACTGACATCAGGAGATCAATGTTAGATGAATATGTCCATAACTACTAAACAGTTTTCACCGCCACTTTTACCATATATCGAGTTAAAATTACTGTCAATGTTGATTTGCTTTTTAACGAACTTCATTTTACTTGTGGAAGCATTGCAGCGTGGAGGGGTTTCTTATTCCCTATATACTATATTAACCTGTTTTAGCAAATCATTAGAGTCAAATGTGAATTCTCCGGGGTGGACACCAAACTGAAGATTGAACTTGGTTTTATACAGAGTATAGATTCTTGTATAATTGAGGGAGTATCATGCTTTCAATCTGGAGAATTTTAGGGTTTCAACTTCCAAGAGAGTCTCTATTTAGACTTAGTCTAGAGATATTCAAAGAGAGCAGAAACAGAGTTGGTGTTATATATATTGTCAGTGTAGTCATTTACATAATTTGTTGTCAATATATATTCATGTTTTGGTGAGGATCCATTTCAAGCATGTACTTTTAATATATCTTGGTTATCTTTGCAAGAAATTGTCACGCCCCGGACCCCGCCGAGCCCGCGACATCCCTGCGACGGTCGATAATTTAAACGCGACGTCCCAGGACGCGTCGCCGACCCAAACGAAATGCGCAAGCGGAAGCATGTAATGAAAACCCAGACAATAAAACATGACTAAGGGATAGAACATCAAATTTAAATAAACACGTAATCTTATAAAGCATTCATAAATACAAAAAGGTCACCCGGCTTCCAAAATCAACCACAGTTTTCAAAAGGGGACGATGGTTGACAGGCCTATCTTCTCTACAAAAAGGGGTACTCAAAATACAGGGAAAATCTGATCCATCCTTCAATCCCTGTAGTACTCCGGCGGTCTCTCCGAATCCATCACGGTCGCGGATCTGAAAGTGATTATGTAATAACCGTGAGACAGAGTCTCAATAAGCAACAACCTAAACCTAACCTAGGCTAATGCGTACGTCCAGACCAGCCTAACATGCGAACTACCGGTCATAACGGTCAATTGCACACGAAAAGGTTTACCTCGCCTCGAGCTGCGTGCCAACCCCGCATATTAGTCCAATCATAATAATGCACGTATAAATCACTGCCACATCACAATCACTAGCACGCACACTTCCCACGAAACCGGTCAATCCGGACAAACACCCAATCCATCAACCAATCATCCACGCATCTACCGGTCAATTCGGTCACACTCGGCCCGGTCAATCGGTCACACTCGGCCAACCATTTCAATCACACCCAAATCTGCAGCGTGTCGAACATCTTTCTCACAACTCGCGCCCGCTGCGCCTCGGACCCAATCTCACGGGCTCACAAGCCTCACATTTCAATCAATTCTCATGGCCGCCGTCAACGTCCCAAGCCATATCGGTCAATTCATTTTCGGTGGCGCCCGTCAACACGTCCCAAGCCCACGATATTCAAACAATTCCAGCGACCGGCGTAAACACGTCCCGGTCCAATCACACCTTTAGCAGACCCACCGTCAACCGTCTCAAGCCAGCGTCCATTTTGGCACACCGGCCATTCATGCCTTCACCGCGGACCGCCCGTCAACACGTCCCAAGTCCGTAACCCTCCGATCGATCCGGGCTTAATCTCTCACAGGCAGGCACGCCACTCGATTCAATTAAATTCCGCCAAGTCACAACAAATCACTCACACCCAATTTTCGGTCCAAAATCACGATCGCCCTCTCAATTCCACGGACCGCATTCAAATCGGTAATGTCGATTATTCACTCAAGCAGCCCACTCAAGTCGGTCTAATTTAATTAAATTAGAATACCACATAATCTAATTAAATCATGAAATAATTAAACTAAATACGCCCTAGCCATTTCTGGCCGAAACTAGTCAATAAAAATACCCAAAAAGACTAAGTAGGGTCTAGGAAGTATTTACAAATTTTGACCCGGGAAAAGTTGGCTCGGGCCAAAAATTGCCGAGGAGAAGTTCGGCCCAGAAATCTGTGAGCCGCTTTGCAGGCGTCTTGACCGGCCAAGTGGGCACAATGGCGATCCGGGCGTGCCTAGTCTGTGGGCCTTGAGCAGCAGCGTGCCAGGCGCTGGATAAACCACCAGCGGATGGGCCTTTAGGAGCAGGCGCAGGACCACGGCGGCGGCGGGGCGGGCCGCCAAGAGGAGAGGAAAAAAGAGAAAATAGGGGGGGAAGAGAAGGAAGAGAAGGAAAAAGGGGGAGAAAATAGGGGAGTGAGAGAAGGAGAAGGGGGGGAGAAGACAGACGTGAAGGGGAAGAGAGAGAGAGAGAGAGAGAGGAAATTATTTGAAAAAATTTATACTAATTCAAATATTAAACGCAAACCGGGGGTCAAATTTCAAAACGGAAAATTGCCCACTACTCCCGAGTGAACCTCGCAACTAAAAAGGGACAAAGGTCAAATTAATTTGACCAAATTTTTACGAGAGGTCTACTAGTCCAAATTTGCACCCGGTCCGAAAACTCCAACTTTTCCATTAATCCTGACAATCTCGATACTGGCCACATTAATGTCGACACCGTCCAATTTATCTCGACACGAAACTCCGAAAATTGATTGTCAAGTTCGGGGTCTAAATAACGACAAAAATTTGATCGAAAAGCGATTCTAGCGAAATCTCGGTTTAAAATAATAATCGAGAGTGATCGGTTCTCGGGCGAGATTCTACTATAAGCTTAATCGACAAATCGCGCGTTTTATAAATCCAAAAAAAATAAGTCAAAATTCGGAATGTTACAATTCTTCCCCCCTTACAAAAATTTCGTCCTCGAAATTTACAATCCCAACCCGACTACTCAAACAAATGGGGGTACTGGTGTCGCATTACTTCCTCGCTTTCCCATGTGGCACCTTCCGTCCCGTGATGTTCCCAGATAACTTTGACTAACAGAATCGTCTTGTTTCTCAACACTTGCTCCTTCCTGTCCTCGATTCGCCTTTGGCTTTTCCACGTCGACACTGTCGTCCACGTCTATTACCTCATGATTCAACACGTGGGTTGGATCCGGTTAAATACTTCCTCAACATCGACCGCGTGAAAGGCGTTGTGAACTGTGACAAATTTGGGGGCAAGGCTAGGCGATAGGCTAATGTTCCAATCCTTTCCAAAATCTCAAACGGTCCTATGTACCTTGGACTCAGTTTTCCTTTCTTGCCAAACCGAGACAGTCCTCTCATTGGCGAGATCTTGAGAAACACATGATCGCCAACTAGAAACTCCAACGGTTCGCCGATCCGCGTAACTTTTCGGCGACTTTGGGCTGTTCTCAACCTTTCTCGGATAATTTTCTTTGTTTCCACCGACTATTGAACCAACTCCGGACCCGTTATACTTCTTTCCCCTACCTCATCCCAACACAATGGCGTTCTGCAAGCCCTGCCATATAATGCTTCAAATGGTGCCATTCTGATACTCTGCTGAAAACTGTTATTGTAGGCAAATTCCACCAAGTGCAACTGTTCTTCCCATTTGCCTTGAAAATCTAGTACACACGCTCTCAAAGCATATCCTCCAGTCTGAATAGTCCTCTCAGACTGGCCATCCGTCTGTGGATGATAGGCCGTCTTCAATTGCAACTTAGTTCCCATGGCTGATTGCAAACTTTTCCGGAAGTTCGCGAAAAAGGGATCACGGTCCAAGTGATCGATCTTGGTGCTCCATGAAGGTGAATTATTTGACGCACATATAAGTGCTTGACCTTTCTAGCTCAAAAGTCCTTTTCGCCTTTGCCGAGAAGTCTTGTTGATTTGGTCGATCGGTCCACTATCACCCAAATAGAGTCGTGTCCCCTTTGACTTCTTGGCGGTCCGTTACAAAGTCCATCGTGACGTTCTCCCATTTCACTCTGGGATTTCCAACGGCTATAACATTCCACCGGGCTTACGGTGTTGTGCCTTCACTTGCGACACGTCAAGCACTTGGCCACATCTTTGGGCCCGTCCACTTTCATTCCATTCCACCAATAGTCTTGACAAAGGTTACGGTACATCTTGGTGCTGCGGGGTGGATCTTTGTAATTGCTCCTATGAGCTTGACAAAATTTCTTCCTTAAGTCTCAAATCATCGGTGCACTGGCGTCCTCGAAACTTTAGAACTCCATCCTCGGACACTTGAAAGTCCGGCTTCCTCTTAAGTCATCCATACTCACCGGTTTGGATCTCAAGGTCCGTAGACTGCAACGTAATTTTGGCTTGCACTTTCGGCTCAATTCTCAATGTCGCCATCGGACCGGGAGGTGTCCTACCTCGAACTTAAATTCGAGTCCGTGCTCTCTCTAATAAAGTCCACTCTTTAATCAGCAAATGTGCGATGCTTGATTTCTGCTCAAGGCATACGCTGCCCTGTTAGCCTTCGGGGTGATACAATATGTCATGATCATAGTCCTTGACAATTCCATCCAGCGCCTGCGCCTCATATTCGGTTCTTTTCTGCGAAAATAAGTACTTGAGGCTCACGATGGTCGTGTAGATTTGGAACCTTTCTCCACATAAGTAATGCCTCCAAATTTTAAAGCGCGAAAATAATGTTTGCCCGGTTCAAGTCGTGGGTCGGGTAGTTCATCTCATGAGGCCTTAAGCGCGCGATGCATAAGCAACTACTCTTCCATGTTGCATTAACTTGCGCATCCCAATCCTCTAAGCGAAGCATCGCTATAAATCTCATACCCTCCGGTCGGATGGAATTGTCAACAACTTTGGCGCGATTGTTAACCTCTGTTTGACTCACGAAAACTTTCTTCGCACTTCTCGGTCCACTCAAATTTGGTCTCCTTCTTAAGCAACCTCGTCAATGGGTGGCTATTCTTTGAGAATCGTTCCACAAATCTCCGGTAATAACTGCCCGCCCTAGAAAGCTGCGAACCTCGATAGCTTATTAGCCGGTCTCGGCGGGTCCATCAACGCCTCGATCTTTGCGAGTCCACGGAGATTCCTTCTCCGGATATTATATGCCCAAGAAATGCTACTCGGTTCGGCCAAAACTCGCACTTGCTAAACTTAGCATATAGTCGTGCTCCTTAACACTGTAGAACCTTTTTCAAATGTACCTCGTGTTCCTCGGGACTCTTGAGTACACCAAAATATCATCGATGAAGACAATGACAAACTGGTCTAAGAATTCTTTGAATACCCGATTCATTAAGTCCATAAAAGCAAAGCGGGGAGCATTAGTTAGTCCAAAGCGGCATCACTTTGTGAACTCATAATGCCCATATCTAGTCTGAATCTTTGTCTTGAATATCTTCCTTTTGGATCCTTAATTGATGATGATACCTTGTCCTTAAGTCGATCTTTGAAAATACCGATGCTCCTTGCAGGCTGGTCGAACAAATCATCTATTCTTGGCAATGGGTATTTGTTCTTAATAGTCACCGATTTAATTGTCTATAGTCTATGCACAACCTCGGGGATCCGTCTTTCTTCCTCACAAATAATCTTGGCGCTCCCCATGGAGACCTTTTCGGGCGAATAAAACCTTTATCTAGCAATTCTTGCATTTGGACTTTCAACTCCTTCAATTCCGACAGAGACATCCTATAGGGCGCCTTTGATATCGGTTCGGTCCCCAGGGCCAACTCAATCACAATTCTACTTCTCTCTCGGTGGCGGTCCGGCAATTCACGGGGAAAGACATCGGGGAAGTTGCACACCACGGTAATATCTTCTAACCCGGTTCCTCAACCGGGTTCGAGTCAAGACGTTTGCGGAAATCCTTGGCACCCCTCATCCAACGACTTGATACCTCGGCGGCGAAATCAAGGGATCGAGGTTCCTCCTCGGTTTCCCACAAACTCAAATCTAGGATGTCGGCCCGGATTAAACTGGATCACCACCTTGCTACTACTGGTCCCATAACGGCTTTACATTTTGACTATTTATCCATACCGATAATCACATCAAAGTCATGCATCTGTAACAACGCCAAATCTATCCTCCTTTCCCAATCGCCAATTACTAACTTACAATGGGGACATCCTAATGCAATGTGACACCTTATCATTTAGCGGGGTAGCAACACACAAAGATAACATCAAGCGACCCGGTTCAACCCGAGATAATTCAACGAGCTTTCGAAATAAGCGAAACGCGCCCGGGTCAAACAAGGCATATGCGGCATGATCACGAGAGAGACGTGCACTGGGACGCCGGGGTCTGCGTCCGCGCCTCCTCCTTGCCATTGCATACACCCGTCCTGGGGCGGTCTACTACGATTTCTTTGGCTGGTTGGCTCGAATTGATTTCCATTCCGGGGTGGCGGCGGCCGGCGATAGTGCGGGCGGTCCAACTTGCCCTATTGTTGGGGCAGTCCTTCATCTGATGGCCCCTCCCGCCACACATAAAACATGCCCCACCCCTTTGGAGGTGGTCCATTTCCATGCCTCCCTCCAAGCCTACACGGGCGTTCGATGATGGTTTGGCTTCCCAATGTTCCTTTGAATGGGAGGAGGAAGCGTGCATTTTTGGGTCTTTTTCCCAATTGTGGTTGTCTCTATCCGAGCATCGAAAGCGGTAAGACGTTCCGTTTGATCCTGCTCGATTGCTTGGCCTCTATAGATCTCGTGGTAGCCCCTCGGGTTCGATATCATTTGGTCACGAAATTTCACCCCGTCTCCGAAACCTCCCGCTTTTTGTCCGTCGGGTCCTCCACCATCACGAGGGCAAACCTTGATAGTCTTGCAAATTGACCTCGTATTGGTTCGCGACATTTGACCTTGGCGAAGTCTCATAAATTCTGCCGACACGCTCTCGGGCACTTTCAGGAAGTACTTGCCATTGAAGGTCTAAAAGGCGGTCGGTCTAGGCGGTACCAGCGGGGAACACTTGACTTACGGTGGCCCTCCACCAATCATTTGCATTTTCAATGGTTGATGTTGCTAGGGTCACCTTCTCCTCTTCGGTGCATCCCATACCTCGACGCCTTCTCTAGCTCTTCTACCCATCGAAAGCGACCTCGGGATCACCTTTCCCATTGAACCGGAGGTTTCAGCCTCAAAAACTACTCCACCAGTTTGGACATCGGCCTGAATGCATTAACCTGTGCTGGGCCGGGATTTCCACCACTCACATTGTTCCCTTAGCCCCCATTGTTCCCAACGACCTCATTTGGCAATTGCGGCGGCCACTGATGTGGTCCTATCTCCACCGTCGTCCAGGACAATATCCCTGCTTCCTCTAGTGCCCTCCAGATTTCATCTACTCGGGGATCTCCCATAAGGTCGGCCAGTGGAACCACACGGCCTCGGCCTCGACCTCGACCTCGACCTCGACCTCGACCTCTGCCTTGGCCTCTGCCTCGGCCTCGTCCACTCATCTCTCTGAATCTCACAAATGCTTACCTGTTATAATTCCACACGGAATTAGAAACCTAGGCCACCTACCCCAATTTTAAAACCCTAGGCAATTAATCACAACCACTATTTATCAAGCAAGCTAGCAATCACTCATATCAATCAGCCTCAGTCAACCTGATTCATGTACTCACCTCAGGTCCCGACGCACCTGCACCTCACATATATTGCACAAAAAGTCACTTAGCAATCACAATCACATTATCTGGGGTACGCATAGCACGCGAGTCTTCCTAACTGTCTATCCCAAAGTCATCGCTCCTTATCACTCCAAGCTCCGACCAGATAGTATCGAGCTATCCTTGCTCTGATACCAATTCGACAGGGGATGTCACGCCCCGGACCCCGCCGAGCCCGCGACATCCCTGCGACGGTCGATAATTTAAACGCGACGTCCCAGGACGCGTCGCCGACCCAAACGAAATGCGCAAGCGGAAGCATGTAATGAAAACCCGGACAATAAAACATGACTAAGGGATAGAATATCAAATTTAAATAAACACGTAATCTTATAAAGCATTCATAAATACAAAAAGGTCACCCGGCTTCCAAAATCAACCACAGTTTTCAAAAAAGGGGACGATGGTTGACAGCCTATCTTCTCTACAAAAAGGGGTACAAAAAAATACAGGGGAAAATCTGATCCATCCTTCAATCCCTCGTAGTACTCGGGCGTCTCTCCGAATCCATCACGGTCGCGGATCTGAAAGTGGTTATGTAATAACCGTGAGATAGAGTCTCAATAAGCAACAACCTAAACCTAACCTAGGCTAATGCGCACCCCAGACCAGCCTAACATGCGAACTACCAGTCATAATTGATCAATTGCACACGAAAAGGCTTACCTCGCTCGAAGCTGCGTGCCAACCCTGCATATTAGTCCAAACATAATAATGCACGTATAAATCACTGCCACATCACAATCACTAGCACGCACACTTCCACTCGAAACCAGTCAATCCAGACAAACACCCAATCCATCCAACCAATCATCCACACGCACTACCAAGTCAATTCAGTCACACTTTCAGCCAGTCAATCCAGTCACACTCAGCCAGCCATTTCAATCACACCCAAATCACACGCGTGTCCGAACATCTTTCTCACAACTCGCGCCACTGCGCCTCAGACCCAATCTCACAGGCTCACAAGCCTCACATTTCAATCAATTCTCATGGCCGCCGTCAACACGTCCCAAGCCATATCAGTCAATTCATTTTCAGTGGCCGCCGTCAACACGTCCCAAGCCACGATATTCAAACAATTCCAACGACCGACGTAAACACGTCCCGGTCCAATCACACCTTTAACGGGCCACCGTCAACACGTCTCAAGCCCGCGTCCATTTGGCACACCGGCCATTCATGCCTTCACACGGACCGCCGTCAACACGTCCCAAGTCCGTAGCCCTCCGATCGATCCGGGCTTAATCTCTCACAGCGAGCACACGCCACTCGATTCAATTAAATTCACGCCAAGTCACAACAAATCACTCACACCCAACACTCAGTCCAAAATCACAGTCGCCACTCCAATTCACAGACCCGACACTCAAATCGGTCATGTACGATTATTCACTCAAGCAGCCCACTCAAGTCGGTCTAATTTAATTAAATTAGAATACCACATAATCTAATTAAATCATGAAATAATTAAACTAAATACACCCTAGCCGTTTCTAGCCCCGAACCGACAATGAAATACCCAAAATACTAAGTCGGGTCTAGGAAGTCGCTTACCAAAATTTGGCTCAAAATTGCCCGGGAAAAGTTGGCTCGGGCTCAAAATTGCCCGGTGTGAAGTTTGACCGGCCGGGCGCTGGGCCACGCGGGCGGGTACTCACCACGGCGACGAGCCGCGCTGCGTACGCGGGCCACGGAGTACGGGCGTGGGCGCTGCAACGAGCACGGCACGGGCACGGGCACGGGCGCGCGGCATCGGATGCCGCGGCAACGGGCACGTAATTAATGGCGCGCTTAGTCGGGCCGCATGGCTAGGTCGGCCGGCCTGGGGCCGTGCCGGGCGGGGCTGGGTCGGCTCACACATGCTGGGACTACACCACGGGCTGGGCATGATGGGGAGGTGGGCCCACTGGATCTGAGGGGGAAAAGGAAAGGAGAGTGGAGGGCCGAGACGCCTGGGCTGAGATACGGCTGGCCTGGACCGGCCAGTGAGGGGTTGGCGACGGCGCGGGCAAGGCGCGACGCGGGGACCGCCCATGGCCTGGCTCTGCCCGCCTGGCCGCCGGCCGGGAGAGGGAGAGAAAGGGAACCGGCGGTCAGGGCGGCGGCCGACGGGCGAGGCGGCCGGACGGCGGGCGGCCTGGCAGCGCTGGCGCGGGGGCAAGAAGGGACGAGCTGGCCGCTCACGGGAAGGGGAACCGCGAGGGAGAGAGGGAGAAGTCGGGGGTGGCGCGGGCGATCGAGGGCGACGGGCAATGAGCCGGGTTGGTGGCGCAAAGACGCGGCACGGGCGGCGGCGCGGGCGGGTTTTGGGCAAGGCGCTTGGGAAAGCAAGACGAATCAAGGCGAAGGTAACTGCATTTGTTGGGGGGGGAAGGAAGAAGAAGGAAGAGGAGAGGAAGAAAAAGAAAAAGAAAAGAGAAAATAGGGGGAGGAGAGAGAAGGAGCAAAGGGGGAGAAGATGATGGATCTGGGGGGGAGGGGGCCATGGGTGAAGGAAGAAGAGAGAGAGAGAGAGAGAGGAAATTATTTGAAAAAATTTATACTAATTCAAATATTAAACGCAAACCGGGGGTCAAATTTCAAAACAGAAAATTGCCCACTACTCCCGAGTGAATCTCGCAACTAAAAAGGGACAAAGGTCAAATTAATTTGACCAAATTTTTACGAGAGGTCTACTAGTCCAAATTTGCACCCGGTCCGAAAACTCCAACTTTTCCATTAATCCTGACAATCTCGATACTGGCCACATTAATGTCGACACCGTCCAATTTATTTCGACCTGAAACTCCGAAAATTGACTGTCAAGTTCAGGGTCTAAATAACGACAAAAATTTGATCGAGTGCGATTCTAGCGAAATCTCTGGTTTAAAATAATAACCGAGAGTGATCAGTTCTCGGGCGAGATTCTACTATAAGCGCACTGACAAATCGCGCGTTTTATAAATCCCAAAAATAAGTCAAAATTCGGAATGTTACAGAAATTAATCTCGAAGAATTTGTATCTTTGAAATTTTGATTATAGTCATTTAGAAAGGAGCCAATTTTTCCCTAAACAATTTCTAGCCCACATCTATGATTGCTTCTTAAGACCTGATGAGAGATGCCAAAATGGAGATACTAAGACAATTATAGGTCTATTGTATCAAATAAGGAAAACAAACAAATGAATATAAACCCAAATAAAGAGAAAAAAAGTACAAAATTGAATTAGCAAAAAAAGAAACATCGTCCTCCTCTCAGACAACATATACGAGAAGCATGCATATGTAAATGGAGAAGTGAGCAACGCAAGGGTCATGACATCAGAAGGTTCCTCTAACTTTGGCTGATACTTATGCACATCAACACACGTTGTTATCACTAAAATATTTTCGGATTGCCATTGCCAAAAACTTGAGATAAAACCCAATATGATGTTGAAAAAGAACTGAAGCCGGTAGAAACTAGTCAATGACAAGCATTGTGCATAGCATAGAAGAGATTTGACTTTGAGGGAAGAAAGATGAGGAAGAGATCTAACCTAGAGCTCGCGAAATCGTAAACCTTTCCAGTGCCAGAGAAGATGATGACCCCCACCTCGGCATCGCAAAGTATGGAAAGCTCACTCGCCTTCTTGAGCAACCCTTTTCTTCTCTTCGAGAATGTGACTTGCCTGCTCGTAGAGTCATCGATTCTCCTCATCGTAATCTTTCCTCTTCCCATCTCTCACCACCTTTGCCTTTAAAACCTAGGGTTTCTCGCCCTCTTTATCTGCCAGATCTACAATTAAGCTTCGATCAAATCACCAATCTCTCATGAAACCACGCATCAAGAAACCTCACTTATTTCGCCGCTAGAACAAGAGGAATGAAAGTCATGATTCTAGCTCAAGAATAGCACATATCAATTAAGAAGAAAAAAAAACGAAAACAATCCATATCACATAAGTGTGAAATAGTGAAAGAGAGAGAGAGGAGCATAGCAAGAAGAAGAAAGATGAGAATCCTACTTGCTGTAAGCCATGGTCGAATGGACTGCAGATACAATGCCGAGTGTTTCTCTGGATGGCGTTTCTGGTAAGAAAGGAACTGATGTTCTTTTTCCTGTCAAGAGCAAGTGAAACCTCGTATTTGAAGGGAAAAAAGAAAGAAAGAGGGGAAGCAGATTCTCTTCACCCAACGAAAGGTCAGCTCTATTACCCAAGACGTTAAAGATTAGGTCTCTAACACTCCAATCGATGCACACTCTCGCGAGTACGACCTTAAACTGTACTCTCCTTCCCAAGACGGTCATCTGTCACTGACCACTGCCCAGTAAGCCTTCGAAGATGAGAGGCAGATCATATAAGGACAGATGTCAGTCAAGCAAGGAGAGTACCGCTAGGTTTGTACTCGAGGGAAAAGACAGGAGTGCAAACCTCGTACTCTCGTACAGTTTGGGCCGAGATTCTTTGGGGGCATGCGGACGGCGCCGTTATCTATCCACAATCGAGCCCTTTTTATTTCGTACACCCTAAAAATAGAACTAAATTTTCAACAATGGTGATGATATATGCACTTCCAAAAACTTTTGTTTTTCAGAAGAAGGGTACCGATTGACAACAAGATTTGCACACTTATCGCTTGATTGACTTTGCTTGGGACAATATTCTTTTTCACTTAAAATATTCATTATATAAATGTTTTAAGAATTGAAATTGGCTCGGGGGTTTGGCCGAAAGGAGAGAAAAGAAATTATCTTGAGAATGAGACTGCTAATGCGATCCTTTTTTTCATCCTCCAATTCTAATTACTCGAGAGAATATTCTCTTCCATTTACATCATAAGCTTAAATGCAGTTTCCGCCTTCGATCATCACCTCGGCGGCCTCCATCTCCACCATCTCCTTGATGGGCTCAACATTGCCTGAGTCTCCTATGTAATGGGAGACAGATAAGGCATCATCGCCGTTAAGTTCGCGTGACCACATCTGATGGCAAAGATAGAGATAGAGAGAGAGATTCGGTGGTCGAGAACCGGCCCTAGAGCGATGCACCGATGGTGATGATTGAATAGGCAAAGGTATCATCAACAATGTTGGGCCTCGGGTTAGCAGACAGAGGTCAAGAGTGTGTTGGGGGAAAGGGTTAGTTTAGCATGGTCAAGCACTAATAAGTTTGACATGACTTGAATTATTAATGCAGGATAGAGTGGGTGCTCTCTTTGTCGTAATAGAAAAGAATTTTTGTTAGTTACTTACTTGTATATTTACATAAAATGCAAGTATGTGATTTTTAATGATTCTCCTCCTTTTTATATGGTGGAGCCAATACTCAATAATGGCGTAGAGGTCAATGGTATTACTTTCAGTGGCACTTCACCATTTTAGGATGAGAAAAGACAATTCCAAATACCCTTAGAGAAATGATTAAGTGATAGTCCTTAATCTACTATGAGAATAACAACATGATTTGGAACACAAAAATAAATAACAAATGATTACAAATTATTATGAGATTCACTCATTCAAGAATTTGTGGCTTACAATGTATTATTATTCTTATAGTGGTCCAAAGACTGTAATGCTAACAAAGCCCATAGGCTTAGTACCCTTTGCTCACGTATCACTCCGCGTCCTAAATTTTTAAAAGCTTCGATTTTGACTTAATGTGTGACAAAAAATTTGTTGAGTTGAACATGTGAGGGTGTTAGACGAAAAAAAGTTCCAAATAAGAGAAGTGGTGCAATGTGGATAGTTAATATTTTTCTAGTTACCATATAACTCATTTGTTTAAGCTTGTGAACACGAGTAAAATCAATTATATATTGATGCAGTTGTGGAGGTGTGCGAGTGATGTTTTGAGTGATGTTGAATGAAGTACGGATAGATAAGAGTGTTTGGGGAATGATGTGGATGGACAAATACAAATGCCGTATAGATGACGATCACCACCAAATCATAAATGACACACCACCGGCCAAGAATAAAGATTGGGAGACGAAGTTCACCACCAAGGTTTGATGCTCCTACATAGATTTTTTATCGACTCGAACTTGAGCTTTTTCTAGGTAATTTTCTAAGTCAAGATGTCAATCTATGCCTCAGTACCTTGCATTTGGTAGGCAGATTTGAGTTCGGATAGGATAACAAATTATCTTATCCAGTGTTTGGTGACGTTCTCAGGACTGGATACATTCGGATAAAATGCCAGATAAGAAATTAGGCCTAGGGAGTGAGATTGTAACATTCCGGATTTTGGCCCATTTTTGGGGTTTATAAAACATGTAATTCGTCAGTGTGCTTGTAATAGAATTTCTCCCGGGAACTGATCACTCTCGGGTTCTTGTTTTTAAAAATAGAAATTTTGCTAGAATCGCACTCGATCGAATTTGGTCGTTATTTAGACCCCGAACTTGGCAGTCGATTTTTGGGAGTTTCGGGACGAAATAAATTGGACGATGTCGATATTATTGTGGCCAGCGTAGAGATTATCAGGAATGGTAAAAAAGTGAATTTTTGGACCGGGTGCGAATTTGGACTAGTAGACCTCCCTAGTAGCGTGTCTTGGGTTAGTTTATTTTGGTCTTTTTATCTTAGATTATTATTGGGATTTTTCGGGGACTGTTAGGCCTTTTTCCGAATTTGAATCGGGTTCGTTAGGTCGATTTTTAGTCCGGACCGTGTCCATTGGATCGCGCCCTAAAAAAATTTAAATCGGTCCTTGCTCTCTCCTCTCTCTCTCTCTGCCGAGCCGTCCCCTCCTCGCGTCCTTCTCTCTCTCCCCCTTCCTCTCCCTTCTCTCTCTCTCTCTCTCTCTCTCTCTCTACTATGCCGTGCCGTTTCCCATGCGTCCGTCCCCTACCCGTTAATGGCGGACACCAACCCCCTCTCTGACATCACCTCTCTCTCTCCTCCTCTCTCTTTCTCTTTCCTCTTCCTCCTTCTCTTCTTCTTCTTCTTCTTCTTCTTGCTTTCCTTCAGGCCCGACTGTCTCCGCCTATTCCAGTCCTGCTCTTCGACCGCCGCCCGAGCCCGCCGCTGCGTCGTGCCGCCTCGCCGCCGTCGTCAACAAGCTCAAGGCCATTTCAAAAATTACATGACCGCCCTCGCCCTCCCTGCGGGCGAGGTCATGCTATCACATCGATTTTTGGGCACTGGGAGTCGCGGGTAAATGGTAATATCCTCAATTTCAGTCCCTAGGAAATGGCTATGAGTTAAGTTTGGCGGTTTTCCAATCAGAACTAAATTGTTTTCTCTTGTTTTGGAAAACCTAGTTTTCGGATCATTTGTATCCTTTCGTTTTGTTATTTTTGGGGAGACTTTTGTGATCCGAATTTCCAAGCGCTTTCTTCTGGAAAGTTGTTCCAAACATTTTGAAATTTTACGTGATTTAATTTCAGAATTTTTGGAGTTGATATGAGTGGTACGATGACCTGATTTTCGGACTGTGTGAAACTGCCCGGAATGGGAATTTCGGTGATATTTACACCGTATTGATTTTATACAAGTTTTTCTGGGCCGAGTTTGGAAAAGTTTCCTTCATGAAAGTTGTTGAGAACTTCCTTTTCTATAATGTGTGTAAATTTGGGAATTTTCTGAGATGATTTGCATGCTGGACAGAGCTTATTTTTAGAAACAAAAATGATGTTCCAGTGAACTATTTTTGGACTGTTTTTGAGTGACTGAAACCGGTGTTTACAGAGAGAATTGGATTTTGTGTTCTTCACGAGAAATGTTTGTTAAAGCCTTGTTTATGACATATCCGAATTTGAGAATTTTCGGAGTTCATTTACTATGATTTCAAGTCCGATTTCGTGAACAGTACAAAACTGTTCGGTTTTACCAGATTTCAAAGATTTAGCATTTTCTATACGAAAACGTTGGAATTTGGATTTGGTGTCTTCTGGTGATTTAAAGTACACGTTCCGAGCTTTCAAATGAGATATTTTATGCTTAGATCGGAGGTCAGACCAAGGGAAAACGAAATAGAGAAGCAAGCTTGGAAATGATTGGCTAAGAATGAAGCTTGTTCAAGAAGCCTCATTAATTAATCTTGACTTTGGAGTCCTTATCATGATGACATGCATTAATTGGCCATTATTGTTCTTGACTTTGGAGACTACCTTCATAATGGCTTGTATTAATTGCTTGGATGATGTGTGCGCTTACCTCATACTCCGATGATGCGTGCGATGACCTCATTGCCCCGATGACATAAGCGCTTACCTCATCAAACTTTGGCCCCAAGTTTCCCCTCCCTATAAATAGAGAAAGGCCATTTGGCCAAGGGGAGAGAGAAATAGAGAGAGAGAGAGAGAGAGAAGCTGAGAAAGAGAGAGAGGGAGAACCTCACGTGAAGGCTCCCCCCTTCCTCTCCCTCACGCCATTTCCACGCCCCGAGAGTTCCGGCCAACTTTCTTATTTCTTGCTTTGTAGTCATGATCGAGAAAGAGAGAAATAGAAAGAAAGAAAGAGAGAAAAGCTTACCAATTAGCCCATGTCTCTCTTGTTGTTCGATCAAGTGAGAAAGTCATGTCCAAGGCCCGAGTGTTCGTGTTCAAGCCCGAAATTTCACGAGCTCACCCGTCTCGACCCCCGTTCTCTAAGTTTGTTTAACGTTGAGTAAGTAAACTTCCTAATATCCGGAAAGGAAGTTGTGATACGTTGTGACACGATTTGCTTGGATCGTTTCTCGGTCATTTGGTTGGTTATGGTTGGTTCATTTCTCGATTTACTCATATTTCGTGAAAAGTTTGATAAGGTAAGAAAAGATTTGTTAGTAACATGTTATAGCCATGTTTGATGTTCTTTTTGTATGAACTTTGCTATTGATCCGCCATTGATGCGAAACCGGTAAGGGCCCATTTAATGGAATTTCAACTCCTCGCTTTTTAGTAGGTTTACTTGCTAAGTCTCGACCACCCCTTTTCCCGCCATTTTTCCATCTCAGGTTCATAGGTCGGTCGAATCGGACGGCCAAGGGAGGAGTTCGAAATCAAGTTATGGAAACTTTAGAAGTCATAGTGGGGATAGGAAACCAAGCCCTTTATGGCTCAAATTAGAAAAGCTTTTTGGAGTAGGCTTAAGATGTGTTATTTGCCATGGCCCGTTTTGGATTAAACATATTTGCATGCAAATAATAAGGTTTACTTCATGACGTGTCTTTATATTGGTTGTCTTTTTTTTGTTGTGATTTATCAACTTTATTGTTAATGAACGGATTTAATAATGGCCCCGAGGTTCTTACAAATGTTTTAAAATTTATTAGTTTTTATATGAATTTATCGCCATTGCCACGTCGTGTAAGACGTTGACCCCCGCCTTTTCTTCCGTAAGGTTACCGCCTCCCCGCCTTAGCCGCCCTGCCAGCCCGTTTCCCATTTCGCCGCCGGTCCGCCCGCCTTTTCTACCTCCTCTTCCCCTCTCTCTCTCCTCCCGCTCTACATCTCTCTCTATCTCCAGATTTTCCCCCAATTTTGGAATTTAACAAACGGCGTCATTGTAAAATCGGGTTACCGCCCGGCCGACCCGACCCATTGCTGTTTTAAATTTTGAGATTTCATTAGAAGCGCCCTAGCCCGTCATTGTTTATTTCATTGCATTATTCATAGACCCCATTCATCGGCAGTTCATTTTGGGAGTTACGGGATCATCCCAAAAAAATTATTCATGGCCCGTCAATATTCATCCGAAACCTTTGTTCATCCGGGCACTATTCCACGATAATTACTGTTCATGGACTTTTTCAGGGCCCGTCTTGGGTTTTCTACGGACCAAAGCCTTGGACTGATATCCTAATCCCTATTTAGTATAATGGGTATTATTAGACATGCTTAGGGATTTATTTAGTGCAATTTAGTGATTAAATTAGAAATTTGATTAGTCGGTGAGAGTTCGATTAGTGCATGAATTATGTGGCGATTGGTAGATCAATTTATGGTGAATATGTGGCTAGTTGTGGTGCGTTGACTGATTTTATTATGGTGGCGTGTGTGGATGAAAATTGGTGATTGTATGTGGCTATCGGGATGTCAAGGCGGACCCGGTGTGACGGACTTGTGATGTGACTTGGATTGGCTTTGACTCGAATTGGTGTGCTGCTTGAATTGGCAAATTGAGATGTTGCGAGTGTGTCGTGAATTTGGTTGGTTCGACTTGTTAGAATGACGAAATTGTGCTGTGGTGCATGTGCATGTGAAAGAGCCCGAATCGATCGGAGGGTTGCCAACCTGAAGCGTAGGTTACGCGGGTGTGGCGAATAAGGCATGACTAGACCTGAGGCGTAGGTTACGCGGGTCATTGGAAAGGAAAAGTGTCATGAGGCGTGGTTACGCGAGACCGAACCCGGCTTGATCTGAGGGCTGAGCCTGAGGCGCAGCGGGCGCGGGCTGTGAGATGGGGCCTGAGGCGCAGTGGCGCGGGCCGTGTGAAAGGACCTCGGAGGTCGTGGAAAGCTGTTCGACCACGCATGCGATTCGAGTGTGACTGAAATTGATTGATTGACTGGTTGATTGACCGATCGAATGTTAGAATTGATTGGATGCTATTGTGGTTGGCATATGAATGACTGTGGTATGTTATCAATTTATTTTTATTATTATCATACATTTGACCGACGTGCAGAGCTAGTACGAGCTTGATGGCGAGGTTAGTACTTTGAGGTGAATTCGGTATATTGGGAATTAGATTGCATGTACTGCTTGTCTGGGTACGCATTGGCTTACGTAGGGTTTAGGGTATTGCTTTTTGAGACTCGTTCTCACGGTTATTATATAACCACTTTCAGATCCGCGACCGTGATTGACCCGGGGATGCTGTCAAAGTACTATAGGGACTGAAGGATAGATCAACTTACCTGGTCTTTTGAGTACCTTTTTATAGAGGAGATAGGCTTATCAACCACCACCCCCTTTTGAAAATTATGGTTTGAAATTGGAAGCCGGGTTATCATTTTGTAATGATGAATGCTTTATAATGTTATGGGTTTATTAAATTTCGATCTTTTATCCATTGGTCATGTTTTTAATGTCTGGGTTGTTTTATATGCTTCCGCTTGTGTAATTCGTTTAGGTCGGCGACACGTCCTAGGACGTCGCGTTCAAATTATCGACCATGGTCGGGATGTCGCGGGCTCGGAGGGGTTCGGGGCGTGACAGAGATAAACCCGTATTGTATATAAAATTTTAAAAATAATTAAAAAAATAATATTTTATCTTTTAACAGAGTCATAAAGTGATATATTAGATATTGCTTCCCCAACACCGCCTGCCTGAGGACCACCACCAAAATTACCGATCATTGTCACTTCCAACCACCACATGATCGCTGTCACCTCCGACCACGCCATTCATCAAGGGCAATCATGTTATGACAAGTGAGGTGAAAAGGGGCCTAAAGACACCCTTGTGTCGGGTTTTCATAGATCATCCTTTCCACCCCAATCACATATGTACTTCACGTCGAGCCCGACCTTTCACGCATGACTCATGAGCTAGCTGTTCACTTGCTGGTTGATGAAGAACGGCCAACACACCATTAGCTTCTCGGCGACCATGCTCACGAGTGTTGAGTTCCACCTACTATGCATCAAGAACGTTGCAATGGCACCGTGGTGTAGAACCTCCTCTTGTGGGCTATCCCATGATGCATACCTTCTCTGTTGTCACCTCTCTTAGCCACTTTCTTCGACAATGGAGTCCGTCCATCCAACCCGTAGGAAGCGCCTCCCATTGTTCACAAGGCCATTCCAAAATTACATGAACTCGTGTCGCTTGAGAGAGGTCATGCTCCCAAGGTCGACTTCCTAGAGACATGCTCGAAAGGGTTTGCGTCTCATGTACATGAGGAGCAAAGTTAGAGATGTGAGTTTCAAAGATTTTTAAAGATTTTCAAATGAGAAGGATTTTCAAAGATTTTCAATTTTATCTTAGGCTTTTCAAATATTCCAAATCCTATCATGGGTTACATCAAACATATAATATAATATTTCTACAATCTGGGGATATATGGAGGATTTCAAATCCATTTTATTTTATCCTATTCGAATCTAAATCCGGATGACAAATGTATTCTAAATCCCTTCTATATATCAGCCTGAGATGATGTAATCACTTTCTATATAATATAAAAAAAATTATATTGTTCGCATTGAAATCTCTAATTGCTCAAGTCTCACATCAGATGAAGTGATTGATGAGTAATCGACTAACCCGAAGGTTGCTTGAATACTCCTTTTTGAGGAAGTTTACATCGAATCGGTCAGAGTGTTTTTTTCGGAGGCAGACTTTTAGGAATGTAGCACGAATAGCAGAATCACTTCCCATAGAGAGCGAATAGCCCATTTGTGATGCCTAAAGTCACATTATAATCAGATTGAAGAATGTTTACAACATTATGTTGAACAAAATTCAATCAGAAGGCTAGCAAATCCCAACAATTTAACGCACCATTAATCATACGTTACAAATCTGTAACAGTTTGAGTTGAAAAAATTAAATCAGAAGGCTAGCAAAATTGGGCTCGTCGTTTTTTTCTTTGTTGGTCCTGCAATTGATAATAATAAAAGATATGTTAGTAAAAAGGATGCGCAACACACCTCCCAAGTTTCAGCTTTTTTTGTTGGGCGTCGGACTTTTTGCACCAACTTTCATTTGTCTTAATAATCCCCGCCTTAAATATACTAACTTTTATATGAATTAACCAAGCAGAGTTTGTGCTTTGATAGTTACCACTTCAAATAAATGTAACTGTATATAAAGCACTCCATAGCCTTCTTCCTTTTCCAATGTGGGACTAGTGTTTTTCACTTCTCACTTCCAACTCAAGGATGTTCTTTGAGCATCAATTTCTCATTCATTCACCCATCAATTTATCCCATATTTCCAACACATTATTCGTAAGTAAAGACAATGATTTGTAGGTAAAAACGACCTTTCGTCATTGCGATGCGCTCGCTTTCATTTGGTAGGACGAAGCAATTAGCTAGTCTGAAAGAAGATATTCTTAACATTAGGAAGAGTTGGAGTTTGATTGAGAAGGCTCAACCACCTCAAAATTTTTTTTGAGAGACGTAGGATAACTTCTACCTTTATTAAATATTTGGTAGCTTACTCGCCCAATTGAATTAGAGAAATTGCGGCTGGAGATTAGTTTCAAGTGAATTTGGCAGTTCTCAACTCGTGAAAGAATTTTTTGAAGCAAATGAGTAGCTAGATTTGAGGGAAAAATCTTTGATTGTTGGAAGAAGCTTGCGAAAGATACATTATTTATCCAATTCTAATGAGGGCGATTCAAGAAAGCGGAGTTTTTTTTTCTTTGTTGGTAAATTTCTGAAAAAGTTGATAATAATAAAAGATATGTTAGTAAAAAAGTTACAAATTATGTGATTTCAGATAACTTTATGGTAACACACCTCCCATTTAATGGAATTTCCAACTCTTTTTTACTGTATGTAAATTACCCACTTTTCTTTTTTTTTACCAACTTTCATTTGTCTTAATAATCCACGCCTTAAATATACTAACTTTTATATGCATTAACCAATCTTTATTTGGTGATTTACCAATTTTTGTAAATTAAATTACCAATTAGTTTGGAATTATTAACTCAATTTTTGAGCTACTTGCTGACGTCTATTTATTTTCTTTTTTAATTTATCAACTTTATTGTTTATTAAGATTTATTTGTAGATTTGGGGGTTTCGAGTTACAAAAAAAAAACATTTATTTGTAGTTCTTACAAATGCTTTAAAATTATTAATTTTTACACGAATTTATGAACCTTTATTTGTATGACTTACCCGGCTTTTCTTCCATAAGGTTACCGATTAGTCTTGTTTTTTTTTTTGGTCCAACTAGTCTTGGTTTACTAAGTCTCATTGTAGTGGGTAGATTTTTTTTTTCTGAGTTTACCAACTTTCTACTATCTTTTGTTGCATAACTTATCACAATATTAATTTTTCCAAAAGTTACCAACCTTAGTTAGAGAGATCACAAACTTTTTCCGATTTGAGTTACCAATCAATTTTGCATTATGAACTCTTATTTGAGTGAGTTACTGATGTATTAAATATTATAACTGACCAACTTCTCTTGTCCTTGACAAATAAACGTTATCCTAAAGTCCACCTAACACGAAATTCCAAATTGCTAGTTTTTTAAATTTTAGGTGATGCTTTCGGGGACCCCCCCTCACGCTCCGACATTGGAAAATCGGATTTTATTGTATGATCGATAATGAAATGTCGATCATTATTACTGTTATTCCAAAGTTAGGGAACAAAGCTGTCTTTTCTCACGTATTTATTAGTCAACCAACAGCATTCCAACTCTAATTTCCCATGATAAAGCCCGGAACAAAGTGAAGAGGTGACAACATGGGAAGGAGCCACTGATAGTGTCGGCCAAATTTTAAAGTACTGACGAAGCCGTCAAGCGACATAAAAAAAGAAAGAAATGACATTGCCCATCACTGATTCGTGGCTGCAACAAAGCAAAAACCCTCGCACGCATCAACCTGTACGATCGAAGCATTTGCATCATTTGCTAATGCTCTGTGCTCACTGCGTGACTGCCGCTTTGCACAAGTTACGAAATGTTTGGGAACTTGGGAAAAATGCGAGCAATGAAAGTTTGCGTGCAAAGTTTCATAAAGAAGTCAAAAAATTTTTGTGACGAGGAAGGGGTGAAAGCTCTTAAACATAATAGGCGTTTTGGAAAAATTACCCAATCGGCTCTAAATTTATTATATCGATACTAATTTAATCATAAACTTTTCAATTTTACCAATTTAATCCTAAATGTTTACGTAAAATTCAAATGTAGTCATTTCAGTCAATTTTCATTGGAAATGGCTAACATATCAATATAATCATTGCTGACTGTTCTACGTGGCAATTTTCAGCGAAAATTGACCGGAAATATTATATTAGAATTTCGCGTTATGGTTTAGGACTAAGTTGATGGAATAGAAAAGTTTATGACTGAATTGATATTCGTACAGTAGATTTTGATTAATTGGACAATTACCTTGAAACTTTTCTACCCATTCTCTTCCCCTACATTGATTCCCAACATAGCATTAACGTTGATAGAAAAGAAAAAGGAAATCTTAAGTAGTAGTCACGAGACAATAAAATGGTGGTATGTATGCTTTCACAACGACTTATGACTAAAGAAATTGACAGTGCGTTAGAAACCACTCGGCCAACCCCTTAAGATTGCTCAATGCAAATTTCAATCATGATATGAAAAGTTTTGAGCTTTTGTTCTTTATACTTTCCCAAGCTATACTTAAGTGCGTTGCATTTCACGAGGGAATATGAATTTGCAGATTCCGATTATTTTAGTTATGAGTAATATCATATATATATATATATATATATATATATATATCCTCCCATCTAATATGATTCTTTGAGTGTTACATTCATATTAAAGCCATATCACATGTTGACACTTCCTTGGAGCATCAAGAAAGTAGTTCTTGTTGATGGTTGATCTCGACGGGACTGAGGTGGCTGACTTAGGGTCTGCTTGATAACCCAATTAAGCACCAAAAAAACAAAAACTCGACCTTTGATGGGGTTGAGTTTGTTTGATAATCTTAAGCGGCATTGAATTAATAGAGTTAATTAAGGAGAAAATTTAATGTAGTAAGTAAAGGAGAGGTCGCTCAATTTAATAAACAGCAAAAATAATTGATGACAAGTTGAATCTTGACAAACATACTGATGATTGCTCTATTTATTGTGAGAAATTGATAATATTTAACTGTAAAGTTTAAATTATCATCAAACAACTCTTTATTTTAACTTTCAGGAATCGAGTTTATCAGCACCTAAATTTGAGCACTTAAATTTTCAGTTCTGCTAAACAAACCCTTGGTCTTATGAACGGGAGTTGACCTAGACTATCTCTTTATTGCTAAAAAGAGAGAAACCATGTTATGCAACCTTGTCTTCTTATAAGCCAACATGCTAAGCATCCATCAAACCGAAGAATACTCAGAGTGAAGGCTAGTTTGGGACAAATTTTGGTAGTTGGACGGTGCAACTTGGACATTTTCTTCAGCAACGTAATATGGACATTGACTTGGCTCAGATATGACCCTTTCTGTCCTATTTAAAAGACAAGAGGCTTGAGAAGAACTTATCATTGGACCACTGTTAAACGTCTGCCTCAAATAGAAACCACCAAACCCTGTTCTGAAGCAGGCACGTCTTTGTATTCGCAATGGTTGTCATTATTGATGTAGTTTTGAGTCCAGCAGTTGTGCCGTATCATGTGCGTGATCATGGAAGAATATCAAGTGGGCGAAGACTTTACAAGTCAAGTCAACGATTTTACAGTCTGAAACTGAGACTGAGAATAAGTAGTTGATGATTAAACAACGACCAAGGTACATGAAAATTCAGTAAGCGAGAGCAACTTGAATATTTGGTTGGTATCACATCGGCCACCTCCATCCCCACCATCTCCTCAATGAGCTCGACATCACCCCTGACTCTCATATGTGACAGAAGAGAGATGAGGTATCATCACTGATGGGGTTGCGTGACCATACCTGATGGCAAAGATAGAGATAGAGAGAGTGATCCGGTGGTCAAGCACTGTCCATGCAGCGATGCACTGACAACAGTGATGATTGGATAGGCAAAGGTAATTGATAGCGGTGGCAGTATGAGACATTGCTAAACCTGTCAAAATGGGTCATAAATATATTTCTTAACCTATATTTGATAGGTTGTGTTGTTATATAGGTTAGTTAGATTTAGTAAATGGGTCATAATGGTAAGGCTTAAAATAATATAAATGTTAAATGGGTTCACAATTTATTTAGATTCAACCCACCTTTATGAATATCTTTTCACTCTCTTTTACCTTTCATTCGATCTCGCGCTTGCTTAGTTTATGCTCTCACCTTAGTTTGGGCATGAATTTTTCTAGATTGGATTAAATGTATAAGTGTTTTAGCAATATAAGTTGGGTCGGGTATGGATAACTGGATTTGTATTGCATGAAAATGAATCAAATTGGGTTAAATAGGTCAATTTGACTCGGACCATTTTTGACCTAGCCTACCCGTTTGACGGTTCTATGCATGGCATCATCACCAATTTTGGGCATAGGTCGAGCAAATAGAGATCAAGAGTGTGTGTGTGTGTTGGGGGGGGGGGGAGTGTTAATTTAACATGATCAAGCACCAATAACTTTGAATGAGGGAAAACATTAATGCAGGATAGATGAGCCTAAGTATAGAGTGGGTGCTCTCTTTACCATAATAGGAAAAAGTTTTTTTTTATTAACTTACCGTTACTTTTACTTAAAATGCATGTATGTGAGTTTTAGGCTCCGTTTGTTTCGTAGAAAATATTTTTTAGGAAGTCATTTTTTAGAAAAATGACAATATTTTTTTTGCTCGGCTGAAACCTGAAAATGATTAAAAAAATATTTTCCAACGTTTGATATGGAAAATCTGATTTGATTTTCTTTTCTTCCTTGCAATAATTTTTTTATTTTAATTTTTTTAAAAAAATTCAATCTTTAATTATTTTTTATTTTAAATAATTTTTCATATTTCTTTTCTTTTCTTTTTTCTCTTCTTCCTTCCTCTGCCAGTCGCCAGCCACGACGATTGGCCACAGACTAGCCTCATCGGCCTTACTCACCTAGGTCGATGAACTCTCGCCTCGCCTCGCCTCGTTGACCTTGAGCGAGGCCGAGATAGATCCGGCAAGGCAAGGCTCGAGCTCGTCGGCCTCACCTCACCTCGCTAGATCTCGGGAGGTGAGGCTACTCTCGGCCTCACCCAAGGCCGACGAGATGAGGCTCGAGCTTGGCCTTGCCAGATCTGGCGAGGTGAGGCTACTCTCGGCCTCGCCTCGCCCGAGGCCGACAAGGTGAGGCTCGAGCTCGGCCTCGGCCTCGCCCAAGGCTGGTGAGTGAGGTTGAGCCTCACCTGGAGGTAAAAAAAAAGAAGAGAAAGAAAAAGAAAAGAAAAAAAGAAAAAAGAAAAATAATTAAAAATTTGATTTTTTAAAATATTAAAAGTAAAATGTGTTTTGTGAAAGGAAATGAGGTGAAAGAAGATATGGAAAATGTTTTCCGCTTTTCACAATGCGGAAAACATTTCCCTCACTTTTGAAGGTGTTTTCTCCCTTTAAGGAAAATGTTTTCCATGACCAATTTATTTTCCGTGAAATGAATGCTGGAAAATCTGAAAAACGTTTTCCTAGAAGTTGTTTTCAGTGACATGAACATAGCCTTAATGATCTCCTCCTTTTCATATGGTCAAAGCCCATACACAATAATGGCGTAGAGGTGAATGGTTAATTACTTTCATTGACGCTTCAACGTTTTGGATAACTTATTGTTGAGTATGTCTTAAATTCTTTATGGGCTTGGGCCAACATTAGGATTTGGGGGCAATATAAATATTGCTTTTCTCAAATTATTAGGTTAAGAAGTTGAGACATAAAGAGTCTTTAACTTTTAAGCCACATTTTGTAATCCTCAATATTCTATAGTGGATTTTGCTTCTCCTCTCCTCGTGGTTTTTCCCTCAAGGGTTTTTCGGGTAAATTTTGGTGTTCTTTATTCTTCTCAGTTTTTATTTTCATTATTGTTTCTGCATCAATTATAACAATTTGGTATTAGAGCCTAGGGGTTTTTTTTTTTTATCTTCTGGTTATGGCTTCGAGTTCAACAATGAAATTTGATATTGAGAAGTTTGATGGGAGCAAAAGTTTCAACCTATGACAGGTTCGTATGTTGGCTGTTCTTATGTAGCAGGATTTAAAGAAAACTCTGTTTGAAAAAAGGGAAGAAACTGCAAAACACGTTAGATGAAACTTGGGAAGAATTGGATGAAAAAGCTATATCTGCTATTTAGTTGTGTCTCACAAATGAAGTTCTGTAGGAGGTATTAGATTAGAAAACAGCTTCAAGTTTATGGATGAAATTGGAGAGTATTTATTTGACAAAATCCCTCACCAATCGGTTGAGACTCAAGCAACGTCTCTTCACTCTTTGTATGGCTGAAGGTGCTTCTCTTAAGTCTCATATTTCTAATTTTAATGCTATTATCTATGAATTAGGAAGTATTGATGTTAAGATTGAAGATGAGGATCAAGCTCTTTTATTGCCAGTTTCACTACCTCCCTCTTATAAGAATTTTAGATAGACCATAATTGTTAGTAGAGAAACTATTGATTTTAAAGATGTCAAGACTAGTCTTCTAAATAAGTAGAAACTAGATATAGAATTGACTTTTGAAGGCAGTAATGATCATGTGATTGATTTAGTTACTAGAGGAAGATCTGTTGAGAGAAGCAATAGTAGCAGGAGCATATCAAAATTGAAGCATAGGGATCTGATTTGCAACTATTGTAAGTCTAAGGGACATATCAAGATTAATTGTCTCAAACTAAAGGCAAATAAGCAAAGAGAAAATAATTTGAATCAGCAAAATCAAAAGAATGCAAATCGACAGAACAATAAGAACTTCTAGAATAGACAAAATCAGGGAAACGAAAATCCCGCTCAAGCTGGTGTTGCTGAAGAAGAAAACGAAGATTGGTTATTGATTGCAGATGATAAAGACAAATTCAATAATACTTGGATTCTTGATTCTGGTTGTTTGTACCACATGTGTCATAATTGTGATTGGTTCTCCACGAACAAGAAATATAATGGAGTTATTCAAAAGGGAAATAATGCTAAATGCAAAGCTGTTGGGATTGCGACTGTTAGTATTAAGATACACGACGGCATGATTAGAAACTCAGAGAATGTCATACATGTTCCTAATTTAAAGAAGAACCTTATCTCTTTGGGTTCACTTGATGCTAATGGTTGTAAGTTTACAGCTGAAGGTGGAGTTATGAAAATTATGAGAGGTTCACTTTTGTTGATGAAAGGTCTAAAAATTGGAACTTTGTATCAATTGCAAGGCATTACAGTTACTGGTTCAGCTGTAGTTTCATCCTCTATGTTAGAATTAGATAACACTAAATTATGGCATATGAGACTAGGCCATATAAGTATTAGAAGGATGGAGGAGCTGAGTAAGAGAGGTCTTTTGCGTGGTCAAAAAATTAAAAAACTGGATTTTTGTGAGCATTATATCTTTGGAAAACATAAAAGGGTTAGTTTTAAGATAGGAATTCGCACAACAAAGGGCATTTTGGATTATATTCACTCTGATCTTTGGGGGCTTGCGAAAGTTCCTTCGAAAGGCCTTGGTTCGAGGTATTTACTTACTTTCATTGATGATTTTCAATGAAAATTTGGGTCCATTTACTAAAGCAAAAGAGTGATGTTTTTGTTACATTTAAGCAATGGAAAACATTGATTGAGAAGCATACTAGTACGAAGATCAAGAGACTAAGAAGAGATAATGAGCTAAAATTTTTTAGAGGTGAGTTTAATGAGTTCTGCAAAAACGAAGGCATTGTAAGATATCATGCTACAGTGAATACACCATAGCAGAATGGTATTGCAAAACGCATAAACAGAACCTTATTAGAAAGGACTAGGTGCATGTTGTCTAACGCTGGTTTAGGCAATGAATTTTGGGCCGAGATAGTTAATACATCTATTTGTTTGATAAATTGTTCTCCTTACACATCTATTGAGTGCAAGACACATGAGGATACATGGTCAGGTAAACCTGTTGATTATTCTTCTCTTCAAGCATTTGGATGTCCATCATATGTACATGTTAGCAAAGGCAAACTAGAGTCTAGAGCGAAAAAATGCATCTTTCTTGGTTATGCTTCTAGTGTAAAGGGTTATAGACTCTAGTGTGCTAATTCATCTAAGATTATCATTAGCAGAGACGTTACTTTTGATGAGTCTACTATGCTTCATCCTAGCAAGGAGTCATCTATTCCTTGTCAAAAAAATCTAGAAAGTGCTGCAAAGAAGGTGGAGCTTGAAGTAATTTCTTCTCAATTAGTTCAATCGTCTACTGATAATATTGAGATTGAAGAATATGAGGAAGAACAATATTCTATTGCTAAAGATAGACCAAGGAGGATAACAAAGCCTCCAAAAAAACATGGGTTCTCAGATTTTGTTGCGTATGCTCTTTTAGTTGCAGAGTTAGTAGAATATAGTGAGCCTAAAACCTGCAAAGAAGCTATATACTCAAAAGATTCAACAAAGTGGTTAGTTGTTACAAATGAAGAGATGGAATCTCTTGAAAAGAATCAAATATGGGAGTTTGTCAAGCCACCAAAAGGAAAGAAAATTGTGGGTTGCAAGTGGGTTTTCAAAAGAAAGGAAGGTACTCCTAGAGTTGAAGACATTAGGTTCAAAGCTCGTCTAGTTGCTAAAGGCCATAGTCAGATTGAGAGAGTTGATTTTAATAATGTGTTTTCACATATCGTTAAACAAAGCTCCATTCGGGTTTTTCTTGCATTAGTTGCTATACATGATTTAGAGTTAGAACAACTCGATATAAAAACAGCTTTCTTGCATGGTAGACTTGAAGATAAAATCTATATGGGTCAACTAGAGGGTTTTTCAATTTGAAGGTAAGGAAGATCATGCTTATCTATTGAAAAAGTCTATATATGGCATGAAGCAATCACCTAGACAGTGATATAAAATGTTTGATTCGTTTATGGTGCAACTTTGCTATTGTAGGACCAAATTTGATAGTTGTGTGTGTGTGTGTGTGTATGCAAACTTCCAAGTGACTCTTTCGATTATTTGTTATTATATGTCAATGACATGTTCATTGTAGCGAAAGATAAATTTGATATACAGAATTTGAAGGCACGATTAAGTTCTAAATTTGATATGAAGGATTTAGGTGCAGCAAAGAAAATCCTTGGCATGGAAATTCGGTGAGATCGAAAAAGGGGAAAAATGTATCTTTCCTGGAAAAGTTACATTGAGAAAATGTTAGATCATTTTGGCATGAAAGATGCCAAACCAGTAAGTACTCCTCTTGTAGCTCATTTTAAATTATCAGCTAATTTATGTCCACAAACAAATGAGGATATGTCACGCGTTCCATACTCTAGCGCGGTTGGTAGCCTTTTATATGTCATGGTTTGTACTTGACCCGATATTTCATATGTTGTTAGCGTGGTAAGTAAATATTTATCATGCCTAGGAAAAGCTCATTGGCAAGCTGTGAAGTGGGTTTTGAAATGTTTGAATGGTACTTTTGATTTTGGTTTAGAGTTTGGGAAAACTAGTGACACTCTTATAGGATATGTTGATTCTAATTATGCTGGTGATATTAAAAAAAGAGGTCTTTCATTGGAAACATCTTTACTATTAGAGATTGTGCAGTCAGTTGGAAAGCTATTTTATGGTATATAGTTGCTTTGTCTACTACAAAGGCAGAGTATATGCCTATTACAGAGGTTGTTAAAAAAGCTATATGGTTAAGAGGCTTATTTGGAGAGCTTAGTGTGGATCATGATGTGACTGTTGTCCATTGTGATAGTTAGAGTGTTATACATCTTACTAAAGATCAGATATATCATGAGAGGACAAAGCACATTGATGTACGGTATCACTTTATTCAAGCAATCTTGCTGATGGCTATATGTCGCGACCTACCTCTCGAGGGCCGAACTCGATGAAGCGAGTTTAGAGGTAAGTGTTCATGAAACGGTCCATATGGCACGTCATAAAAGATAGCTTGGCGAAGTGTCGATCTTTTAGTCATCTATACGGTCCCCATGACACATTATAAAAGACGGCTTACCAAAGCATTAATCTTTTAGTCATCCATAGGGTCCGTTTGGCACATCATAAAAGATAGCTTGCTGAAGCATCGATCTTTTGGTCATCCATACGGCCCATTGATCATGAATGTAGATTTTCTCTAAATCCATACCTTGCATGACAGCGAATCGATTTTATCTTTTTTAGGAGTCGCCATTAGCCTAGGTCGGTGGTCAGCTAGAATACCCAATCGAAATGCGGGAGTTTCATTTTGGTTTTTACGAAAACCAAAGATCATGAGTTCGGAAACTAGCTTACGTTAATATTTCTATTAACGTCCTTTTGGTACCGCTAAACTTAACATGGCTGTCATCTAAATTGTCATGCATTTTTTTTATCATTTTTTATGCCAAAGTTTTAGTCCATTAGGTGATCATCCATTTTGTTTTTGTGTTTTCATTTAAGATTCTAAACTAATCCTATCTTAGTCTAGAAAAAAAGAAACAAACAATTGTATTGAAAAGTATTGTGCAAAGTAAACACTCAAGGTATTGAAAGAACTAGCTAATTCTAAGTGCGAGAAAGTAAAACTCGCAATTCGTCGGGTATTTACTATAACACAAATTGAAAACCTGAGACATAATCGAGAATGAATGAATTGAGTATAAATTGAGACCGGATTGGACATTGGTCTATCACCTCCGTTTTTTACAATTTTGGCTCCATGGATTGCCTCTCAGGTGTCGGTGTTTATATCCATAAGACATATTCACAACAAACAATGCACAAAGGAACAACCAAAGAAAAGTAATGATGAAAATAATTCACTAATCAAACACAGGCCTCGGGATCGGCCTTTTCTTTACATGCATTTCGATTCACCCACCCACTTAATCATCTAACATTATTTGATTAATGCTTAACGATAACGAGCTACCATTTGCATTCACAAAATGGCAACTAAGATCGATTAACCCCTAAAGTCAGGTTCTAAGTGACCATAATGGGCTACCCGCCAAAGATACATCGGGCCTAATATACATCTAACAAACACATGCATAGCAATGAGTAAAGCATGCATTCAGGCCCGTGGACCTTGTTTCTTAATCAATCAAGCAATGAGAAGTGAGTCTCATAAGAGGACCACTTAATCAATCATTAGTTACTAAATTCAGACCCATTCTATTTGAGTATGATTAATCAACCTAATGATGTCAAAATGAAGTGATTCAGGTGTCATTAGAAAGCTTATTTCCCACCGATTTTCACAAAAAAGACAATTCTACCCTCTGTGATAGTTTGGACTCGATTTGAATTTAAATTCAAGAAAAATTTTGAGAAAAATAGTGGTTGTTATCAAAATTGCGCCAAAATTTTTAAACAGTTAGGATTCTCCATGTGTGACAGTTTTTATGTTTTGAGTTTTTTTCTAAAAAGCCCTCCAAATTTTTATAAAATTTGGTTTTCATCAAGGACTCGTTTTGTGACATTCTGAATTTCGGCCCATTTTTGGGATTTTCGTGTAATCAATGTGCTTATAGTAAAATCTCGCCCGGAAATTGATCACTCTCGGTTATTATTTTTAAATTAGAGATTTTACTAAGATCGAATTTGGTCGTTATTTAGACCCCTTCGATTTTCGGGAGTTTTAGGACAAAATAAATTGAGCGGTGTCGATATTATTGTAAAGATTGCCGGGGAATAGTGGAAAAGTGAAATTTTGATTGGGTAATTTGGACTAGTAGACCTCCTCGTTATAGTTATTTAATTAATTTAGCCTTTGTCCCTTATTATTTCCAATCTATTTAATGAAAAGGCCCTTGAAATTGAACTTCCTCTCTTGTGATATGGAGTTTTTTTGCAAAGAGGACTCAAAGTTTATCAACCTTGCTTCTTCACTTATGTTGCTGCTGTTTTTCTTCTTCATTTCGTTGGATAAACATATTTTGGATTTCAAAGAAAGGTCCATCTCCACCAGCCAAAAATCATATTAGAACACAAATATTTGGCTTAAATCATAAAAATTCCTTTGAAAATACAAATCCTTGGAGTGGGTTACTAATGGACATGTTTGATGGATTAGGGCTGTGGATAGTTGGTTTAGTGGCTGGTTGTGCTTGGTTTTCTTGGTGGTGCTTGTTGGTTGATTTCAAATGGGTTGCTGCTGCGTCACTGGATTTTGTTATTTTTACTGTGACTTGTGTGGGCCGAATTTGAGGAAGTGTTCTGCATGAAAGTTGCTCATAACATCTTGAAGTTTGACATATATTAAATTCAGAATTTTGGAGATCAATTTTGTAAGTCCATCTTTGGACTGAGTCTGCTGAATTTACTGTTCACCTGACTGTCTGGTCTTTCCGATTTTCTATAAATTTTTTCAGACCTTATTTTGACAAACTTCCTTCACAAAAATTTTTAATAACATCTGTGTATATATCATATAAAAATTTCAGAATTTTCCAAGGTGTTTTGGGTGCTTGAAACATGTTTTGGGGACGGGTGACTTGTCCAAAGGAACCGATTTTTGGTCTGAATTCTAAAGGCAAAAATACATAGTAATGATTTGAACTGGATTTTGAGTCCTTCATAAGAAATGTTCATAAAGATGCTTTGTGCGACATATCCAAATTTTATAATTTTTGGAGTTGATTTACTATTTATTTTAAAGGAAATTCGATGACTATGTTACTGCCCAGTTTGGCCCCGATTCTATGCATACTCGGTTTTTCTCTCTCTCGAGAACTGATTGGTGTTACCATGACATTTTGGTGGATTTAGTTGACATTGGGCTAATTTACAAAGATGAGAATTGACAATGATTGCTGAGGTGTGTGCATGGTTACGACACGTTCCATGAGGCGGGGTTCTAGATGAGAATGCCGTCTTCTGCGGGGTTCTAATAATGAGGCCGGATCGATGCTCCTTTGTGGAATGCCGTCTTGGCGGGGTTCAAGATGTTGCCGTCGCCAAGTAGCGAGACAATGCCTGGTTACGCTAGAAGACGGCGGGAGTTCGGTGGCCCGATGGACCGTTAATAATCTGGACATTTATAATCGTGTGTTATGTATTGGGGAATGCAATGTGCTTGTGTTGCTGTTGAGCATGTTTGGATTAATAACCGTTTTTTATGTCGTCATGTGGTTGTATTATGTGCTCGAGGAGGCGGTGCCATGTTATAGTGATATTCTAATGTGCGGGGCTCACGTATGTACTAAGGCGAGGTAAGGGTGCGTGGATTGTTATGACATATTGGATGTCGGTATTCATGTTTAGAATTGTTCGAAAAGCTCAAGGGGCTTAGGTAGTTCTTATTGAGAAGTGTTCTCATGGTTGTTTAACCAAACCATTTCTCATTTGATCCGGAGACGTTGCGGGGATTACGGGGATTGAGGATTCTAACGTCTTTTGAGTGCCCTTTTGTAGAGGAGTTAAGTTTACCAAACCCAATCCATTGTGCGTGGTTCGTAGATGGTGGCCTCGTAGAAGGCTTCAAATGTATATGTTGTAATCGATGTTATGTTTATAAGAGTGTTTTGTTGATGTGTATTCTTTGTCTCTCTACTATCCCATTGTTTATATGTTGTATGGAGAGTTCGAGGTTGCTTCCAAACGTTGCTCGTTAGTGTTTTTCGGCGACAAATCCTGGGATGTCGATACTTAATGACCACGAAGGGATGATTGCGCGCTCGTAGGGTTCGGGGCGTGACACGTTTGCAAATCAAGTTTAAGCCCGAGAGGACCTTATCCGAGACTCTTAGTAAATTAACCCCATAAAAATTGCTATTAGGCCCTAAAAATTTCCAATCTATATAATAAGGCCCTAATGAACAACTTTGTGATATGGAGTTTTTGCAAAAGAGGACTCAAAGTTTATCAAATTCGGATAAACATATTTTGGATTTCAAAGAAAGGAAAATCATATTAGAACACAAATATTTACTAAATCATAAAAATTCCTTTGAAAATACAAATGAACTAAGAGTTTGATAAAATTTATGTCACTGGAAAGCTCTCGATCTCAATGTGAACTTTGTAAAGAAAATTTTTTCATATTTTGAATACATGAATTTATAAAAATCGAAGAATACATGAAGGTCATTCAAAAATTCATTTGTTACCAAAACTATGCCTAGATGACGTTGCTAATCGTCCTAACCTAACATACTTGCAATTTTATGAAATTTTTACAGCGAATAGATCTGAATGTGATCGGCAACTTTCATGAAGGAAGTTTTCTCTAATAATGAACACGTAAAATGTCATCCAACCGAACAAGGCCATTCGGTACCATAGAAGAACAGAAACTTAGCAAACGATGTCCGTCTAAGGCATGCAACCTATCAAATCGAAGCTCAAGATGTATTCTACAACTCTCTCATTTATCACTTTGTGAGATTCTAACATTTTCGAAGTCAAATCATCATCACAAGCCGATTGATCATCAGGATCCGAGAATCATAGTTTTGAACTTACCTTATGTTTTAACTCTTTGACGTACAACCAAGTGATACGGCCTCCGTATACAACCTTAGGACACCACGGAGAAGCCTTGGAAAGCTCGATGATCCTTTGAGAATCAAGCATATAAACTAAAGTGAGAATCGACTTGGTTTTGCATAAATGAATGTTTAATCGAAAAATCAAAAGAACGAGACGATCCGGTGGCCGTTCGGAAAAACTACAACCGCCATAGCTTCGGGAGGATGTCGGGATGAATCACCAAGAGGTCAGAATCACCGGAGGGACCGCTTGACAGCAGGTTCAATCGGTTGAACCAGCTGGAATCAACATCGGCTCGGTCGCCGGTGTTGTGACCAAGGGAAAGAAGGCGCCGAATGGAGCAACTTCGGCCACCAAAGCAAGGGTGGCTGGTCTTGTGACTAGAGCCATGGAGAGAGAGGCAATGGCTCAGAGAGAGGGTCGGTGGGAGGAGAGGAGAGAGAGAGAGAGAGAGAGAGAGAGAGAGAGAGAGAATTAAGGAGAGAGAAAACCATATCTAAAAAAATGAGAGCCCCCCTCCAATTTTGGAGGGAAAAAGATCTTATATACTCTCCAATTTTGAATCCTAACCCTTAAATCGATCTAATGGCTTAGAATTGATCATTAGTGATTAAGAATATTCTTTAAGGGCTAAGGATATGTGACATGACATTATAAATGGCCATGATCAATTCTAAATGAATGGCTATGATTAATTTGCTTACCTCCTAAGTAATTTGCTTAATTCTTAGGGAAGGTCATTTTAGTAATTTTACTTAGAAGCATTTTTGTAATTTTCATTTAAGGGCAATTTTTTGTCATTTGGGCTCAAAAGGATGTGGTCCACCTTGGTTGGTCGAAATGGACCATCAGCCGCCGGATTTTCAATCGGAAAATGGCCAGTCCGATTGGACCAGTTCAACTCGGGTCAAACCGGTTGGACTGGTTTAACCCAAGTTTGATTGGGTTGAACCAGTTCAATTCTTGGCCCAATTTATTTTAATTTTATGCAATTTAATCCCTATTATGATTGATTGACCTAATTAATATTGAATTCGATTAAATTGGATTGAACCAATTTGAAATTTACGCACAAATTGATCCAATTTAACTTGTTTAGCTCAATTGTTCTGTGATTTGAGTTAAATTGCAAGACCAAGCTAAACTAGCGAATTTAATTGAAGTCCAATTAGCCAAGTTGAGCCTCAATTCAACAAATTGGATGTTAGTCTAGAATGGGTCAAGTGGAATTGCACTAATTGGATCAATTACTCTTAGATTTCTCAATCATTGGATCACTAAATTGATCATATTGGCTCAAATTCATGTGAATCTTCTAAAATTGATTTCGAATTTGGATTTCATGTAAGAAATTAGCCTCATTCTTGTCTTAATTGCGCAAATCATGAAAAATTGATTAAACTCACTAATTAGGGCCTAAATTGGGGGTTTTTGTGCTTGGCTTAGAATTACAAAATTGGTTCCAAAATTGAATGTAATGCAACCTCTAGATCAAATGTTGTGAAGGAAACTAACCTAAAAAATGACTAGAAATGAAGTAATTTCATTTTTGGCGATTTGAATCAAATTCCGCAAATTGGGAAAAAATTGATTCTAAAGTGATTTTTGCAAAATCTCAAATGCTAAAGTCAAATTGAATGTAAAATAAGATGATTTTTGGATTTTTGTATTTTCTAATTTTTTTGATCAAAGGTTTGACTAAAAATCAAACCCTAGTTGACTTTTTACTAGGAGTTTGATTTTGTGATCAAATCTTTAAATTTTTATGAAATTTTCACTTTTAAAGGTGAAATTAAACTCAAAAGAGATCTTTTTGTACGAAGAGCCCCAATTTGACCGGGGTTGACTTTTTGGTCAAAGGTTGACCAAAAAGTCAACCCAAAGTCAATCATATGACCTTTCGGGTTTTCATGTGAAATAAATAGAAAATTGTTTAGAAAGCTAAATCCACAAACAAAATTGAAAAACGACACCTTTTGTTCTAGAAATGGACTTCGTCATGATTGGAGACCTAAATCCCGAGTTTTCTACCTTTGATGACACGTCGGCTAAAAATTAGATGTCAACACTATATCAAGGTCTTGAAAATTGGTACATAAAATACTCTAGCTGAAATGTTGACGAAGCCCTTGCCTATTGCTAAATTCAAGCATTGCTTGGATTTGGTTAATGTCTGCTGCAACTGAGTTTTTACTATAGTGGGAGGAGAAGATTTTGCTAATGTAGAATTTAAGACAAGGTGGAGATTTGTTGAGTATGTCTTAAATTCTTTATAGGCTTGGGCTACCTTTAGGGCTTGGAGGCAATATAAATATTACTTTTCTCAAATTATTAGGTTAAGAAGTTGAGACAGAAAAAGTCTTTAGCTTTTGAGCCACCTTTGATAATCTTCAATATTCTATAATGAATTTTGCTTCTCATCTCCCCGTGATTTTTCTCTCAAGGGTTTTCCACTTAAATTTTGGTGTTCTTTATTCTTTTAGTTTTTGTTTTCGTTATTGTTTCCGCATTAGTCATAACACACATATAAGAAAAGAAAGCTCCAAATACTCTTATTATTCTTTGCCCACATATCACTTTGTGTCCTTAATTTTTAAAACCGTTTATTTGATCTGAGTGTGTTACATTAAGTTGTTAAAGTGCATGGTGTGAGGGTGTTAGATGAAAAAAATCCTACATTAGGGATGTGTAATATGGATAAGTTAATATTATGTTAGTTGGATCATAACTCATTGGTTTAAGCTTTTGAATTAAAAGTAGGTTCAATTGGATAAATTGATGGGTTTGGACTTTAGTTGTTATTTTTTCTGTGAGACCCTAAAATAACTAATGACTCACAGCAATGCCTCAACTTATACCCTCCCTTCTATGTATTTGCCCAAGAATATGTATACACTTTTTAGAGAATATTTCGAGTCAAGAAAAGGAAGACACTCGTCTGCATTGAAATCTACAATGGCTCAAGTCTCACATAAGATGGAATAAGGCAGACGAAGTGATTCATAAATAATTGACCAACTTGAAAATTACTCGAATACTCCTTTTTGGGAAAAGTGTCAGAAAAGTCTTAAACCTATTGCAGTGATGTCAATTTAGTTTTAAACCTTTTAATGGTGCCAATTTAGTTTTAAACATTTTGACCTAAAGCCAATTCAGTACTTCCAGCTAATTTTGGCCAAATATTGCTGACGTGGATATTTTTAAATAACATTTTAATAATTTTGAATTTTTTTATTTTTTTTTTTTTTTTGTTTTTTTTTTTCCTTCTCTTTCCTCTATGGCTAGCATGACCATGGTTGGAAAAGGCTAGTCTCACCAGAGCAATCAGCTAGTGGTGAGAGCCAGCGATGTCGACCTCATTAGCGACTGGCGAGGCTCGCTCTCGCCATGGCTAGGCAAAGCTCGACCACGCTAGAGGCACAAGGTCGCGGCCTTCAACCTCGTGGCCTTTGGCAACTTTGTGGCCTCTGGCAAGGCATGACCCTTGCCAGCCTAGTGTGAGGCCGCCCTCGCGGCCTCTAGCAATGGCTCAAGCCTCACCAGTGGTTAGGCAAGGCCCAACCTTGCTGGATCCATAGCCAACGAGGCTCGACCCTCACCAGTGGCTGGAGAGGTCAACCTATTTGGCCCTCACCTTTGGACAATTGTCGAGGTATGGTGACTGGCTGGGGGAAGAAGGAAGGAAGGAAAAAAAAGAAAGAGAAAGAAAATTAAAAAAAAGGGAAAAAGAAAAAAATATTTAAAAATTTGAAAAAATATTAAAAATATTAGTAAAAGTTATCCATGTTAACGCCGGCTGTGTTACATAGGTTGGCCGGCATCCATGTTTGCAATATCTACCCAAATTTAGCCGAAATGACTGAATTGACTCTAGGTCAAAAGGTTTATGACTAAATTGGCATTAGTGTAATAGGTTTAGGATTTTTCTGACACTTTTTCCCACTTTTTTTAGTGGGTTTGGCCTATATGGAATGAGCCAAAATGTTACAAATAGTATGAGGAGTGGATTTGTAAGAAGAGAGCAAAAATGACGGGATCACAAATCCAATAGAGAGAGAATAGCTTGTCTAAACGTACGTCCATATTAATAAGCAGGAAAGTTTATGATCGGATTGAAGAATGCTTGCGACGTGATTCATAAGTAAAGCCGATGATTTCTAGGTGAAAACAACAGAAGCAGTTTGTGGGAAAAGTATTGAATAAGTCCTAAACCTTTTGGGGTGGTGTCAATTTAGTCCTAAAACTATTTTTTGTGTCAATTGAGTCCTAAACCTTTTGATGTAGTGCCAATTCAGTCCTTTTAAACCTTTTGATGTAGTGCCAATTTGGTCACGGCATTGACGTGGACAAAATTTAATAATATTTTAATTTGTTTTGAATTCTCCCTTCCTTTAGCCACTTGTTGGAGGACGACGATTGGTCGAGGCCAAATGTCATCGGAGGTCGACCTTGTCACTTGGGCATTCGACGTGGACAAAATTTAATAATATTTTAATATTGTTTTGAATTTTTTTTCTTCTCCCGCCCCGTGGACCTTTAGCCAGCCTCACCGACTACCGGGAGAGGGACGACCGGTGAGATCAACCCTTGCCTAGCCATGGGGGCCAAATGCCGTTGAGGCTCTCATCGCCCAGAAGGCGGGGCCTCGATGGCCGGGTGAGGCGGCACCGAGGTCGCCGTCTGGGCCTCGCCTAACCTCCGGCCGCCAAAAGGCGGGCGAAGCCGTCACCGCGAGGGTGAGCCTCGCCAATGGCCGGCGTAGCTCACCTAAGGTTGAAGGATGGGAGAAGATTGAAGGAAAAGAAAAAAAAAGAAAAAAATTCAAAAAAATATTAAAATATTATTAAATTTTGTCTACGTAGCGCCGGTGACCAGTTGCTCGCCGGCCGACATCCACATGAGCAAAATCCGGCCAAAAGGACTGAATTGACACTATATCAAAAGGTTTAGGACTCAATTGGCACAAAAAATAGGTTTAGGACTAAATTGGCATCACCCCAAAAGATTTAGGACTTATTCAGCACTTTTCCCACAGTTTGTCGTTCGTACGTGCTCGATTTAATATGTCTATATATTCAATTTCATAGTTTGGTATAACAAAGCAACTTGCTATTTTGAAATAATTATTGATCATATTTTGAAGAGTAGGAGCTTGCTTGAGAAAGCTCCCCAACCTTTTTTTGAGTGGCGGAGGATAACATCTGCTATTTCATAGCTCATGCGCCCAGTTGAATCAGAAAAACTGAAGCTGGATGTTAGTTTCAAATGGATTTGGCAATTGTTGATTCGTGAAAGAAACCCTTTCTTTTTGGAAGCAACTTCGAAGCTTGATTTGATTTAAAAGCACTTGATCGTTGGAAGGAACTTGCGAATTGACACACGGTTTAACCGATTCTGGTCAGGACGACTCTTAAACTTGACTCTCATATATTATAAAGCAATTGATTTTGGTGTCATCGAACAATTAATGGTGTAAAATATCACATTGTAAGAGGACCTGGTAGAACTCTTGTAAATAATCTCTGTCCTTAGACTATTTTAATTTGATTTTCCCCACTTCCATTGAACAAATCGACTTAGGGATGGATGTCTGGCCGTCATCGACCCAGTCTTTGTTAACACGAAATTATTTTGTGTTCTTTTGTGTTTTTTTCTTTATGGACCCATTCCAAGCAAGTGCTTAGAATAGTATAAGGACAGAGTAAAACTCTTGTAAACACTCTCTGTCTAGTGTACTGTCATGATCGTATATTAGCTTGATTTTTCTTGACGGTACGAAGGCGAAGCCGCCTGTTTCTTCGGGCAAAGGGCTCTCCCTCCTCCTATCTCCTCCCACTTCTTCCTGGGACAGGGACTACGGCTTTGACCTTCGAGAAAGAACTCCATGTCACATTACTTATTCTACTAGATCTTATAGAGCCACTTCACGTACAATATGATGGGCTCTGATCATAAATCGTAGAAAATATTCTCTTCAAACAAACCAAAATATCCTCTATATAGGGCTTTTACAGGGAGGTTGGAACAAAAACACTTTTGGTTGTGAATTCCAATGTGGCAGATAAAGGCATATATCCATGACTTTTTAATTCGATTTTCCGCACTTTCATTGAACAAGTCGATTAAGGGATGAATGTCTGGCAGTCCTCGACCCCACCTTTGTCAACACGATTTTTTTTTTCTTTATGGAACCATTCCAAGCAATTGCTTAGAATAGTACAAGGACAGTAAAACTCTTGTAAACACTCTGTCCAGCATACTGTCATTATCATATATTAGCTTGTTTTTCTTGACAGCTTGAAGGTGAATCAGCCTATTTCTTCGGGCAAAGGGCGCTCCCCCCTCCTAACGCCTTCCACTTCTCCACGGGACAGGGACTCATCTTCTTCTTGAAGCAGTTTGCTGGTCAAGTACATCCCCGCCATGTCTTGATCATCTTCAAAAAGATGCTCATGCTCATCCCTCACCTTGAAATACATGGAAAAGGCCCATGCTATAAAATGTAACCACCATTGGAGATATGTCTTCAATGCAAGCAATGTTAATTTGATGATTTAGCTGGTTAATATTTTGTGCTAGAAAGGTAAATGCTAAATTCTAGCATAAGAGTCACATTTCCCTCACCTCTCTCTAAGGCCTAAGTTATTAGTTAATTAACCGTATGAAGTGCATTTCTTTTTTTTTTCTTTTTGATAACCCACAGGCATGAGCATGGGACAACGGCTACTTGGAGGCCTAGTAAACACCATGCATGCCCGAACTGGCAAAGTTTAGGCGTTTGGCCTATTCTAGTGGCCTTGACCCAAAGCAGTTTGCCTGTAGTTTGTGGAATTCAAACGGGTGAACTCTAGTTGAGCTAGAAATCCTCTAACGCTCCAACCAACGCCCTAACCAACTGTGTCAATTATGGGGGTTGAATCTGTTAGTATATTTCCAACAAAAACCAACCAATTTCTACAAGCTTATCGAGATTCGCCACGGATTGAGGTGACTATTAGATGCCGAATCCAAATTTCAAGTACGAGGAAAACATAATTTAGGATAGATAGAGAAGAAGAGTCTCAAACCTTTTGAACGCTTTGAGTTAATGCGACCAAACGGCCTTTTATCCAAATTGAGATAAGCCTCTTGCTCTGATGCTTTTGTCTAAATTTTCAGGAAAGAAAATGCATACTAAAGTTGATTAGTTTTATGAGCATTAGGCGCAAGTAATTCAATAAAGAAACCCTAGTAACATAGAGACTGTCTTCCCTCTCTATTGCCTTTGCTCTAATGCTGTTGGTTGACTAATAAATATGTGAGGAAAGTCGCTTTTTTGTACTTGAAGGGGCGATTGCATAGTACAACTATTCAAGATATTCGTTTATCTCCGTCGGACGAGATATTGTAACAAAAGGTCCCAATGGATACACAAAGGCAGTAGGTTCATGCCTCAAATTGAAGAGAGTTTATGAGTCCGATCAAAAGGGTGGATCAAATTGGGTCAAAAATAGTCCGATCCAAATTAACTCCTTTAACCCTTTTCCATGTTATACAAATATGGTGACCCATACTCGACTCTACCTAATCTAACTCATACCCGATCCGACCTGACTTATATCCGATTCGATCCATATTATTAAAACACTTCTATATTTAATTCAATCTAAGAAAATTTATACCCAAATTGAGATGAGAGCACCTAGTCAGCAAGGCCAAAAACCTTCTTGGGGCTTCCCTAACTTAAGCCTAGCCCATTGCAAAAGGGAGGAAAATAGGGTCACAGATTGCATTGCAAATTCTCTTAGGATTGGTCACTTCCTTTTAATTGGTTATCAAGCCCACCGGAAGCCCTATGGGCCTTACTTTGCTCTCATTCATGTCTTTTTTTCTCAAACTCTTTCAATAGCTAATGATATCATTTTTCCGACCAAAAAAAAAAACTAAGATGAGAGCACGGAGTGAGCGAATGTGAGATCAAGTGAGGATGAAAGAGAGTTAATAGGGAGTCAGAGAAGTGGGTTAGGTTTAAATAAGTTGTGAACCCATTTAACATCTATATTATTTGAGACTTTACCATTCTAGACTTATTTATGACCCATTTACAAAATATAATTAATCCATATAACAATCCAAACTATCAAATATGAATTAACAAATGAGTTTATAACTTATTTTGATAGATCTGGTTTATGATGACATTAATACTTTGCCAATCAACAATTCTAAAAATTGCAGTTGCACACGTTTCAAATATGAGAAGATGTGCGTACTTTAGACTTAAATATATAGATATATGTTAATAGCATTGACAAGAACAAGTCCTAATTTTTTTTTTATAAAGAAGAACCCTAATGTTATTATGCTCTTTTGTAGTAAAAAAAACATCCAGACTATGATGTGACATTTCAGATTTTGACCCAATTGAGGATTTATAAAACATTGATTTGTACCAATTGTGTTTCTAGTAAAATCTAGAGAAAAACTAAACTTAAGTGCCAATTTGTTTATTATTTTAAATTAGCGATTTATAATTAGAATTTTAATATGACTTGGCAATTTTAAAAAACCATTATTCACGTGAACATCCAAACTTGGCAGTCAATTTTCGGGAGTTGAAGTGATTGAAATAAATTGGACGTAAGTAATCAATATAAAATTGTTTGGCAACTTAAGATTATAGGAATAATGGAAAAAGGGGAGTTTTGAGGGGTGCAAATTTGGACTAGTAGACCTCCTCGATATAGTTCTGGTTTAATTAATTTGGTCATTTGTTAATTTTGGCAACCCAGGCTTATTTGGGACTTAAGTAATCATTTTTAAAAATTTTAAATTTGGTGATCGGACAAAACTTTTAATATTTGAATGTTTATAAAATTTTTAGCTTTTCTCTCTCTTTCTCTCAATTGAAAAGACACAAGGTATATAATGCATTGTCTCTCCCTCTCTAGGACCATTCCTTGACTAGTTAGAGAATAATTCGATTGTTCTCTCCCTCTCTACGGATCTTTTGTGCTAGTAATTTCAATAAATGTCAGTAAATGTCAAAAGTTTAGTGGAAAAACTAATAGGTCTTTTTCTTAATCTAACTTGTTCTTAACTTATCAACACTTTTTGAAATTATCAACTTTTTTTTATATTTGCAAGTTAACAGTTTTTTTTACCGACTTTTCGATTTTATTTACAAAACTTACTGAAGATGTCAATCGTTGAAAATTTTAGTCCGCAAACCAGAATCCAATTCATTGTACTCCGCTCCATTATTTGTCATTCCTCGGAGGAATGTTTATTTATTAATACAGCCCTTGCTTTTGTGGATTTGGTGTTCATCGTCAAGACATCAATTTGATGTCCTCAATATTGCTGAATAAGATAGATACCAATGATGCAGAGTACTTAAGTTTCACATCACGGACCCTGCAGTCGAACGTAAATCTGTGCAGTGCTTGAAGAACCTGCTCAAGCTTCTCCTTTGTCTCTGGTTTGTTGGGAATCGAGCACCGATTCCAGAAAAATAACCCAAACAAACGATCCTCACTAGCAGAACATAATAATAAAAGAACAGAATCGAAAGAACACACCAGAGAATTTGTTATCGAAGTTCACCCAAACCTGGGCTACATCTCCGCGCAGAGGCACTCTGCGAATCCACTAGACTTCGAAGAAAGTAGGAATACAATTATGATCTTCTCTCAAGATCGGAGTACAAAGAGATTGAGAACACTCACAAAGAAAAAAACTCACTTTTTTTCTTCTCTCTTTTCTTTTCTCTCTCTATTTTCTTCTCAGCACTTGACAGCTAACTTCTATCAATAGCTGATATATAAAGCGTAGCTTTTAACCTAAAAGCAAAATTAGTAGAAAAGACAAAAAAGCCCTTAATAACAATATTTGGCTTCATCCTCCAACAATCTCCCACTTGAAGACCAAATACACCCGATGCACCAAGCAACTTTGCATCCTTCTACTTCAAAAGCTAGTACTATTAGACATGCTCTGGGATACTCCTCATCAATTAAATGGAGTGATTAAACCAATGGTAGTAGTACGGAGAATAAGTTTCTCTCTGTCTACTACCTTGGTAAACATATCACTGGATTCTTCAAGCCATCAATCTTGGCGTAGCTTTAACTCATTATCTTTCAATGCTATGGTGGATGAAATGGATAACGCTTCTTGATATGTCTAGTTCTTGAGTGATAAGCTGGATGCTAAGTGTACTTGACTTTGGCTATCACTCCACTTGTGTGCTGATTGGGATGCTTTCGATGTAGCTCCTCCATGTAATCTTGTAACCACATGATTTCCTTGGAGGCTTCCGTGATCGATGTGACTGAGTGTATCTTGAGATAGAGCCACTACTTTACGTAGTTGAGATACCCAACTCACTCTTTGTATGTGAATGTGAAAAGACATATCCAATTGGTACTTTTACCACTATCTCGATCACCCGAATGATCTGCATCCACATAACCCTGCAACTCTAGAGATGTCCCTCCATAACAAAGAGAGTAATTTGATGTACCTGCTAGATATCTCAATATCCATTTTACTGCATTCCAATGCTCTTTGCCCGGTTCTGCAAATATCGACTCACAACTCCCACTGCCTGTGCAATGTCTGGCCTTGTGCTTACCATGGCATACATTAAACTTCCCACTGCTGATGCATATGGGATTGCTGCCATCTCATCTTTCAAAGCCTGAGTACTCGGATACATATCCTTAGAAAGTTTGAAGTGACTCGCTAGAGGAGTGGCAACTGATTTTGCCTTATCCATGTTAAATCTCTTTAACACCTTCTTCACATAGTCTTCTTGCGACAACCATAATTTCTTATTTTTCCTATCTATTATATGATTTTCATGCCTAAGATATTCTTGGCCTCTCCCAAGTCTTTCATAGCAAGTACTTTGATGCCAACATCTTCTTCATTGGGATTCTCTTCATATTAGAACTAGCCACCAGCATGTCATCTACATATAAAGAGATATACGATATCACCATACATAGGGCTTAGAAAAATAAACACAATGATCGCTTCACAAATTATAAAACCTTTTTCTTCCATGAAACCATCAAACTTTAAGTACCATTCCGGAGATGCTTTAAAGTACCACAAGCTTTTGAAGGATATACCAACTTACTCTTTACCTTTTTTCAAAACCCTTTTTAGAGGCGCCATGTATAACTCTTCATCTAGGTCCCCTTTGCAAAAATTGTGATTTGAAATTGGTTTCGAGATGATCATTTTGTATTAATGAATGCTTTACAAGGTTACGTGTTTATTAAATTTCGATGTTCTATCCTTTGGTTATTCCTTTTTAATGTTTGGGTTGTTTTATGTGCTTTTTGCTTGCGTAATTTGTTTGGGTCGGCGGCGTTGGGGACGTCGCGTTCAAAAACCAACCGATGGCAAAGAATGTCGTGGGCTTGGCGGGTCAAGTTTTGTGATAAGTGACGCTCTAGTGTAGGACCTACCACCACGCTCCGCCACACTTAAGAATTCCTAACCTCATCATGGGGTTCGAACTCCGATCCCTTATGGGGGGAGAGGCAGAACAAAACCAACGCTGATGGATCAAAAATTACCTTTGGTTACAAGCCCCAATGTTATGCTCTTTTGTAGTAAAAAACGCGATCTAGACTATAAAACCTGTCTGATTCAAACTGAGTGAACTAATTGAAAATGGGAGAAAAACACTGAAAGTGCCAAAAGTTTTTTTCGGGATCACTTAAGTGCCAAATTAGAGAAAAAACGATAACTTAAGTGCCAATTCCAACCAAATTGATTACGTGGCATTTATAATTAAATTTTTTCATATGACTTGGCATATTTTTAAAAAATTCCAGGTCACGTGAACATCCAAAACGACGTCGCACAATCCGACTAGCATTGAAGTGATCTTCCTATCCTTTTAACAACGACAATACAACCAAAAACTTTTAATCACTTTAAAAAAAGTTTGGCACTTAACTATTTACAACTTTTAGACAACATTGTTGAGGGCTTATATACTGACTAGGCACGCTAGCGAGCCATGTAGGACTGAGAAATTAATAAAATATGATCATGTCTAATTTCCGACAACCCAAATCGGAGTTGGCATTTAAGTAATCGTTTTATAAAAAAAAAGTGGCACTTAAGTGATCTAGACGAAACTTTTGACACTAAAGTGATCATCGTACATAACTTTTAGCATCTCTAATATCTTTCTCTCAATTAAAAACACACAAGGTACATAATGCATTGGTATCGAGGTAGGACCATGAGTTGACTAGTTAGAGAATAATTCGATTGTTCCGAGCCCAAAAGTATGGAACTTTTAGTGCTAGTAATTTCAATAAATGTAACTAAATGTCAACAAGTTTAGTGGAAAAACTAATAGGTGTTTTTTTTAATGTAACTTGTTGGTAACTTATCAACACTTTTGTGAAATTATCAAATTTTTTTTATATTTGCAAGTTAACAGTTTTTTTTTTACCGACTTTTCGATGTTATTTACAAAACTTACTGAAGATGTCAATCGTTGAAAATTTTAGTCCGCAAACCAGAATCCAATTCATTGTACTCCACTCCATTATTTGTCATTCCTCGGAGGAATGTTTATTTACTAATACAGCCCTTGCTTTTGTGGATTTGGTGTTCATCGTCAAGACATCAATTTGATGTCCTCAATATTGCTGAATAAGATAGATACCAATGATGCAGAGTATTTAAGTTTCACATCACGGACCCTGCAGTCGTAACGTAAATCTGTGCAGTGCTTGAAGAACCTGCTTAAGCTTCTCCTTTGTCTCTGGATCAACCAAGTTTCCCTCACTGTCAAATTTCGTCGGTGGTTCGAATCTGTTCACAGAGAATTCGGGTTTGTTGATGAAATGAAGATCGACAAAGACTCCAATTTGACGGAGATGATACTGCGCTCGTCTCCCACCGAAAGGTCCTCCCGAGCTCACAATGGCAGCTGTCTTATCGGCCCAAACATTTGGTGGTCTAGATGCCCAGTCGATTGCATTCTTCAATGGTGCTGGTACAGCAAATAGAAGAATATGATTAAGAAATGAACGACTTCACAAATACATAACTTCCTCATCCTTTACCATCATGTGATGCCTAGGGAAAAACTCAAGCTGAGCCTTACTTGATCTATAAGATCATTAGGGTGTTCATGGCCCGAGATTTACTCACCTAAGGTGGGTTTGTTGGACGAAATATAAAACCTTCACTTCCGCAACTTTTATTGCTCAAAAAATATCAGAAGGGATCATTTTGTCCCACCGGACTCGATGAGTAGAGCGTAAATTCTGTTTACTTGTAATACTTGTAACCTGGAACCCACGTTGTTGAAGTGGCAAAAGGCGCACCTAACAAGCATTGGGAGATTAGTATGATGATGTTGTTTGATGGGGAAATTGAGCTTCTTTCAAATTTACTTTGCTTTAGTGAGATCGAATGATTTCGGCAATGTGTAGTCTACCACTGACTCTTAGATAAGATCACTAGCAGACTTACGAATTCAAAATAGGAGTATATAGTTCTCTCTAGTGTATACGGATTCAATGAACTCGATATCCAATAATATCTGAGAGACAGATGACATACTATAATTTCTTCCACACAAAGATACCGATATTCCCAGGTATCCGTACCAATGCAGATGGTCACCTTGCCCCATAACTAATGACAGAACAAGGCTTCCTCATGAGGAGACAATTAACTCATAACATCGGAAGTGTTAGTGAAGCAGCATTCTCAAATTAGTTTAGGAAGGAGATCAGTCTCATAGTAAAGAAACTGAATGATTGGTCCACTAAGAACTTTTCATGCAACAGATGGTTGTTAAGAAAGCCTCAATGCACAAAATGATAATTAGATAAGTATACTAAAATACCTTCCTCTTACCAGTCAAATATGTGTGGGGAAAACCTCTCTATTATATTATGAAGTTGGCAAAACCATCTATTTTAATTATTGATAAATGCAGGTATTGTGAATATCAGGTGAAGTTGGTATGAGGAGTGCTTCAACACTATCAATGGTAACTGAAGTATATAGTGGAAGGACATCTACAAGTTGGATGGACCTTATGGAGGGTGAACTAGTTTGGTAGAACGAGGTGTTCGTGAGAACTTGGAAAGACTGTAAGCTGTAATATTTTTTTTTTTTGGTAAGGCTGTAAGCTGTAATATTGATCGCTAATATACTCAAGAAGACCAATGAATAGCATATCATAAGTCAATTTCCAGCGGCTAGCTTGAATAAACTCATTGGATTCTTGATAGAGGCAGCTCCCTATATCAACTATATATGAGATGTTCATCATGTTTTTTGAATTAACTGGATAAGATGACCCAAACCTCTTTCCAATTTAATTGTAATTGGTGTCTAACGGTTAATCACAAGTTCTAGAATTCATAGAAGAAGGACAGGAGATTGAATCAAATCAGTTCTTGCATATTTTGTTCAAACAACTAGAGGAACCAATAAGTGACAAAATCATCGGACTCTATTTAAGGAAACTTCCCTATTGCCAGGATTGATTGTCTCGACTGTGTCCATGATCTCCAATGGCTATTTAATCTTCTTGAAGATCCTCCGAGGCAAGATTGAAGACTAAGGATCTATATAAGAAGATTAAAAGCAAGATGAAGGGTGTGGCAAAAGTAGAGAAAGCTACGAGTTTGATATTATCTCGTTCTATTTACTGAGAATGTGACTATGTTCACTTGTGATTTTCTCTATTAAAGTTTCCAATGAAATCTCCGATTTGATAAGTGAACAAGTGTAATAGCAGTACTTGAGTATTGATAGTGAGATCTACCAATTTCCTGAAGAGGCATAACTTGCTACTTCATAACATAGCGTATTCCATCCTTATTGGTATAAGAGTGGACTTAAGCTTGATATAAGCTAAACCACCATAGTATTTGCTTGCAAATATTCTCTACTTTATCTTTTTATTCATTTCTATATTTGTTTGATAGAAGCATGCGCATATGATGTTATTAAGCTATTCATGCATCTATCTATTTTAACTTGAATTATTCAGCCAAAAATTATCTAAGTTTTGCGAATCAGCCTATTCACCACCCCTTTATATTGGGTTGTTAGCCTCAACAATATGCAATGATTCAATAAACAAGGCCGACAACCTAAGTAAAAATGTTTGAGTGAGTGTAACGTACATAAGCACAGCCTCCTCAACAGCCAAAAACAAAAAAAGAGAGCAAGTTTAACGCAACTATGAACAAGTAAACGATTTAAATGAAGCAGAGAAAAGTGGTTACGAGTCACGGAGTAGTTATACTCGGGGGAAGCAAAAAGGATGCTGTCAGCTTCTAGAACCTTCTGACGAAAAGCCTCCACCGCCGGCGGGAACCTACCGTCGACTTCGAGGTCCGTGTTTATCATCGGAAGCTGCGATACGTCGATCAGCTCTATTTGCATCCCCTTCACCGATTCCTCGCATATCTTGATCGCTATCACCATCAACAGGAAACGGAAGCGAACACATTCAAATAAAAGATCTGCAGATTTAGCGCATGGGTTTCGAAAATTAGGATCGACGTGATTACCGGAACGAAGAAGGCCTCCATTGAAAGAAGCTTTTCGAAGTGACCCGCAGATCGCTGCGACCTTGATCATTGGGCCAGCGACCACCGTCGATTCCATCTCTCTCTCTCTATAGGAATTGTTGGTTAACGAACCGTGGCATGGCAGGGAAGAAGAAGAAGAAGAAGAAGAAGTTGACCAAGTAATGACGATCACGTTTTCTCTTTGTCTTCTCAAGGAGTAGGTGGAGTAAAAAATTTGAAGAGCGCCAATGTACGAAGGCATTGATGACAAGGACTGGGGGAGGGAGGATATGGTGAGGTCGCAAGCAGAGTTGCTCTGGCTCGTTGACCGTTCTTTTTGGCTTTGTAGAGAGACTGGCGGTTCCAATAGTTTGGAAGTGGAATAATTACCGAATCAGTTCTAAACCTATTGTAAGGACATCAATTTATTCCTAAATATTTTAGTTTTGACATTTTAATCCTAAACATTTCCACGGAATTCTAATGTAGTCCTTCCGATTGATTGTCAACGGAAATCGCTAACATGGTGTCCGGTTATCGGCCCTACGTGGCAAGTTGACGTGGACAACTTTAATCTATATGGTGTCCTACATGGACAGCCACATCAGCGATTTCTTATGATGATTGGCCAAAAGGATTACATTAAAATTTCACACGATGATTTAAGATTACATTGGTAAAATTAAAGAATTGAATTAGCATCCGTATAAAAGGTTTTATGACTAAATTGGTAAATTTCCAGTTTGGGATCTATCGGTGTAGAATTTAGAAAAAAAAACTAAAAATATGAGATGTTTATATAAGAAAATGATGCTCCCAAAATTCATTTCCAGTGAATCTTGTAGAATACATTAACAAAACTTCCTCTGATTATTTATCAGACGAGTTCTATAGCCGCGGCGAAATATTCGGTTTGAACCATAATTACTCTTCATAGTGAGCGAGCCCAGCACGGTTGCCCACCCTAGTACTAGTGGAAGTAGATGTTAGAATTAGTAAAATTGATTTTGGTTGAAGAAGAAAACTTAAAATTGGATTTCGATTCTCAACCGACTCTAACATTTAAGACAAGGAAAGTGCAGCCCGCACCTTGAAGACACGTGGAGTCCAAGTTGGAGAAATTGCTTCTTTGACCAAAATTTGTAGTTTGAACGTGGTTTCCTATTGATTAGTTGAAGTCGGCAAAAGAGCAAAAGTTCAACTTTGTTTCTTACATGTTGAAGTCGGCTTACCTCTAGGCGGTTAAAATTGTTATAAAAAAGCTTGTCCTGAATGTTTTATTTTTTTTGTTGAAAATCATTCTTAACATGCAGAGAAAAGTTTCACTTTGTTTTGAAAAGCACACTAGTATATACGAAACTTTTCTACCTTGTGTGGTTGTTGGTCCCTTGCCATTCCTCTCCTTCGTTGCGTTCCACGTCCAAGCCTCCGCAAACCAACATGAGAGATGGGTTATCTCACGTTATGGCATAACTGAACCTACGTGGCAGAATAACCAAGGCTTCCTAAGGGTGAGAAGCGATTGGGGGGTTCAAGCCCATGCCCAGACGGGCCCAAACAACTAGGGAGGAAGCTTTACGTCGCTCAGACCAACCACCGCACTGGTAAACTTCATTGTATGTTGTTTGTGAGCTCATTTGACTTCAACGATTTCACATATCTCATTAGAGAAAACAGGAGAATGTTAAATAGTTGCTTTCTCTAACCCACTAACGTACACTTTATTTGAAAATATTACCTCTTTTTGGACCCTTTTTTAGTGTATCTATTGTGATATTACATGGGGACAATTCCTCAACATCTTTGTTCATTCGCAACAAAGTACGTGAAAATGGAGGAGTTGGAAGGGAAGAAGAAGTTTGAGGGCACTCGTTAGTATAGACTCGGTAATGAATTTGACAATTCGATAGATTAGTTCATTCTTACAACGAACTTATGTCAAACTTTTGCATTTGAAGCTAAGCCTGAGTTAATGGACAAATGTCCTCTTGAGAGTCTAGCATGTGAAGATCCATCCCGTTTACACCAAAAATAATTGCGTTGTAGACATAAACAAGCACGTGCTTGACACGTGAACATGGACAGTTGCATGAATGACACATGAATATTACCATGCATGTGACATCTTGTCGACGACCGTAGGGGTTTGATATTTGTTGATCAACATTGAGAAACATTGGCGACACATATTCAATTGTCAACATACAATGATGAACAGCTAGTAACTATGGGTATGGATACTGGCATGGATATGATGGGTGAAGAGCAGTATACCATCAAAGTTCTTTGAAAGCATGAGAGGCAAAGGAATATGGTAACCAACTTGCGACAAATCAATTGGGGCAATGGATTAATTGGCAGGTGTTTACTTAAGGAACGTCGAAGCACGACTACAAAGCTCAAAACCCACGAATCAGTTGAGATTGAGGAGAAATGGGCGTGCATTTTGGAGGAGACAATTACTTGAGAAGTAAGAACACGGCATTGGTTGTGCAAAAGTGCAAAAGTAAGATCATGGGGCTATTGACACACCGTCTAGAAAGAAACTGCTTGGTTGCAAAATCATGGTATCATGAGAATGTGAACACGAAATTTGCAAAAATAGAGGGACATGAAGGCAATCGAGAGTAACTGTTCGAAGAAATGCAACTGCTGAAAATCATCAGAAAACAGTTACCATTATAATCTTTATAGTCATAAGTAAAACTGCATTTTACCTGTCTAGCAGTTCTTCGACCGGAACCTCCTCTTCACTGCAGAGACAGGGGCTCGTTGTTGCCACTGTAGTCGCCTCTAAGGAAGCTCTTCGTAGAAGGGCGTGGTGGTTGCAGCTTGGTGCCGTTTAATTAAGGTTTAATCTCACTTGATTCAGGTTTAATTAAGGTTTGATATTAGTAGCATTTTAATTATGCCCATATAATTATATTAAACTTGTTCTGATCGGATTAAGCTAGGGAGGTTGTGAGCTTAATTAAATTAAGCCCACAAGAACAAGAAAATTGGCCCAAACCCAAAATCTTTACCATGTTGTCGAAAATCGAATGCGCAAAGCTCTTGTAATTCCAAATTAATAGAATGAAGATTTCGTACATTACAGGAAGAAATATTGTGGGTGAAATCTATGAGCATATTCACCGTGGGTTTAGAAAAGGAAGATTGGTCACACATATATATTCAAAATTCCTTAAAGCAACAATATATTAAACTCATTCTAAGATAAAGTAAGAAAAAAAGAACAAAGAGAAGACATTCAATGGGTATAAACATGGGGAGGACTGGTTGGGATCCCATGTTACGAGAAGATATCTTTCGCCGCAGGAAATTCTTTTAAAAAGAGAAAGAGGATCGCATGGGGGGTGCCTTCGCGGTTATCTCCACTTTTGAGATAACTGTACTGTACTTTACCCGCATATATATTCACAGAATCAAGTGAGATCGAAGACACGTCCACTTCTCCAAATCTGGAAAGGCCAAACGACTTGAGTGAGCATCTTCACCAGATGCCTCTCTTCCGCCCGTCATCTTCAATCGACATGGTCTTTGCAGCAAAGAGCGAGCGCATCTCCTTACCTACAGATCGTTGTCCTGCTAACCGGTCTTTTATCAAGGGTACTACCTCGCCGAGTTGGTTCGAGGCAAGCTAAACCATCGTCATGGCTGTTGTTCAGTCGACTTCAGTTGCTGTTTTGCTGGACCGTCGCTGCCATAGGCTTATTAATCGCCACTCGGGTTGCAGCTGATCCGGAACAAAGTTGACACGGGACACCTTAGGTTGTCGCTGTCCACGTCCAGGTATTGTGTCGCCATCGCTGGAGTTATGCGGAGTTTTGTCAATGCCGAAGTACACGCTCAGTAGATTACAGGTATGATCTCCAAACAATTTGCAGTGATCACTAGCATTATCGTGAATTTTCTTGGTCTGTGTTTACTTTACGGCGAAGGTAGGAGGAAATCGTGGTCAGTTAACTGCTTGCTTCTTGCCCATTCGCGAGTAGTCAATAAGGTTGATCCTAATAGTTTCTTCTTGTGACGTGTTCATGCCGGATGGTAAAAGAAATAAAAAGAATTTCCGTCAATTTGGCATTACATGATTCACGTTTGCCCCTAAGTTGATTTGGTATCTGAGAATATTCTGACTTTTAGGCTCCTATCATTTTACGGAGAAAACATTTTTGGGAAAACATTTTCCTCATTTTCCAGTGTTCGGTTTGCTTGGGAAAATGAGTCAACGGAAAAATTTTTTTGTCAACAGAAAATCTGTGCTTAAATTAAGAAAATGATTTCTTCTTTGAAAAAATCAGAAAACAATTTCCAATATATTAATAGGTATTGGTGTTTGGATCCAAAACTCTACATTTGAATGCTGGGACCCAAATGCTGGTTCTAGAGTCTTTAATGCCCAAGCCGGGTCCATCAAGGCCAGGCTCGAGTCCATCGAGGCCGGAGTCGCGTTCGTTGAGGTTGGCTCAAGACCCCATTGCCTAGGCCTGGGCCCCGGTGCCCATGCTCGAGTCCATCGAGGCTGGGCCCGATCCCCTAGTGCCCATGCCCTATGCCCTAACACCCGAACCCACATCCACAAAGGCCGAGCTTGGGTCCTCAGCACTTAGGCTCGCATTCTTAATTAATGAAAAGCTCGTTTTCATAAAAATATTTATAAAAAATCAAAATTTTAATTATTTTTTCTTTTTCTTTTTTTTTTTTCTTTTTTCTTTCTTTGGGTTGTTTTGCCCACAAGAAATGTGATGAACCCGCCGCCACGAGCGAGTCTCGAGCTTAGTGGCCTCGGGCGAGCTCACTCGAGGCTCCACCTCACATGTGGCTGGTTTCTAGCTAGTCGCTAGCCGACGAATGACATAAATAGAAGGAAAAAGAAAAAAATTAAAAAAAAATTAAAAAATTCGAATTTTTTGATTTTTTTTCAAAAAAAATAAATTAGATTTTCCATGGAAAACGGCGAAAAATATTTTTAACCTCATTTTCATTTCAACCAAATACCGGAAAATATTGTCATTTTTTACTTCATCGAAAACATTTTCGAAAATATCATAGTTTTTGCGAAACAAATGGGACCTTAAGATTGATTGCTACATCGGTATACATTAGCGTTGGATTGTTCTTGAAAAGATTGGCTGCAATGTTTAACTACTGTGATGAAATTTGAGTCCAATTAGAGCCATCTTGTTATGAAGTAATACCGGTATGTGTGTCCTTGGTTGAGTCTATGGATGCATTATTTCGATTGAATACTTTTGTATTCCACGTTGGACCTTATTGTGCAAGTCACACCATCTTGAGCGGTTTCCGCCACACCATCGTGCTTTGGAGATGGTTTCGATTTTTATTATGATAATCATAGCATCTAGTTTCATATTATTGTATTGCATGCAAATTTCTCGTTTATCTAGAGTTCTTGCATTCATTCATAGTCGCCATGTCAATTAAACGAGAAAACACCAAAAGATTAGTTTATGTTGCATATCGATTATCTTTGATAAATAGTTGTTAATTTATGCATAAACATGCATCATGCATTATTCATGTCGCATATAGTTAAATTTTCATAATAAGAAAGTACCAAAAAAGATTAGCATTGCATCATTAGGTATACCTTTCAATTAAAATTAGGTTATGTTTAGTGTCCTAGAGTTTAGCCTTTTATCTATTAAAAATAAAACACAAAAAAATCTCCCTCATAGTTAAATAATAGGGTTAATCCATAATTGATTCTATTTCACATCATTAGAATTGCATATAGGTTGAGTTGCATTTAAACTATAACATAGCACACATATCACTTCAATTTCACCAATGCATCTTTAGATTAGAACTCATTAGACTATTTAAATTGATTCATGCTTATTACAAACAAAAACCCAAAAAGAATTAGTTAAAATTGCATAAGCCTTTAGAAACCATATTTAGGCAAGGCATGCATCTTTAATTAACACTTTGCAGATATTTGGGAAATTAATCATTGTATGGTTACGCTTTGCTTTGTATTGAGGTTGGCCCTATGTTTATAAATTTATTAATTGTGTTGATTTATTGAGTGTTATATCATTGATTGTGTACATGCATGATCACTCTTACATGTTAGTAGCTCATGTTTTAAATCAATCCAGGCTGCTTACAAAATATCTTTAAAATAAACAAAAGATGTATAGAAAGGCGTTCGATTTATCTAGCTTAACTTAGTCCCCGTATCAATGAATCTTCAGTTCGTAAAAGTAAGGTATTCTCCCATACTTGCTTTCTAATCGACCATAATTGATTGGTGGTGGCTTCAAAAGTTAAGAACATTGTGTGTTAAATTGAATACCAAGTTGCGATTGGTAGGGCATGAGGGAGTCCATGCTAAACACGAGTGATTGCCTCATGAGAGGAACCTTTGTTCTCGTTTAGTAGTCTATTAGCCTTCCCATGGTGGTTTCCTTGGTGACTAATTCAAATAAGAATTGGCGTTGGTAATTTAATCGGAGAAGAGTTGGTAATTACTCTAATTGAGGTTTATTATTTCTAGAAAGAGTTAGTAAAGTTTAAGAGTTGGCAAGTAATATAATGAAGTTGAAACTCAATAAAAAAGCTGGTGAATTAAAAAAAAAACGTTAGTAAGCAAACTCAAATGAGAATTGTGACCCAAAACTAGTGAACAACTTAATTGGACAAGAAATTGCAAATCACTCAAATAAAGGATGGTAATTTTTAATAGTTAGTAAACTAAAGCTATTGGTATGAAAGATCAACAAATGTTGTAAAATTTAAGATAAAGTTTTTTTGTCAAAGATAAGTAAATTTAGTAATTTATAAAAACTAAATAGAAGTCAGTAACTAAGTCAAATAAAAGGTGATAACGCATAACTAATTGGTAATTTAACCATTAGAAATTGGTAATCAATCTAACCAAAGTTAACTTTTTAAGAAGAGTTGGCAAATTTAATATGTTGACAAGTATGGCATATAAAATTTTTGTAAAAAGTCGGTAAACTTAAAAAAACAAATAAACATTTGTAAGCAACAAAAAAAGAGACATTGTTAACCAAAACTAGCTAGTAACCTTATAATTGAAGAAAAGCAGATAAGTTACATAAATAATGCTTTGTAAATTCATAGAAGAATCGATAAATTTAAGTGATTTGCCAGAACTACACATAAATATTTTTTTTAATAAGAACTACACATAAATGTTGGTAAATGATAATATGAATTAATAAAACAAACAAATAGATGTTGGCAAGTAACTCAAAATTGATTTAGCCATTCAAAACTAGTTGGTGATTTAATTGAAAAAAGTTGGTAACTCACTCAAATGAAGATCGGTAAATTCATATAAGAGTTGGTAAATTTGTGACGTTGATAAGAATGACAAATGATAGTTGGTAAAAGATAAGAAAAGTTGATAATTAACATGCAGTAAAAAGAGTAGGTAAAATTTGTTGGTGAGTTAGCAAAAAGTTATTTGAAAATCAGATGATTGATAACGTTTTTACTAATATCTTTTTGGGATGGACACACTAAAAATTCCAAACTATGCCCATTGTAATACATTTATAACTTTTTTTTGTGACACCAAAAATCCCAAAGTTATACATGTGTGACATATTTGCCCTCCATCAAGATTCCATCAATAAACACTGTTAAAATTTATCTACATGAACATCATAAAGCAAATGGTGTTGAAATGGCGTCCATGTAGCTTAAGTGAAATAAAAACAATATTGCTTTGACTGAAAAATCATTGAGAGTTAATGTGTCACATATTTATAAGTTTGGGGTTTTTTATGTCATAGGAAAAGTTGAAGGTAAATCTATCAGAGTGGGCATACTTTGAGGTTTTTGATATCACAAAATAAAGTTTAGAATAGTATGTCATAGTGGGCATAGTTTAGGATTTTTTGTGATTTTCTTCCTATCATTTTTGTTATCAATTCCTTCAAATTTTACCAACACGAAAAAAATAAATAATCCATTTTCTTGAAACGGAGCAATATAATAACAGTCCCAATTAGAATTGATTAAATTGTGACTATTCGCAAGTTTATTCCAACAATCATGTACTTTTCACTCAAATCTAGCTATTCAGTTGCTTCAAAGAGAAAGGGTTCCTTTCATGAATTAAGAACTGTCAAATCCAATTGAAACTAATTTCCAAATGCAATTTTCCTAATTCATCTGGGCAAGTGAGCTATTAAATATTTGATTAAGGCAAAGAATCATTGTCCTCCATCACTTAAAAAAATTTAAGGTGGGTGAACTTTCTCAAGCAAACTCCAATTCTTCAAAATGTGATATGCATTATTATTTTAGAAAAGCTGGTTGCCTTGCCATACCAAAATATGGAATTGAAACCGAGAGACATATAAAAGCGAGCGCATTGGAAGAACGAGCTGCCACTGTCATTTTCACCTACAAATCATGGTCTTTACTTGTGAATAATGTCGCAACATTCTTCAATTTGATCACAATATTGCTCAAGGCTCCGTTTATTTCACAGAAAACTTTTTTCAAGAAAACATTTTCCTCATTTTTCGGCATTTGGATTGCTTAGGAAAATAAGTTAATGGAAAATGTTTTCCTACAAAAACTTAAATTCAAGAAAATATTTTCCTACCAAAGCTTAAATTCATAAAAATGTAACTATATCAGCGCTTGGACCAAAACCTCTGTGCTTGGGCATGGGAACCCGCGTTCTTGGGCCCTTGGTAGTTCATTTGGGACTTTTTTTGAGAATTTGACCTCACTTGGGGTCCTTAAATGAAATTTTCCCTTGATTAAATTGTGACTATTCGCAAGTTTATTCGAACAATCATGTACTTTTCACTCAAATCTAGCTATTCAGTTGCTTCAAAAGAGAAAAGGTTCCTTTCATGAATTAAGAACTATTAAATCCAATTGAAACTAATTTCCAAATGCAATTTTCCTAATTCATCTGGGGAAGTGAGCTATTAAATATTTGATTAATAAAGAGAATCATTGTCCTCCATCACTTAAAAAAATTTAAGGTGGGTGAACTTTCTCGAGCAAACTCCAATTCTTTAAAATGTGATGTGCATTATTATTTTAGAAAAGCTAGTTGCTCCGCCATACCAAAATATGGAATTGAAACCGAGAGACATATAAAAGCGAGCACATTAGAAGAACGAGCCGCCACTGTCATTTTCACCTACAAATCATGGTCTTTACTTGTGAATAATGTCGCAACATTCTTCAATCTGATCACAATGTTGCTTAAGCCTCCGTTTATTTCACGGAAAACTTTTTTCAAGAAAACATTTTCCCATTTTCGGCATTTGGATTGCTTGGAAACCCTAGCGGAAAATATTTTCCTACAAAAAACTTAAATTCAAGAAAATATTTTCCTACCAAAGCTTAAATTCATAAAAATTAACTATATGGTAGCAAACCAAAAAGGCTGTGCTTGGGCATGGGAACCAATTCTTGGGCCCTTGATGGACTTGGGTTCGAGGTCAAGGGGACTAGTACCCGAGACCATGGAATCCGGGGCCTATTCTCAATGGACCTAGAGTCGTGCGCCGAGGACTTAAGCTTGGTCTTCGTAAATTTGGGCTATGGTGCCAAGTAGCCAAGCATGGGTACTAAGTTCACTGTCGCGACCTCCCCAAACCGGCGCCTCCGCCTAAGGGGTTTGGCTAATGGATTACTAAGTTATAACCTAGTTCGAACTTTCCCAAACCCATTCCAACTCGTGACTTAAGGTTTAAGTTGTTAACATGTAAATCAATTTCATTTAGGAGTCGCCACTAATCAGTTTTTGGTGAGTCGATCAAACACTCAAGTAAAGTATGGGAGAAATGATTCACTTCTATGAATCAGAAACTCAATGGGTATGGGGACTTGATTACACTAATTGATCAATTAGTGCCATTTTGATACTTAACCTTGTTCAATTACCGCCTAAAGTGTTCACACTAAACGGGAGACTCAAAATTCGATTCCTAACCAAGCTAGGGAAAGCAACAATCAACACATGAACCTAACGTGCATGATCAACTACATATACGAGGCTAAATTAAATGCGCGATGCAAAGTGCATGAACCAAACAACGCACAATTAAACATGACACTAATCATACAATAGGACAAAGAGCCAATCGCAAAGCTCAAATGATATTTTTCAATTTTCGAAATTTTTTTTAAATTTTAAATTTTTAATTAATTTTTTTAAATTATTAATTAAAATTAAAATATTAACATAATATAAAACAAACCGGATCGGATCTCCTCCTCATTCCAACCTAGACTTAAGGTTTAAGTTGTTAACATGTAAATCAATTTCATTTAGGTGTCACCACTAATCATTTTTGATGAGTCGGTCGGACAAAAGTAAAGTATGGGAGAAATGAAAAAGGGGCGAATCAATTTTTTCAAAAAAAATGGAGACTTGATTACACTAATTGATCAATTAGTGCCATTTTGATACCTAACCTTGTTCAATTACCACCTAACGTGTTCACACTAAACTGGAGACTCAAAATTCGATTCCTAACCAAGCTAGGGAAAGCAACAATCAACATATGAACCTAACGTGCATGATCAACTACATACGAGGCTAAATTAAACGTGTGATTCAAAGTGCATGAACCAAAGAACGCGCAACTAAACATGACACTAATCACACAATAGGACAAAAAGCCAATTCGCAAAGCCCAAATGATATTTTTCAATTTTCGAAATTTTTTTAAATTTTAAATTAAAATTAAAATATTAAAATAATATAAAACAGACCGGATCGGATCTCCACATCCGACCTAGATCAACCACCCCGGAGGGAGGCAAGCCCGAGTCCATCGCGTAACTGGGCTCATTTATTGAGCTCGGTCTAAAAAGGAAATATTAAAAAAGTAAAAGGGGCCCAATCCAAAATTTTTTTAAAAAAAACAAAGGCCAAAGCCCTCCTTCTCTCGGTCATGCCCAGAAATAATCCAAAACCTAATAAAACCTAAAGCCACCCAAGACACTAGCCAACAACTAAGCTTCCACCCCACTTGAACTTGACGCACCCGAGACACCACCAACCCGACTTGTTTGAAACTCTACGGCTTTGGAACACATCACACACAAAGGGAGTAACCGGATCGCACACATGCATAACATCAAACGGTTGGAGCATACAATAAAAATGAGAGATTTTTGGTTCAATCGAGGCTCAAGACGGACTGAAATCATCAACACCAGACACATGAAGAAGCAAAAGCACGCACAAAGTGTCACGGGCCGGAACTCGCGTGAGCCGGACAGCCGTGAAAATAGGGGCGGCAAGCATCCTCCGTCTGGGTCACCGCCATGGTGACCGGCAACCGATTGGGACCATCCAAGCCCCAGCAAGGGACTGGCCGGCCGCGAACCAGCCAAGTCCCGATGAGGAACTAGCTAGCCTCTCCTTCTCTCGGTCATGCCCAAATTACGACCCAATCGCGAGCCTCCATAGCCACACGAGACACCAGCCGATAACTAAGCTTTTACCCCACGCTCAGCAACGCACCCGAGACACCACAAACAAAGAGAGAGACTCTACGGCTTTGGAACACATCACACACAAAGGGAGTAACCGGATCTCATACATGCATAACATCAAACGGTCGGAGCGCGTCGATAAAAATGAGAGATTTTAGATTCGATCGAAACTCAAGACTGACTGAAATCATCAACATTAGACACATGAAGAAGCGGAAGCACGCGCGAGGCATCACGGGCTGGAACTAACGCGAACCGGATGACCGTGAGCTTCGGCTAGTGAACCCAAGAAACAGAGGATCAAAGTAAAAAGGGGGCTGCCGTTGCGGCACTCCCTATCCGGCTCGATGGTGGCGAACGAGGTAAGCGACATAGATCGGACCACATTCGGTCGGTTCGCACACCACTGCGAAAATCCTAGGGAGATTGGCCCCAAATCGCATGAAACAAAACCCGATAGAAGCTCGGGTCCGTGACCTACCGAGTGAAATCCGGTGCGCGGTGGAGCTTGCTTGGCCATGGTTGAGGCGTGGCGGTCACCGAGGAGACTGTTTGCTCTCAGATCTCACTTCCTTAAGCTCTTGGACTCACCCTCTCTCGCGGGTCTCTCGCTCTGTTCTCTCTCTCTTGGAACTCTCTCTCTAGAACTCTCCCTTGGATCTCCCCTCTCTCTCTCTCTCTCTCTCTCTCTCTCTCTCTCTCTTTGTTTCTCCCCGTTTCTCTCTCTCTTCTCCTCGGTTTAAAAAGCGAGGCACGCATGGCCCCGCCACCCTTGACTGCTTTGTGTGGCCGACCGATATGCCAACCCGGGGATCACGTTGCCCCTTACTCCTCTATTCCGTCTGGCTTCCTCTGGCTCTTGTTTCGTCTGTACTCTTTGACTTCTGTTCGTCCCGTTCCTCCCCCGTACGCTCAAAAGTTTTCACTAGGGAGGGGGGAGGTTGAATAGTGCACGAGCTGGGCCGAAGGGAAAATGGTCGGCCCACACGAAAAATAAAAAGAACACAAAGATAGGCCACGTAAAAAAAAAAAAGAAGAGAAAGAAAAAGAATGGGCCGATTGACCTGGCCCATAAGGACACACATTTTTTTTTAATACGAATATGTTTTAATAGGCCCTATTAATGCAAATGTGCCTAATGTCTATATGCCATGCAATTTAATGAAAATATTTTTTGTTTAGTGATTAAAAATTAAACCCTAATTTTTATATGCGATAAAACCCTAAATGATTTTGCAAAATTTGGGTGTCAACATTTACCAATACCGGTGTCGTGCCCGAGAGTTGGGGCTTTGGGCTTGAGACCACGATGCCTGTGTCGGGTTCCTTGACTATCCATGCACAAGTCACTAGCATTTAATTAGTATTGATCTATTTAAAAAAAATCAAATCAAGTTTTCCTTAACAAATGACGAAAAATATTTTGCAGTTCATTTTCAAGTCTCAGCCAAATATTATTATTTTATAGAAAATGACTTTTGAGAAAACATTTTCCAATAATTCATTTGCTTCATAGAAAATGTGACATTTTTCTGGAAAATATTTTCCGCAAAGTCATTTTCCAAGAAAATGACAATAGTTTCCGCTATTTAAATGAGACATGAAAATGAACTAGAAAATATTTTTCGTCATTTGGTAAGGAAAATCTAATGAGATTTTCTTTAATAAACATACAATATTTAGGCATTGGTGGCTTGCGTATGGGTAGCCAATGTCACGCCTCGAACCCTTCGAGCACGCGACATTCCACTATTGTTGTCATGATGCGACATCCCAGGACTTATCGCCGACTTTTTATTTCATCTTTCTTTTTATTACGCATGTGGAAGCAATAATAACCAACACCCAAACAACCACAATAAGCAGGGATAGGTAGGAAAACGGTTCACATCATTCAATTAAAGCATCGTTTTAATATTTACTTGATTAACCTCTGGGAACATACTTACAAGCCCACTTTGGACATTTCCACAAAAAGTCAGCAAAAAGATAAAGGCTAGGGTTAATCTATTCTATCCAAAAGATGAGCTTCTAGGCCTAATCCTCAAGGACCAATTAAAATCTGCGGTACTCCAAACCGCATAGGGAGCAACAACATGCTAAGGTTTTGAAAATATTTAACAACAACAAATGAGATAAAATCTCAATAAGTTAACGGCCTAAGTCTCGCTTAGGAGGCCAACTTGCCTCGGGAGTCCCTAATCAGGCAATAAAGCATCAACATCAACATCATTAAACAACCATAGACATTCTTACCTCGCCTTGGTACACCCGTTAATGAAATAAACATGTCACATGCTCAAAGCATTTAAATAGATTTCCTATGCATTAATGCATCACATGCGCGTATGTCTCGATTATAAGATAGAATCCACTTGGGCACATCCCATACCATGCCTAGCAGTTTCTATCACATAATCAAGCACTATGCATCATACATATTTCGATTATTATGTCTCCTCGGGGCTACTACGCATCAAGTGATCTACAGCAAGATAGCAGTCTTCTAGCATGACCGGGCATCGTCCCACCTCGTCGGGCACAGCAACGTCAAACGATCTATAGGATGACGGCATTCTAATACGGCAATATCAAATGATGTACAATAAGATGGTATCCTGGAAGGAGCATCGAATCTACCATCGGGCCACGATTCGGCATCCGGAGTATCGTCTATCCAGATAATCTTTAAGCATTCGATAAAATCGAGTGCGATTTACAGTAGACCTCGATAAATTGTGCATCGTCAAGCAATCTATAGCAAGACAGCTTCGACGTATGACCACACGAGCACACAAACATTTGGGCCAATTATTATCTTTTCAATTGGCCCTTGCACCCATGAATAATGCTCACACTATGCCGCATAACAAATCAAGTGGTCACATATGCAAATAGTCAATCAATTCTTGCAAGCTTCAATGCAAATCATGTTTATCAACCACAAAACATCACTATCATTTCTTGGCATAACAATAAAATAGTTTAATTCCAAAAATCTCATAAGTTTTCCTTAGAAACTTCCGTTCAAAATAATTAGTCATATAATCAAATTAATACGACGATTCACGGCATAATCGCTACCATTCAAGCATAGAAATTATTTTGAGATTAAAAATTTTTCGAAATAATAATAAATAAATTCGGAAATTAATTATTTAATAATAATATATTAATATTTAAATTCGAAAAATAATCTATTTAATAATATAAAAATATTTAATTCCGAAAATAACTTATTTTCAAAGAGAAATAATAATAATAAAATAATTGATAACTTATCAACAATTTGGCAATAACTTATCACTTAAATTGGAATAGCCTATCGCCCAAACAAACATAACTTATCAACAATCACCAATCGCCTATCACCGATTTCACCGATAACCGATCGTTAAAATCACCGATAACCTATCAATTAAATATCGATATCCTATCACCACAACCAATGATAACTTATTAATTGACGATAACCTATTACCAAATCTCACTTAACTAACCATAAACTTAGCTTAAACTTAAACTAAACTACCCTAAGCAAGTTTAACACCCTAAACGAGGGATTATGGGTTAATTTACTTGTTTAACGATGGCGTTAATACGAGAATGATGGCGATGACGCGAGCTCGCTTGTGGCGACTCCGATTTTGCGTTACCAGCGACGAACTACGGCGATCTGAGCATAGCGAAAGAGCAACTGCTGTGGTGGTTGGTCGGGGCTGCTTGGGGCTGTTCCATAGAATGGCAGCTGGTGACAATGGCTGGACAGTGGCGGTGAGCAACTGCGATAGCAAGGTAACGAACAGAGGGCGGACCGACGGGCGACGAAGCTAGAAGTTTAGCTGAAACTAGCCAACTTTGGGGCGATTTTGGGCAGAGCTACTCGGTCCAAAGGGAGCTGGGTCAGTGGTGGTGCGGTGGCTCAACCGGCGGGGCTGTTTCCGGCGAGAAATGGACCGATCCGTAATTAGAAATGAAGAAGTCAAGGAAAGGTAACAAGAAGCAAAAGCAAAGAAAGCAATGGGGGGGGTATAGTAGTTAAGCAAGAGCGTACAAAGAAAGAAGAAAGGGTAAGAAAAATGAAAGAAGCAACGGCAAGAGACGAAAGGTATGTAGCACAAAGAAGCCAATAAGAAGAGGAAAAGAAGAAGAAAAAGGAAAAAGAGGAGTGGGTGGAGTTGGTGGGTGGTGAGCAAGCGTGGGGGGAAATCAACGAGGGAAGGGGAAGAGAGAGAGAGAGAGAGGAGAGAGAGAAGGGAAAGTGGGGTCAATCATTACCCCCAAAAATCTTTCAATTTCTTTTGAAATTTTTCTTAAATTTGTCCCCCAAATTGCTATTTTATCCTCAACCCGAGCACCAAATTAACGGGCAGATTCATTCTTATCGGGCCTTGGTGGTCAGCCCCCTCAAACATAAGGCCCAACGAGGCTTTGCTCGGTTCACTTCCATTTCTTGCGTTGAATTTCCGATTCTTCAATCCTTTTCCAAAATTGAAATTGTTGATGGTTAATTCATAAAAATTACGAGGCGACGTCATATGGTTCGGGTGTGAAATCCTTGAGCATTCGACACTCAAAATCGGATCATAATTTGTGGCTGAAATCGATTAATCGCAGCTATAGTTCATCTCGAACTAATGGGCGGCTATTAGAAATAAATTCTTTGATAGCCTTTCCTCTTTGATTAGTATTCCCTAAGTGATCAGGTCAAGACGAGAATTAATTAATAGAGCGTCGACGAAATCACTATTTCATAAGTCACCAAATTGGGTCAAATTTTCAGGATATCACAGCCAAAGAACCCGGTCACTAACACCGGTGTCTCAAGCCCGAATGCCCTACTTCCAAGCACAAGCATGGGTACTAGTCTTAAATACACCAAACTTGAGACTGAGAACTCGATGTTGGTACCTAGCTCCTTACCACCTGGGCCTAGTCTATATAGGTCGGGCCAAAGTCCTCGGTGTCCGGACCTTTGTGGGATCAAGGCTCAAGATCCTGGTGCCTGGGCCCAAGACCTGGCACCTAGGCTTGGGCCAATCGAGCCTAGGCCTGAGACTCCAGTATCAATGTTCTTGCCTTGGTCTATTGAGGTTGAGCCCAAATCAGTCCCCTACGCCTAGACCTAATCCATCAAGGTAAGGCCCGGGAATTTGGCGTCCATGCACGAGTCCATCGAGACCAAGCCCCAGTCCTCGAAGCCCAGCAACAATGGATCAGGGCGCAAGCATAGGGGACTCGAGAACGGGCATGAGATTCCTTGGCCTAGCCTCAATAGACTTAGGCTCAGAAGTCAAGACCGAGCATAGGTGTTAGGGTATGAGGCCCAGCCTCAATAGACTTAGGCACGGGTGCTGAGGACTCGGGCTCTGCCTTAAGATTACCAAGCTTGGCATCCTGAGCATGGGCATCAGTGTCCCAGGCCCAGTCTCTATGAACCCGAGCACAACAACCGAGGTCTCGAGTGCGGCCTAGATGGACATACTCGAGGGTGCCGGGGTCTTGGACCTAGTCTCGATGGACTCAGCCCTGCGGGCAAGGGTCCGAGAACCAGTGTTGGGATTTTCATGCCCAAGCACCTAGTTTCTAGTCCAAGCGGTCAATACCTAGTTATATCTTGGAAAATGATTTTTAATTTTTAAAAAGAAAATCATTTTCCTGAATTTAAGCTTCGGTAGGAGAACATTTTTTATTGACTAGGAAAACATTAAAACATTTTCCATTGATTCATTTTCCTAAGCGATCCAAACTTCGGAAAATGAGGAAAATGTTTTTGCAGAAAATGTTTTCCGTGAAACAAATGGAACCTTAGACATTACAAACTTTCCCCGTTTGCAAAACAAACACAAATGATATAATGGTTTCTTCTGCTTGACTCACAATATTCTCTAAAAAGTGATTACATATTCTCGGATAGATATTTGGAAGGGACTTAGTATATATGGTGAGGCATAGTTGTGAGTTATTAGTAATGTTGGCGTTACGTGAAAAAACCGAATATCTTTCTCAAAGGAATCATCAAGAAAGCCCACATTCAAATCCATCAACATATCCAATTGAAATCACTTTTATGTAAAACCTTAAACGAATGAGTTGTGAACCAGTTATGATAATACTAACTGATCCACATATCACAGAATCCCGATGTGGGACTTTTTTCATCTAATATTCTCACATGTGCACCTTAACAAGTTAACTATCACATGATAAATTGTCTAAAAGGTCCTAAATCTATAACACTTTTATTAATTCAATTCTAAACCTTTCAATTTTGTCAATTTTGTCCTAAAGCTTTTCACATTTTGCCAGTTGTGTCCATATGGTCAATTTTAGGTGGAAATCACTAACGTGGACGTTGTCCACCCTATGTGGTATAACCGGCATTGACATGAATAATTTTTAATAATATTTTAAAATTTTTCTCAATTTTTTGTATTTTTCCTTTTTTTCTTTTCTTTCTCTTTTTTTTTCCTTCTTTCTCCTTTGGCCGATAGTCGGCTATCGCCAATGCACAGCGACTGGCTAGAGGAGGAAGAAGGAAAGAAAAAAAAAGATAAGAAAAAAGAAAAAAGGGAAAAAGAAAATAATAAATAATTCAAAAAAATAAAATATTATGAAAATTTTTCTACGTCAGTGCCAGCCGACTATTCAATGTGGTACGGTCGGCGTCCTCATAAGCTATTTCTTATCAAAATTAGCCAGATGAACTCAATTGGCATAAGATGAAAAAGTTTATGATTCCATTGGCAAAAATGAAAGGTTTACGATTCAATTGACAAAAGTGCAATAAGTTTAGGACTTTTTGAATAATTTTCTCCATTGTCACACATTAGGTCAAATCGAAGGTTTTAAAATTGAGAATGTAAAGTAATATTTAGGCAAAGGTAATAAGCGTATTTGGATATTTTTTATGTGTTATCCAAAATGGTGAAGTGCCAATGAAATTGACTAATCATCCACCTTGACAGTATTGAATGTTGGCTCCACTATATGAAAAGGAGGAGAATCATTAAAAATCAGTACATGAATTTTAAGTAAATGTATGAGTAAGTTACTAACGAAAATTCTTTTTATTATGACAAAGAGAGCACCCACTCTATGCATAGGCCAATCTATCCTGCATTATGTCAAACTTATTTGTGCTTGACCATGCTAAATTATAGCTGTCCCCCCAATACACTCTTGATCTCTTATCCGCCAACCCTAGGCCCAACAACGGTGATGACGCCATGCCTCAAACTGCCATCACTATCAATCGTCTCTTCATCAATAGTTGAATTGCAGGAAGAATTATATATAGGCACGGACTTTTAAAGTCTTTTCAATATCCAAAAAAAGCTGGAATCATTGCTTTCGCATAGGCAAAGAGCCCACCTCTCTCACCAACTCGTCCCTTGTTTTCTTGTATGGGAAACCCAATCTTTAATGAGAGAAAGAAAAGAGTTTTTGAAAAGCCTTTCTCAAACTCACCCCGGGAATAAATGTAATTAATGTGAGACCAAAGGGAGCCATACCAATACTGGCCTTAAAGCTATCACTGTAGGTAAACTTTGCAAAGTGGTAGGTAAGCATCCCAACTACATGGAAAACCATTAAACAAGCTATTAGCATATCCTCTAATGTTTGTAGAATTTGCTCAGATTGTCCATCTGTTTGTGGGTGGACAGTGCATCGCTCCATGGATAGTGCTCAACCACCCGATCTCTCTCTCTCTCTCTCTCTCTCTCTCTCTCTCTCTCTCTCTCTCTCTCTCTCTCTCTCTCTCTCTCTCTTTGCTATTAGATGTAATGAACCAACCTAAAAAATGATGATCTTTCTTTTTGTCTTTCGTTATAGAGGTGACGAGGGTGATGTCGAACTCATCGTGATGACAATGGCAACGAGGCTACTGATGTGATGATCAGACACAGAAATGATGCCAAAGGTCATGGTGCAAGTGGGAAAACAAAATAAATTGGTTTCCAGGCCAAACCCCCGAGGTAATTTTAATTCCCGAAACATCAGTAATAATATATCATGAGAAAAAGAACACTCTTCCAAGTAATGTTAATCAAGCATAAGTGAGCAATACGTTTGTGCGAGAATAGAAAGTTTCCAAATGTGCACACATGATAATAGATGAGCATCACTCTTGAAAAATGAATTTATTTTAGAGTGTACGAAATAAAAGTTATACAAACATATATATATATATATATATATATATATATATATATATATATATATATATGTTTATACGATAACGGCGCTCCCCGAACTTCACAGGTTTCTCGCCCCCAAGAACCTCGAGCCAACTGTGTGAGAGAGTACGATGTTTTCTCTTCCCTCTGTCCTCTCAAGTACAAAACCTGTACACGTCGACTTCCTCGCACCGCTGTCTGTGACAAATGGGCCTCTCCTTGGGTCAATGAACTGACCTTCTATTGGGTGAAGAGTATCTGCTTCACCAACTCTGTTTTTCCCCTTAAAATACGAGGTTCCACTTGCCATTTGAGAGGAAAAGAAACCTCATCGTCCTCTTCTAATCAAGAGAAGCACCTTTCTAACAGTCCATCAATCATGGCAAGAGAATCTGCTTCACCAATTCTCTTTTTCCCCTTAAAATACGAGGTTCCACTTGCCATTTGAGAGGAAAAGAAACCTCGTCGTCCTATTCTAATCAAGAGAAGCACCTTTCTAACAGTCCATCAATCATGGCTCCAAGCAAGTAAGCATCTCATTCTTCTTCTTCTTCTTCTTCTACTCTCTCTCTCTCTCCACTATTTCATACATTTGTGAACTAGAATCATAAATTTCATTACTCTTGTTCCAGCGACAAAGTATGTGAAGCATCTTGATTCATGCTTTTACGATATTGGTTATTTGACAGGAGTTTAGTTGTAGATCTAACCGATAGAGAAGGCGAGAAACCCTAAACGCTGAAAGGGAAGGGGTGAGAAATGGGTAGAGGAAAGATAGTGCTAAAGAGAATCGATGACTCCATGACCAGGCAAGTCACTTTCTCGAAGAGAAAAAAAGGGTTGCTCAAGAAGGCAAGGGAGCTTTCCATACTCTGCGATGCCGAGGTGGGAGTCATCGCCTTCTCTAGCGCTGGAAAGCTTTACGATTTCGCAAGCTCTAGGTTAGATCTCTTCCTCATCTTTCCTTCCCTCAAAGTCAATCTCTTCTATTCTATGCTGAACATTTTTCCTTGAATAGTAATCAGTGGCTTCAGTTCTTTTTTAACGTCATATTGGGGCTTTGATTTCTCGAGTTTTTGACAATGGGGATCCCAAAATATATTAGTGATAACAACATTGTTGATATGGATATTACTATTAGCCAAAGTTAAAAGAACCTTCTAATGTCATGACCCTAGGATTGTTCACTTCTCCATTTACATATACATACCTCTCCAGAGGAGGACATTGTTTTTCTTTTTTTCCTAATTCACTTTTGTCCTTTTTAGCTTTATTTGGAATTCACATTCATTTGTTTGTTTTCCTTATTTGAGACAAAAGACCTAAGATTGTCTTGGTATCTCCATTTTGGCAGCTCAAATGAGAATTAGGTCTTCCGAAGCAATCATGGATATGGCCTAGAAATTGTTTTGGGAAATATTGGTACCTTTGAAAATGACTTTAATCAAGCACATAATTTTTCGAGATTAATTTCTAGCAAAGATAACCAAAATATATTGCAAGTATATGCGTGAAAAAATGGATCCTCACCAAAACATGAACATACATTGACAACAAAGGATGAGTATGTTAATATCGAGCAGTGAATCCTCTTCTCAAACAAAAAAAGACTACAGAAGGATAAAAGAGAGGACATATATGTATTAGAAACATTGACATAGATAGAGACTCTCTTAAAAGTCGAAACCCTAAATTCCCAACATGATACTCCCAAAATTATACAAGAATATCTAATATTTACAAAACCAACTTTGATTTTGAATTTGGTGTCCCCCCCTGAAAAATTCATATTTGACCCCTGATTAATTTCATCCTATGTTGCTAAATGAGGTTAGAATAGTATGTAAACTATAAGAAAATTCAGATTTATTCTCTATATTAATTTCATTAATAGGTTTGCATGGTTGTTTTTTAATAGGGCAAAGGTATGAGCAAATTAATGTCTCCAACTGAAGCATAAGATGCTTTTGTTTGTCTTCATTGTAGTTTGGCATGCATGCATGATGCTAATACTACTATTAAGGGAGAGATCACCTTTTGGTGTCTCTCACTACTTTTCAATTTAATTTCAATTTTAATTTTTAACCGGATAAAACATAAAAATTCAAACATATAAAGAAAACCATAAAAATCTCCGGTCTCTTGTGTAGATATCCACCTTCTCCTTCTTCCCTTATCAACTTATCTATGAGGAAATTGTTGTTCCTTAACTTACACCATCTCCCCCATGAATTGTGTTCTCAACATCAATTTTCAAAAAGAGCAATTTTTTTTTTCAAATATTAGCTCTAAAGTACAGACTATTAGTGTGCTATGAAGCAGCGGAGTATAAAGATGGGCGATGTGCCATGAAGCTGCTCATAATGCGAATTGCATGCTTGTACTTCTAAAAAAAACTAAAGATGTAATTATAGCAATATAAATCCAAATCATGCATGAAATGCCAAAGCCTAATTGTTTTGTTTTTATGGTAAATGGTGCTTCGTGAAACTGTTGAGTGTCAAGGAGTGAACCATATAAGCACTTATTAAGCATAGAACAATAGATAAAAGTGGGTAAATTTCATGTGGGATTGTGCTATGTGGCTCGACCATATTCAAGCTTTATCCAGTAATTGTATTGTCGTTGTTGTTTTTGTTGTTGTTTAGCCTTTTCTAATGAAGCTAGAATATATAAATTGATGAATTTTTAATTCATTATTTGTAAATTTAAATTTCAAAAGATAGTAATCTAAAGAGGTGAGGATGACTAGAAATTGGTTTTTACATTATTCCCCTTTAAGCGAGTGACATTATTTCATATACCTAATATTTTAGAATGAGATAGAAATTATGTATGTGTGAAGCGTGATACCTAACCGTATCTTTGGATAAGTTGATTTCATTAGTTTCATATTACATTTCTAATATGAATATAGGAGGTTACGAGTATAGATGATTGTACCATGTGATAGATGTCAATAATCACCATTTTCAACAAATAAAGGCTATGGAAAATAAATAAAAATTAGTTTTGGTACACTGAAACAAGAGCACTAGGGAAAATAAACATAACTAAAACAGTTTTTGGATCGAGGGAGTTTACTTGTGGGATTGATAGATTTGATATTATTACAAAGACTAGGGTTTATTTTGATAAGTTTCAAAGGTGGGGATAAGTTAGAAAAAACGAATGAACGTAGGGATTTATTTTGCTGTTTACGTTAATGCCAACCAATCTAAAAAGTTCAAGTTATTGAGTAAGGTGTGGTTCAATATTCCAAAGCAATGACATTCCACCTGTGCAAAAGCTAAATTTACCTTGATATTGAAGCGTGGAAATTGATAACCAGAGTGGAAAATAAAGGGTTTGGAAATATGGATGAACATAATGGAATCATTTCTCCACCACTAGAATTGGCCCTCTGTTGATGTACATGTATCATTTTTTATGTAGTTGGGGATGTAAAAACGGTAATAAGAACAAGAAAGCAAGGCTAGAATGAGAAGAACTGAAGCGGCAACAGTAGTTTGACATTCTAGGATTTAAAGAAAAAGGAAAGTGATTTGGGCTCCGTTTGTTTCGCCGAAAATAAATGATCTTGAAATCATTTTCCTAAAAATAATCATTTAGATTGCTTACAAAAATGAATGAATTAAATATTTTCATCATCCACAAAAATATTTAGACAAATTATTGTCAATAATGAAAATTTTTCATTGACTAATCATTTGAAGCGATTATCTTTATAAAATTATTTTCCAAATCATTCATTTATCTGCAAAAATGAAGCCATAAAGACCTATTTATATGAGATTATAGACATAAGACGGGTTCAAACCTTAATAAAAATTAAGAAGACAAAAGTCCAAATGCTGTCACTTGTAGGTTTCCCAAGCCATTTCACCAAAAATCTCGACAAAAGTTGTATTCACATTCCACACATCTTCAATGGCATCTTTAAGGTTCTTCTGTAGTTGACTAACTTGATCATCAACTGCAGCAACTTTCTCTCAAAACCCTCAAGACCCTGTAAGTCAGAAACATTGTATCAGGCTAGTCTGTAACTCGAATAGCAGCTCTGCAAAATGAGTAAAGCTTTCCTTCAACATTTTGGAAGGTCCAAACTTCGTCGACTTAAGTTCATTGTGTTCCCATCAAATGAACCGTACCGACTCTCCCTCCTCAAAATTGTTAGCCTTCATTGCTGCTATTACCTCGTTATAAACCCTTTGAATATGTTCTGCAAAAGCCTTATCATCACCGCTTACACTAGCCCCTTGTGAAAACAGAACAAGATCAAGCAGATGTTGAGGACTCAACCTATGCATATGCTCCAAATGGGGTCTTCTTTTTGCTTCCATTCACTAGTCTATAGGCAAATTACGCCTGAGCAATGATAAAATCCCTATTCTCAACCCCATCATATTACCGTAGCTTTTGTTAACCATTTCTGTCTAAACTGGATGTTGAATCTCCTCCTCGAGGTCCAACAATGGTCTATGAGTTTCCCATCTTTATCAGCAAGTCAGAATGCCATGTGGCCTCGCAACTTCTGAAAAGAACAACTCAACGTCATCTGTCAGGGAATGGAGTATGCCTCTTTCAAAACAGTCAATCCGCTACAACAAGAATGAGAATCAAACCCTCCATTGGCTATGGAAGTCCTAACATGAAATCCTTTTTTAAATGAACCAAAGGTGCTTCTGGTATTGCTGAATGCAGTTATTAAACTGTGTTCTTTCAGTTCAGCTGCCAAATTGACGAGACAAATACTCTCACCAATTTGCTCAGCTCTTGGTACATCGGCCAAAATGACAATCGGTTATCAGTTTCATGGTTTTATCCCCATTCAAATGTCATCTTAAGATTCTCTAATTAGCTGCTCGCATAAAGAACCTTCTGGACTACATAGCGAATTAGCTTCGAATAAATAACCACCGTGCAACCAGAAGGTAAAACTTCTGCACTTTCTTCTTCTAATGACAATACGGATCAATGTGGTGCTCGTATTTTAATTCTTCAAAGCTTATAACACGAGTGCTCAACATAATTAAATATGGGGATCTCTTGCTCAACTCTACGCATCTGCAAGATTCAATGCAACGTTAAATTAATTCAAACATGACCTCCAACTCCACATGTTTTTCAGTAATCTTCTTCTTGGAATTTAAGTATCCAAAAAAGTCCGACAGTGCCCTGAGACGACAGACCTTGATGGGTACAACCATAGGGAAAACCCACAAGTCTCACACACGTCAATGGTGATTTCAGTTATAATGGTAACAACTTTCAATAGATATTTCAAAAGTCGACAAGGATTTTGGGGTTGACATGAAGGGACTTGAGCATTTGCACTATGCAGATACACCTCAACTTGTTTGTGCATTTATTTTACAATTTTGGAAGTAATATTATATAAAGTATTATGACAATGAAATATATCAGTCAATCTCTATCTATAAACTTCAACATCGCAGTATGCAGTCAGTGCTACAACGTTACAAGGAGTTAAGGGAGGAAGGCGACCAACTACTTAATCCAGCTTCAGAAATAAAGGTAAGAATCCGAAATGACTACCTCTTTTTCTACATAGTTTGCACGGACACTTCAGATGACTACCTCTTTCTACATAGTTTGCACGGACACTTCAGATGTCTTTTACTTTCAAAAGACTCATTTTACACTAGAATTACATCAGCATCCTGTGAAAACTTGGTCATTCCATTAATAATTTCACACTCTATATTAAATATGTCTCGAGTTTGAGCCCATTAAACGAACCCGACCCCGAATTGATTTTGTTTGTATAAGCGTGGTGCAAGAAAGTTGAAAATATAAAACTGTAGATTACGGATATTATCTGCGGTGCACGAGTTGTGATTTAAGGTAGTTTCCAAATTTAAGTTGGCGTCTGCAGCTAGTAACTGGAAAGTCCAATATGGACTTTGAGTTAAACATTGACTCGGTCAATGTGTCAGACAAAGAAACAAAGCAACGAAAAGATCAAAAGGACGAAGAAAGTTGAGTTGGTTGACCGAATCCCAGTTGGATTCTATTTCCTTCTCCAACACAATAGGTTATTTTTTATGACGATCCAAAGATTCATTAATCCCTGGTGGTGACTTATGTGTGTGTATATATATATATATACATATTCTCATGGGCTGTTCTGTGGACTAAGAAGAAGTAGTCTTGAAGCACCGTTTACTATGAGTGTCGTGGGAGTGCAAGTGACATCCATAGGTGCTCGGTGCTTGGCAGTGGGTTTATGATTTTATTCGTAGAATTACACCAAGAGTTCGAGTGTTTACAGCGATTAAATTGTTGTGTTAAGAATTTGTGTCAATTCCTCCGTGAGATTGAAAGATTATTTCGTGCGAAATTGTGAAACTAAATACTGTGTAAGTTATTGGGTGTAATTGGGGCTTGAGAAACACTTAGGGCATTTGAGTGACTCGAGTGAGGTTGTAATCTCCATTGTATCGCGTGATCTATAGTGGAATTTCGTGTTGTTCTCCTCATGGATGTAGGTCATTACGATCAAATCACGTAAATCTAGTGTTCGATATATTTTCTTATTCTGTCAATTTTATTGTTCGATTGATTGGCTTCCACAACACTCTAGCTGTAAAAGTACACCTGCATAATACCACACTTCACTGTCAAAATGTTTCACTTTATCATTTGAACAAGCAAAAAATGCATGAGAAATACTGTACCTAATGTGAACATGTTTTAGCACTAAAACTAAAGATTAGCTGCATATAAAACATTGACTATCCCAGATAGTGGCAAGAGAGTTTTTGTGGAATACAGCTTAAAGTAAAGCTTTTCTTCAAAGAACATAGTAACTAATGTAGCTGGAAAAATGACATTTGCTGCAACGATTGGATATATAACAGTCCAGGTCCTATAAATAGTTCCACACAAGCTAAACATAGTATTGTTGTTTAAAATGTGTTTAAGCACGGTATACTACCAAATAACATCTCAATCTGTTTTTCGCTGTTTATTTGCATAAGCTTTTACTATATACTTTAAGGATGATGACCAGAACTATTTTTAACCATAGCTGTTTTTACTAAACAAGGAGTGTGATCATTTGTGTGAGATTTTGTAAAACCTCTGCCAATTGTTTTAAAAACTTAAGTTCTTAGATAAATACATGGTTTAATATTTAAATATTCTATCACTCCCCCTCATGCTTAGTCTGATTTTTTTTGCCTAGTACCTAACATTGAAATATTTAGTTGGACAAGCAAATGGGATTTGAAAAGATTTGAACTCGGGTCCTCTTTCTATAATATTATGTGAGATTTTGTAAGACTACTACAAATTGTTTTAATAACTTAAGCTGTTAGAAGAATGTGTGGTTTAATATTTAAATATTATATCAGTTTGGTTGGAAGAGGGAATGAGATTAACTCACTTGAAAGTCATCATTCAAGCTACTGCCAACCATTTATTAAATATTTTTAATAAACAAGGAGTATAATCATTTGTGTGAGATTTTGTAGGACCACTATTAACTATTTTAAAAGCTTAAGCTCTTTAAATGTTATCATGTCAACAAAATCATATTGAAGGGTCAAGATCGTCAAAGTTTGTACTCTCTCACTCCTCATCACCTAACACCAAAATGGAAATGGCATAATTGAGCCAATACCAATTCGGCTCAAGTTTTGCTAAGTAAGCAAGACACGTCATTAAAATCACATGACTGGACCATTTATTAAAGGGATGTCTCATATAGACCCACATTTGAAAAGTTGAGGTACCTGCTTGAACAAAAGTCTAGGTAGTCGATCATAAATCAGACGAAAGTTCAAACATTTGTGTTGTCATTATCCCTTTCACACAAAGTGGAGAACTAGCAACTGCGACGAAGACAAAAACTAGGTCTTCTCCCATTAAGTGAGGTCTGCAATAATTATTCTCACATGTCATTATGCATTCTGTGGACTTAAGTCTTATGTAAGGTTTAGGTACCCCAACTTTCTCCTCATTGTGTCTTCCATGTCCTTATAGGTTTTCTCTTGCCCTTACCAACTACTTATCCATCCTGTACTCACATCTTCTCACTGGAGGATCTGAAGGCCTTCCACGTTTCCAGTTAACCTCGAACGAGCTTTCCCCCTTTTACCTTTGATTGAGGTCGTACTCACCTTTCTTCAAATGTATTCATCTCTTTATTATACAATTAGACCCTTGAGCGTGTGGTACAAATGTTGGCACGGGAGTCGGGCCTTGAACCATAATGCCAAAATCTCACAAAGGATGGGAGAAGACTTAGGGCTCCAATTTACCCAACCCCACAGGCCACACTACTTGAGTACTTGTTTTGGGAGCTTGATACACATGCACCAGACCGACTTGTTGAAATGTTATCAGGCAATGCACTAGCAGGAAGTGTGTGAACTGGGGAGCATTTAGGACAGTACTACGCCATAAGAGCCATCTCTAGAACCTGTTTGGAACAAAGTGTCACATGGTAGGAGTCAACTCTTGAACCTACAGGCCACTTATAGAATCCTATGTAATTATTTTGGGGTTTGGTTAGAAAGCCGACGTTGCAAGGACACCGGTGATATAATTAGGAAAGTTTATGACGCTCCGATCTCACACCTGATGGTAGAGGACTTATTGATTGATTCTTAAGGAAATGACCCACCTCCAATGGCAACCAATTTAGTAATCCGTTTATGGGCTTGGATTAGACCACGTGGGGACTGGACTAAGTCATTACATAAACTGTGCCATGACATGTGCAAGAGCAAGGCATTGCTGCTAGAGCATGTTCTGCAAGTCCAACGACATGAGATGGGCAAGCAGACAGGTTGTTTAAGAGTGAAGCATGCACCGGGCAATGACTAATTGGTGCAAAAGGGAAGGCTAGGCTACCTTACTCCTGGGCGGGTATGTATGGGCTAAACAGAGTAAAGCATGTGTATGACGGCCACACGAGCAGACGGTGCAAAAGTCCTCCAATGCACAGGCTATTTGAAACAATCCGGCTGGAACCACATGAGCCAAATCCCTAAAAGACTAACTCAAATTGGTGGTGACCGTGGGGTAAGCTGCTGATTAAGTATCATTGCAATTCACCTCTCACTGTGTGTACGACCGTGGTCTTACATTCTCCACCCACATATAGCAATAATGCCGACGTCAATATCGGCCCGTCGAGTTCAACCCATTAAGCCCAAAACCATACAAGGAAGGTATGACCAATCCCGCACTATGGCCGGTGCATTACTTTGATATCAATTGTTACAACCTGGCTTAAACGTGTGAGCTAAGCCCCAACAGGAGAACTAAAGGTGGTGGCGACCGTTGGGAGTGGGCCACTACTTATACATAGAGCATCAAAACATTTCTCTCGTACTCTATGTGGGACTTGGGTTGTAAAAGTTGTGGGAGAGGCCATGTGCACTCCAAGAGTGCTGTGAGCGGGCAACTGTGGGCTGTCTCACGGTTGGTTGAGCAAGGCACATGCTGCCTCATTCGAGATGATGCATAATCCGGTGCATAGGCTTATTCAAGAACAGAGTGATTAGATCTATGAGCTAGTGGACTGGTTCATGAGTGCATTTCTAGGAGCATAACCTATGTCAATAAGCACAGTGCAAGAGCACTCACAGGTTGCACCGGCAAGGTGCATGTGCGTAGAACTATGAAACTGTAATAATTTGTAGGTTGTGCAGAAATATAGTGTTTGATATCGATGATAGTTTATGGTTTGTATTGTGTGCAAGTGTACGTGTGTATGATATAGTTGATGTAGGCATGGACAAGGGACAAAGTAGGATAGTTCAAGGATATAGGTCATGGGATAAAGGAAAATAGTTTCATTAATTGGGCACAATAGTTGTACAAATATAGTTGATGGAGGAGTATGGGTGGAGGAGCTAAAGATGTGAGTTTAGAAGCTAACTCCCCACACATTCTTGCATGAATGATGCTAGCCTATTTGTAGGCCATCTCAACCGACTCTAGAGGGTTCTGCCGACTCATATTCTTATCCTAGTATACTCTTTTCCTAAGCACGTGTAGACTAGTTTGTTCTAGGATTTTCCAAGTTCTTGACTTTGTCCACCAATTTGGACTTCTGCTGCTTGCTTTTTCTTGCTACTCACATCCTTCTAGAGTAGTCTAGATTGGACTAGAGATTTATTTGTCGAAAATAGATCACAATTTCCAATAGAAACATTGTGCAGTTTGAGCTTTCAAATATTTGGTTGTGCGACATTATTAACAGGTAACTAAAAAGAGAAACTATGAAACATTGCAACACATATTATAATCTACATCATGATCAATAGCTAGTGTATTCCAACTTTTACGTTGCACATTTTTCCAGTGTACTTGCTTTGAAAACCCTACTTGCCGCAAATGCTTCACTGATCAAACACCAAATTCAATTTGGTAGAAACTGTTATAGTTAATTTAATCAGCACTCAATGAAGAAAAACTCACTTCGATATGCTTACATAATAGTTCACCACCTCCAATAGAATCTCCAAAACTTCTACTTAGGAGTAAAATAGCCATAAAGCATCCATTAGAAATATATCATAGGCAGGTTCTTACCTTACGGACCCTGCCTGCAGTTGTACTAGTCTACTCAGTCTTAGGATCATCTGCTCCAGCAGTCCTCATCAGTCATCATGGCTATTGAAATCCATGAAACGCTTTCAGAACTATCCCATTGTAAAACATGCACCACACTTATGCCTTCCCATTCATTAGCGTTTCTGTCATGCTACTTCTATGATGTTCCCAGCATTGCCAAAGAGAGGTCGCAAGCTTAAGCCAACAGCTGCAACATCTGCATGAGTACCACAGGTACAGTAATTTTCCACTTGGTCATGATTTTTGGAGAAATGTACATAAATGTTGTAGAAGTGGACTTCCAAAAGGATTGAGGACTCTTCCAATTGTCTCATTGAATGATATTTAGCATGCTTACATGAATTAAAATTTCTGTTCCAACTGTTGTGTCTATTAAAATTATCATCTTATAGATTGAGGAATATCAAGAATCAGCTATGGTGTCTAAGAATTCGTATAATTAATTAAGTCCACTTAGTGCGAAAAAAATATATCTTTTTGTAATTTATCAGCCAATTAGCCCCATGTGATGTCTAGTCTGGGAAATACATCCAAAACTTATCCATGTTCGAGGAGAGAACAAAATATATATGTCATCTTCTCAATCACGTACATTGAGACTACTTGCGTAAAGCAGATGAAACCTACGGTAGATAGTGCAACACAGTAATTGTTTCATAACCAAAGAAGACAACAACTTCTCTTATAATCATTAAGCATAATCACTCAGCCAAGCATATTCTATCTACTTGATATGTCAATATTTCAAAATTGATGTGTCAATATTTCAAGAGAGCTACTAATGTCCAGGCAGAGGTAGCACAAAGTATTATTTTTGCGATCTAACGGATCTCTTAGTCTGTGAAGAACGTGTTCGTGGATTAGGCCCAACAAGTTTTTATTGGGAGAGGGGACAATAAATTCAGGGATTAATTTTGAAACTATCGCATTAGGGGTATACTTCTTCTATTTATTTTGGATGAGCTGCTAGGACAAAGAAATCCAGAAACTATCACATTTTGGGTATACTTTCTCAAATATTTTGGCTGAGCTGCCAGCAAAAAGAAATCCAGAAGGCTTCGTCGAGTTTTAACAATCTTGGGAAGCTAGACAGGGTCAAAAACATTTAAAATGGCAAATTTCATTTATATAATCAGTAAAGTCGTTCAGAATTGCTAAAGCAACTCGTCATGATAGCTTCTAGATTTGAAAATGTGGCAAATTTTACATTAGAAAAATGTCTATTCACTTAACTAAAGGATTGGAAAGTGTGTTGGATGCCTCGTGATATAATAGCAGAATATCCAGTATCTAGAGACATAAGAAGGTCTTCAAAATGTGGCAGGAAATTGATAAGTTTTCGAGTCTAGGCATGATATTTTCTCTTCAATCTGACGCATGCAGGCAAGTGATGGGAGAACAACTCTCTGGCCTCAGTGCCAAAAATCTGCAAAATCTAGAAAACCAACTGGAGATGAGCCTAAAGAGTGTTCGGGCCAAAAAGGTATTAGCTGAATATCTGCCTCAAACTGTCGAACTTTGTTTCTGTATTATTACCAGATCCAGCAAAAGACACACTGCTACCTCAATATATGCAAGGAATAATTCTGGTACTTCTTTCTCTGCAGAAGCAAATTTTCTCTGACGAGATAAAAGAGCTGAACTCAAAGGTTTTCCACAAAACTGGCGACTTCATTCCAATTGTATGGTTATTAACTATCAAGTGACTCACATAAGCTTAATTCATTCCAGGGAAACGCGATACATCAGGAAAACATAGAGCTGCAAAAGAAGATAAGTCTCCTCCATCAGGAAAATAATGCATTGAGAAAGAAGGTATTTGTTCAGATGACAAGTGCCTCTGTTACATCTACTTAAACCATAATCAATCAATCACTGATTGGTTATTTTACTGACAAATTTCCTAATCCATAGGTTTATAAAGCAAGGGATGTGAATGAAACTTACCAATATTCCCATGAACCATCAAAGAGGACCATAGTACATGACTTGTTTGCACCTTCAAACCTCCAGCCAAGCCAGCCACAACCTCAAAGTAAAGAAGCCTGTCTAGAAGCAATCAATCTGCGGTAAATTTCCAACTCAATTATTTTGAAGAACATATTTTATATCAAGGTCATAAATGTCACACAACAGATCTGACTAAGCACAGTGAACCAGATTGCAACTGCATTAGTACAAGTTGGGACTGTGGATGATTATCAACCGTATTGTGTTGAAAGCTTGCAGACAGTTAAAAGCTCAAGCTTCTACAGCTGTTGAGTTCTCTTCAGACAACAAATTTGTATATCCAGCAGAAAGACCTCAAGATATGGTATCTTATGTCTAAAACTCAAAACCGTTGTGCAATGGGACACTTTATCTTTGTAAATGAAAACATGTCAATAAATAACAAAAGCAAGACAACATGCCAAAAGGTATTCAACATCATTGGCTAAGTTGTCCTCTTCGTTCTACCAACATCTGTTAAAAGATTTGCACTACCAATTCTACTCTAATCATAGTCTTGATCGCTGCTTTTCTTCCAAAAGTGTGACCTCTACAGTTTCTGAACAATTTAAAATTTTGCAAACTATTGTAAATTATAGTTCGAAATCCACACATTATGTGTATGAGAAAGGGTCCATAAAGATGGACCTCTTTATTGCTACGTGTCATATAAACACGAAGAATGAAGAGATACCAAAAGAAGATCATGCATCAGAGAGTTCGTTCAGCTTCCTTTTGTGACAAAGCACGCGTTATCTTCATAGATAAATTTGCAACCATATGTACACAACCGGACAATCTCGCACAGTCGTTAAGCATATAGGAAAAGCTGCTTAAAATTGAAAATCCAAGCCAGCATGCCGATTTTGAGTATCCCTTGTGTTGTAATGCAATGGATAGGGTGATGCATTGTGTAGACATAGAAGATAGACCAAATAAACATTGTATCTAATCATGCATGAAGTGACAAGCAGATGGGTCAATCAATTAAGCTTCCTCTAAATCTGGCTAAAGTCGAGCAACATAATTGCATGTCAACAACAAATACATCCGGCTCTTTCAAAGCCATATTAGATACAGAGCAAGCATGTGACCATCCGCATGAACTTCACTTCTTATGTCCTGACTGGATTGATATCATCATTCCTTACCCTTTTAGGAGTCTTCGTCTAAATTACCTTCCTTTGACATGCACAACAACACCACAGACAGATCATCAATTGGGATGATTAGGAATTCATTTTTCATGCCGTTTCATTTCCTAATACGAAGTCGTAGCTGGCCTAGCCCGTTAATTATTCCTCTCCTTCAGTTATCCCACCATGTTAACACAGCTAAATCTCCGGGGTATCAGATCGACCTCTTTGCGGACTAATATGGCAAGACCCAATACATTTTTTTTCCACTTTTTTCGGCCACATTAATGCAAGGATTTCTTTTGCGAGAAAACAGATGGTGATGGGTTATCAGAAAGAGAGCTAACCAGCATAGCACTCAGCAACTCGATCAGTCTCTATGCACAACCTACACCGCAGAGCAATGAAGCAACCGCTGCGAACTGCACGACAGCAGTCTCGGGAAAGCGATGTTCTACCCACGATGAGAGAAAGCCAGTCAACATGACGAGAGACAAAACTGTTGGACTTACGCTTGAGCGACCCCTTGGGAGCTCGCACAGAACAGTGACCCGACTAGTCTTCGTCTTCCATGAAAATCAACTCGCCCTTTTCCCTCCACGAATCAGTTCAAGATCACATACGTGGCTCAACCACTTTTTCTGTTGGCGCAGAATAGGGGGTCATCGGTTCTCGAGTTGGACTGGTTTAGAAGCGGTAATGGATCGGTCCGGTTTAAGATTTTGATAATTTTCTTTTCTTTACTCGGAAAAGAAAATTTAAAAAAATATCGGTCCGAGTGGTTCAGTTCTGCACCTAGATTCGGGAACCAGACCAATTATTCCCAATTTCAAAATTTTGAAATTAGAAATTGCCAAGAACAGGCCGGTTTGCCGGCAAATTTGACATAGTTTACTACGTGTTTACCAAGATATATATAATTACGAGAAAATTAACATTTTGTGAGTTATGGATACCTAGTGGGAAAGCGACAACTTCGTTGAGGCGAGTTCAGGATCTTATATCAAAATCTATAACTCGGCCGTTCCAAATTCATCTCACTTCCATCCCTAAAAATCAATGCATATGAAAATATTTTCCTATTTATTAATGATTATTGTTTACTTTTTTTTTTTTTTTAAGAATTTACGGCACATGCATCTTAACATTTTTTAACGTAAAAAATGCTCGAAATATTACTTGTAAAATTGGCACATAGTTTTCATGATATTTTTCTTAAATTTAGATAACAATTTGAAATTGAGTGGAATAAAAGCTATTTTTAATTTAAAATAAGACAAAAATAAACGCACTTAAGGTGTAACATCCTGAATTCGACCCACTTTCGTAATTAATGAAATGGATGATTATTTTTCATTTCATTTTAGTGAGTCTCACCCGGAACTGATCATTCTCGGGATACTGACCAATAGGGAATGGCTAACTAGGAAAATGGTACGTAAACCCAAGAATTCGACCATGAATCAAGCTCGATTTCGAGGAATGATGAGAGAATATTTTGGGCCAATGTGGGCCGATCTGAGGAAGGTGATGGGTTTGGGTTGGCCAACAATGTACGATCAAATCGCGGGTGATTCCGCATGACCGAGAGAACGCGCAACGAATGATCCCGAACTTATTCCGAACTATCGCGACCGCCGGAACTAGCGATAAATTCTCACATTCTTTTAGAAATCGAGACCGTCACGACTCGAATAATCCTAAGTCAATATGCGTAACTCCTAAACATCCGCCCGTTAGTGAAAAACGCTAAAATCGCATTTAAGCAAAATTAATCGTGGAATTGAATCCAGATTTGAGTGTCAAATTTCATGAACATCCGCGACTATTTTACAAGGACAACGTTGTATAAGTGTGGCCAAATATATTTCGAATAGGTAGAGTCGAAAATTGGAAATTTAGCTCGGGAACGGAAAATTACCGTTTTGCCCTTGGACCCTAAGTGCTAATTTCGAATTTTGGGAATTAATTTGGACTAATTAGCCCCCGATAATGTTGAAATTTGCTGGACCAATTTGCCCCTATATATTTTAATCTTGATCAATCCTAACCCTTGATTTGTGGGCAAGATGGACAATTTTAGTGGATTGTTCAACCGCCTCACTCAAACCATTCTCTATAAAACATTCAACTCTCTCTCTCCCCTCATTTTTCACCATCACCACCGACCACACTCCCCTCTCTCCCTCGGCAGCTCACTCTCTCCACATTCTCCCTTCCTTGGCTGCGTGAGAGCCACGCGGAGCACTGCCGCCGCTCACGCCGCCGTCCGCACAAGCCCGTCACCACCACCACTCGACCATCTCTCTCATTCCGTCTCACCACCGGCACCTTCACCCCTCCCCCCTTCGCCACCGTGATCAACCGAGAGCTCCCAAGCCGCCCACATCTGCCGCCATTTGCCGTCGATCGCTGCCGCCGATGCCGCCGCGGAACCGGCTTGAACCAACCACTAACCAGCCCATTTCTCCTCCTTGTTCAACCACATTTGAAGCTTGAAATCTAGTAAGTACAAACCCTAACTCTTAATTATGATTATATGCACTTTAGATAAGTTTTATGGGTTAATTAGAGTATTTTAGGGATTAAATTGTGGAGGAGGATTAGGGTTGAATATGTGATGTTATTGGTGGCTTAGTGTGGTGAATTAAATGTGATTTGGTGGCCTAGAATGGGTGGATTAATGGTTGATCATTGTGGACTTAAGTTGGGCACTTATATGGATTAAAATAGGTATAATGTGTGGGGCGTATAGTGGCTGGTTGTGTGGTGAATTTCGGGAGCCTAATGTAATGATTTGGAGGTGGATTAGTGGCCTAGAGTGGGTTGTATAGTGGCTGTTCATTATGGAATTAATTGGGCCTTGTTCGGTTAATATGTGATTTATTTGCGGAATGCTTAGAGTGTAACAGTCCGGATTTTGGCCCATTTTTGGGATTTATAAAACGAGTATTTCGTCAGTGCGCTTATAATGAAATTTCGCCCGGGAACTGATCACTCTCGGGTTCTTATTTTTAAAATTAGAAATTTTGCTAGAATCGCTTTTCGATCGAATTTGGCGTTAATTTAGACCACGAACTTGGCGGTCGATTTCCGGGAGTTTCGGGGACGAAATAAATTGGGCCAGTGTCGATATTATTGCAGCCGATTGTCGAGATTATCGGGAAAAGTGAAAAAAGTGGATTTTTGGATCGGGTACAAATTTGGACTGGTAGACCTCCCTCGTAATGTGGTTTAGGTTATAGTTCGGACCGTGTCCGTTTGTTCGCGCTTTTAGTTTGAAAATTTAAACCTTCTCTCTCTCTCTCTTTCTCTCTCCTCTCTCCCTCTCTCGGCCGGAACCCCGTCCCCCTCTCTCTCTCTTCCTTTCTCTCTCTCTCTCTCTCTCTCTCTCTCTCTCTCTCCCCCCCGGTTGCGTGCCGCCTTTTTCCCCCCCCATGCCCGTCCCTCCCCCTTGACCCAGTACGGACCCCATCCCCTCCCTGTCCCTCTCTTTTCTTCTCTCTCTGCCGTGCCTCGCCCGCCGTAATCTCACTCACTGGGGCAATTTTGGCCCGAGTTGACTTTTCCGGGCCAAAATTTGGTAAGCGACTCCTGAACCCTACTTAGTATTTTGGGTATCTAATTGAC
>JAMXDD010000009.1:24526418-24911927 GCA_024733475.1 Syzygium grande | reverse complement strand
ATCACCCAAATGGAATCATGCCCTCTCGACTCTCGGTAACCCTGTTACGAAGTCCATGGTGATGTGTTCCCATTTCCACTCAGGAATTTCCAACGGTCGCAGCAGTCCTCCGGGTTTATAGTGTTGTGCCTTTACTTGCTGACATGTCAAGCACTTAGCCACATACCTGGCCACATCTGCCTTCATTCCGTTCCACCAATAATGTTGCCGTAGATTCTGGTACATTTTCGTACTGCCGGGGTGAATACTGTAATTGCCGCGATGAGCTTCCCTTAGTATTTCTTCCTTAAGCTCAGTATCAGCGGGTACACACCATCGTCCTCTAAACTTTAAAATTCCATCATCGACACTTGAAATCGGCTTCCTCGTAGTGGCATCCATTTCCACAATTTTTCTCGAACCTCCCGATCCGTGGACTGCAGGCCTTAATCTTGGTGCTAATCTGCGCCCGATTCTCAAGGTGGCTAGCAGATTCGATACGTGGCTCAATTCCAGTTTAAATTCTAAGTCTCGAAGTCTTTCCAATAGTGTCCACTCCTTGATCATCATGTGCGCCATACTCGATTTGCGACTTAGAGCATCAGCCACTCGATTCGCCTTTCCGGGGTGGTACATGATGTCGCAGTCATAATCTTTCAAAAGTTCCATCCACCTACGCTGTCTCATGTTCAGCTCTTTCTGCGAAAACAGGTACTTGAGACTCTGGTGATCCATATAAATCTGGAACTTTTCTCCACATAGATAATGCCTCCAGATTTTGAGTGCAAAAACAATGGCCGCCAACTCTAGGTCATGCGTCGGATAGTTCGATTCATGTGGCCTTAACTGGCGTGACGCATACGCAACTACTTTCCCATGCTGCATTAACACGTAACCAAGTCCTCTAAGCAAAGCATCACTGTATATCTCGAATCCACCAGGTCCAGATGGGATAGTTAGGACTGGAGCTGTCGTCAGTCTGTGCTTAAGTTCCTGAAAGCTTCGCTCGCACTTATCATCCCATTCAAACTTAGTTTCCTTTTTCAACAACCTTGTTAGTGGCATGGCTATCGACGAGAATCCTTCTACAAATCGTCGATAGTAACCAGCTAGTCCTAAGAAACTCCTAATCTCCGTCACCGATGTCGGTCTGGGCCACTTAAGCACTGCTTCGATCTTAATCGGGTCCACTGTTATTCCTTCTCCCGATACTATATGTCCAAGGAATGCTACCTTACTAAGCCAGAATTCGCACTTACTGAATTTCGCATAAAGTGCGTGCTCCCTCAATGTCCGTAGTACCTCAGTCAAATGCATTTCATGCTCTACCGGACTCTTCGAGTATACTAGAATATCGTCGATGAACACAATCACGAACTGGTCCAGAAATTCCTTAAAAACCCTGTTCATTAGATCCATGAAAGCTGCGGGGGGCATTCATCAAACCGAAAGGCATGACCGTAAACTCGTAATGCCCGTACCTTGTCCTAAATGCAGTCTTGGGTATATCCTCCTTTCGGATTCTTAACTGATGATACCCGGTCCGTAGATCAATCTTAGAGAACACTGACGCTCCTTGCAATTGATCGAACAAGTCGTCGATCCTTGGCAGTGGATACTTGTTCTTTATGGTCACCTGATTCAACTGCCGATAGTCTATACATAATCTCAATGTCCCATCCTTTTTCTTCACGAACAGGACTGGCGCTCCCCATGGAGACGCACTAGGGCGTATGAACCCTTTGTCTAACAATTCCTGCATCTGGACTTTCAGTTCCTTCAATTCCGATAGAGACATCCGATACGGGGCCTTAGAAATTGGCTCAGTACCTGGGGCCAATTCTATTACAAATTCCACTTCCCGCTCCGCGGTAAGCCCGGCAATTCCTGAGGAAATACCTCGGGGAAATTACACACTATCGGGATTTTCTCCAACTTAGGTTCCACTAAAGTCGGATCCTTCACATTAACCAAATATCCCTCACAACCCTCCTTGAGCATCTCGGTTGCCTCTATTGAGGAAATCCAAGGGATCGAGGTCCTTCCTCGGTTTCCCTGAAATTCAAACCTAAGATGTCCCATCGGATTGAATTGGATCGTCTTACTGCCGCAATCCATAACGACTTTCTGTTTCGTCAGCCAATCCATACCGATGATCACATCGAAATCATACATGGCTAACACAGCCAAATCAATCCTCTCCTCTACATTTCCAATTAAAATTTTACAATCCATGCACCCCAATGATACTAACACCCTATCATGCAGTGGGGTCGTCACACATAACATGCTTTCTAGCAATACCGGCTCCAAACCAACCAATCTAACAAATTGTTCGGAAATAAACGAATGGGTTGCCCCGGGATCAAATAACGCATAGGCAGCATGATCACAGAGAGAAATGGTACCTGTGACCACGCCTGGCGCGTCCTCAAAGATCCTTGCGGCGCCATTACAGACACACTGGCCCCCGTGCGGTGGTCCGCCTGTGATAGCTGGTGGGGGATTTCTAGTCTGATTTCCCACTCTAGGCTGCTGTTGCTGTCCGGGGAGTTCCGAAAATCGTTGCTGGGGGCAATTCTTTATCTCGTGTCCCAAACTCCCGCAACGGAAGCAAGCTCCAAATCTCATTGGCGTCTGGTTGGGTTTCCCGATATTCCTTCTCGGTGGTGGAACAAACCGTCTATTGTCGGTCATCGGTTTCTTTCCAAAGCGACGATTGTCCCGGTTCTGATTAAACCTTGAACCCGATGCTGCTGCCCTTTCCATTTGATCCTCTCCATGATTTGAGCTCGCTCATATAATTCCCTGTAATCCCTAATATTCAGCAAAAGCATCTGGGTGCGAAGATCCGGCCTCAGTCCATCTCGGAATCTTCGAGCCTTATCCAGTGGATTCTCAACCATCCTTGGGGCAAATCTAGACAGTCTTGCAAACTCTGCCTCATACTGAACTACTGTCATTGGCCCCTGACGAAGTCTCATGAACTCCGCCATTTTCTTCTCCTGGGCACTCTCTGAGAAATACTGACCATAGAAATGCTCGATGAATAACGCCCAGGTCTGTTCCATATTTTCGGGAACACTCTATCCTTGACTGCCTTCCACCAGTCGTGGGCATTATCTTGCAGCTGGTAAGTCGCCAATGAAATCCTTTCTGTCTCAGTACATCCCAACAGGTCGAATGTTTTCTCTAACTCCTCCACCCAACGTGGGGCGGTTTCTGGGTCACCTCTGCCCGTGAACTTAGGCGGTTTCAGCTTAAGAAACTGCTCCACCAACTGGTGCATTGGCCTTGCTGCTACCATCGGTTGAGCTTTGATTTTGCCGGGCTTGGGCTTGATTCAGCGATGGCGGTGTGCCGTAGCCTCGGCCACCCTGCAATGACCCGTCGCTCTCTCTTGGACCTGCCTGCCCATAACATTCCCTATTTCTCTTAGGGTTTCGATCACTTGCTCCATTCTAGGGTCTACTGCAGCTCCAACATTAACGGTAGGGTTTTCCACCGCTCTCACACCCATCCCGAGGTCTTCTACGGCTCTAACTCGAGCACGACCTCCACCTCTGGTTCCTCTTCTTATGCCCCTCCTCGGGGCTCTACCCATACTTCCCCCTTCGCTGTCCATTCTTTAAGCCCGAGTGCTCGACTACCTGTTATAATTCCGTCCGGGAATTAGAGACCTGAACCGACTAACCGGTCTAAGTCCTAGGCAGGTATCAACACAAAAGCAATTAAGCACTCAGCATGTAACTAGCACAACGGCACAGAATTTTCACCCAAGGACTTGCACACTTACCTTGGGTCCTGCCGCACCTGCATAGCATTGGTTCAAACAATCATCACAACATTCAATCACAAACAATCTGGAGGCACACTTAGCACACTAGGTCAACCTATGGCTACCCATGGTTACTCCTCCTTATCACTCCAGGGTTCGGCTAAATTGGACCGAGCTGTCCTTGCTCTGATACCAATTCAAGAGGGGATGTCACGCCCCGCACCCAACGTGAGCATGAACATCCGGCCCAAGGTCTAAACGGAGTGCGACGCTCCCAGGCTTAAATCCACGAGACCCGAATACCCATATTAGAGAATACACACCTTGAAAGCTACGTATATATATACACCCGGACATTTGTAAAACGCAACCATGAATAGCAAGATAAAACAATTAAGCGATAAATTGCACCATAATATATATATATATATATATATATATATATATATATATATATATATTCCTTTACAAACTGACATACAATATCCCCTCGATCAACAAAAGATACATCAAAAGGGCCACAACGCAAAAAGGGACCAGTGGCCGGGGATATCAGTCTGCCTACCGGTGGGCTACAGCCAAAAAGTGGCGGTTCTAACTCCTACGGCTGGGACCTAAACTAGGGCTCCCAGTCGGGGTCAGAAGACTCTGAGAACTCCTCCTCTTCCTCTGTCATATGCTCCTGGTCCATCCCAACTTCAGCCACTTCTCCAGCTTCGTCAATATCCAAATCCCTTGCCCCAAGGTCTAACTCTTCGTCCTCCACCGGGTTTACATCTACTGCCTATGACTTGCCGCTCCACCTCCTCCTCATGCCTAACTCGGGCTGGCCCATCCAGGCCCTGCTCGCCAACTCACGCCGAGGGAAGGTACGTGGGTCCGACACTTCACCGCCACCATCTCGAGGAAGCCTAACGCCGCTTGCGCCCACCGAACGCAAAGTCCCGATTGGGGGGTCCTATTACGCCATCCGCCTCCCCTACGCACTGTGCTATATACTCCCGAGTGTGGCTATCGCCCTCTCCCACATTAATTAACAAAACCGAACGGTATCTAACGAAGCTGCTCCATCTCCGCAAGGGTGTACACTCAGGAAAATCGTTCGACACAAAGGGAATCCAAAAAGAGGGGCTTTCCTCGCATCTCACGGGCGGGGTCTAAAAAGTCGGTTTTACCACAACCGTGAGAAAACTCAGCAAGTAATAGACCCCTAATCCTAAACTAGGCTAATGTGCACCTCCGTGAGGGTAAATAAAATACTCCGGACCATGAACCAAGAAGGCGACATAAATTTCACTCGGCCTATAGCCCAATGTGTCATCTCAATTCCTGCAAGTTAGGCATTTATCAATAATGTGATGCACATACAATTATATCGACCGGAAGGTCCACAATTAATTAAAACGACCCGTAGGCCCGGCCCGGAAGCCCACAATGATAAAAAGCCACCCGTGGGCCAACAAAGGCGATAAAACGACCTGGAGGCCCGGCCCGAAGGCCAACAAAGGCGATCATACGACCCGTAGGCCCCCCAAGGCCCGGCGATCCCAAGGCCGTAGGCTCGGCCCAAGGCCGTCAAAGGCGATCATACGACCCGTAGGCCCGGCCCGAAGGCCAACAATGTAGTCACATCAGATACGTGCACCTTTTAGCACTCGCAATTTCAACCATATTGAAACACTAACAATTACATCACGAGAAATGGAATCCGAGCAAATTATCAATGCCAATAAGCCAAGTTCACTTATTCATAAACTCGACAAGTTCAAAACATTATCGGCACTTACAATCCATTTCATTTTAGTCCACTTAGCCCCAACACTAATTCCACATGATTTAAAACAATGCAATTCGACTCGTTTAAGGCCCGCCAAGGACAAATCAATTTCAGTCACTAGACCCCCAATTATGGCCTCAACAATTTAATCCAACCACGCCTTAACCCAATTAAACCACAACTCAGGCAAAAATAATGCATTCTCGGTTCCTGGACGAACCGTAACAGAACAAACCCTAATTGGGCCTTAAACCACTCCTAAACCATTTCATTTGGCTCTAATAATACCCCGACAATCATCTGGCACACATTAACTTATAATTAAATCATAATCTATGCCAATTAACCCCTAATTAACCCACCAAATATGCAGATTAATCTAATTCGGGTTTAGGGATTTAATACTCGCCTAAATTAGCCCGAGGCGACGGGAGCGGGCGGCCGATCACCGACTCGCGGTGAGAATCGGCGGCGGCGCCGGGGGCAAGCCGGCGGTCACAACGGCGCCGGGGGCGGCACGGGCGCGGCGACGAGCGGGCGAGCCAGCTTGGCGGCGGCGGCGGCGGCGCGAGCCGGCGAGCTGGGCGGGCGGGCGGGCGGGTGAGCCGGAGAGGCAGGGAGAGGAATGGAGGCGGGGAGGCGGGAGGTGGTGGCGAGCCGGCGGCGAACGGCGGCGGCGGCGCGTGCGGCGGCGGCGGCCGGGCACGGCCGGGGATAACACGGGCGCGACGAGAAGTGGCGCTTGCTTTGGCGTCATGCCGCGGGAGGGAAGAAGAAGGAGGCGGCTGGCTGCCGACGGGGCGACGCAAGCGGAGCTCCCCGGGCGGCGCGGCGGGTCGGCACGGGCGCGGGCGTGAGCTCGGGCGGCGGTCGGCGAGAGGGCCGGGCGGTTGGCTCACGGGCGACGGGCGGAGCCGGGCGGACGGTCGGCAGCTCAAGGCGGTGAGCTCGGCGGCGGCGAGCTGGGCCGGGCGAGGCTGAGCGAAGCGGAGTACGGGGCACGACGGCCGGGCGAGGGGGGAGCCGGGCGGAGGCGCGACGGTGACGGGGTTCACCGGCAACGGCGCGCAAGGCGGGGCAAGGGGGCCGACGACCGAGCAAATGGGCTAGTCGGGCGGAGCAAAGACCAAAGCGGGGTGGGGGGGGAGAAGAAGGAAGGAAGAGGGAGAAGAGAGAGAGAAGAAGAGAAAGAGGAAGAGATAGAAGGAGAGAGACAGGTCCGGTCAGAAGGGGGGTAGGTGAGCATGCAGAGGAGGGGACGTGAGGGAGAGAGAAATTGCATGGGGAAGGGGCGCGGCAGAGGGGAAAAGAGGAGAGAGGGAGAAAGAGAGAGAGAGAGAGAGAGGAAAAGAAGAGAGAGAAAAGAAGAGAGAGGACGGACGTGAGCGGGAGGAGCTGACCGAGAGAGAGGAGAGAGAAAGAGAGAGGAAAAGTACAATTTTGAATTTCAAGCGCGAAATAACGGACACGGTCCGAACTAAAATCGACTTATCGGTGCCGATTTAATATTCGGAAAATTGCCTAACAATTTCCGAAAAATCCCGAATAATATTCTAAGGCAATTGACGGAAATAAAATAATTTCCGGTCACACTACGAGGGCGGTCTACTAGTCCAAATTCGCACCCGGTCTAAAAATTCACTTTTTAACCATTCCTGATAATCTCGATGCTGGCCACAATAATATCGACACCGTCCAATTTATTTCGTTCTGAAACTCCCAAAAATCGACTGCCAAGTTCGGGGTCTAAATAACGACAAAATTCGATCGAGTGTGATTCTAGCGAAATTTCTAATTTAAAATAATAACCGAGAGTGATTAGTTCCCGGGCGAGATTTTTACCACAAGCACACTGACAAATCACGCGCTCAATAAATCCCAAAAATTGATCGAAATTCGGGCTGTTACAGATAATCTCTAAGCATTCGATAAAATCGAGTGCGATTTATAGTAGACCTCGATAAATTGTGAATCGTCAAGCGATCTATAGCAAGACAGCTTCGACGTGTGACCACACGAGCACACAAGCATTTGGGCCAATTATTATCTTCTTAATTAGCCTTTGCACCCATAAATAATGCTTACATTATGCCGCATAACGAATCAAGTGGTCACATATGTAAACAGTCAATCAATTCTTGCAAGTTTCGATGCCAGTCATGTTTATCAACCACAAAACATCATTATCATTTCTTGGCATAACAATAAAATAGTTTAATTCCAAAAATCTCATAAGTTTTCCTTAGAAACTTCCATTCAAAACAATTTGTCATATAATCAAATTAATATGATGATTCACGGCATAATCGTTACCATTCAAGCATAGAAATCATTTTGAGATTAAAAATTTTCCGAAATAATAATAAATAAATTCAGAAATGAATTATTTAATAATATATTAATATTTAAATCCGAAAATAATCTATTTAATAATATAAAAATATTTAATCCCGAAAATAATTTATTTTCAAAAAGAAATAATAATAAAAAAATAATTGATAACTTATCAACAATTTAGCAATAACTTATCACTTAAATCGGAATAGCCTATCGCCCAAACAAACATAACTAATCAATAATCACCAATCGCCTATCACCAATTTCACCAATAACCAATCATTAAAATCACCAATAACCTATCAATTAAATATCGATATCCTATCACCACAACCAATGATAACTTATTAATTGACGATAACCTATTACCAAATCTCACTTAACTAACCATAACTTAGCTTAAACTTAAACTAAACTACCCTAAGTAAGTTTAACACCCTAAACGAGGGATTAGGGGTTAATTTACTCGTTTAACGACGGCGTTAATACGAATATGATGGCGATGACGCGAGCTCGCTTGTGGCGACTCAGATTTTGCGTTACCAGTGACGAATGACGGCGATTTGAGCGTGGCGAAGGAGCAACTATTGTGGTGGTTGGTTAGGACTGCTTAGGGCTGTTCCATGGAATGGCAGCTGGTGGTGATGGCTGGACAGTGGCGGTGAGCAGTTACGGTAGCAAGGTGACGAACGAAGGGTGGACCGACGGGCGACGGAGCTAGAAGTCTAGCTGAAACTAGCCGACTTTGGGGCGATTTTGGGCAGTGCTGCTCGGTCCGAAGGGAGCTGGGTCAGCGGTGGTGTGGTGGCTCAACCGGAGGGGCTATTTCCGGCGAGAAATGGACCGATCCGGCAATTAGAAATGAAGAAGCTGAAGGAAGCAGAACAAGAAGCAAAAGTAGCGAAGCAATGGGGGACAGAAGTAGTAGTGAGGCAAGGCAAGAGCGTATAGAAGAGAGAAGAAGGGTAAACTAAGAAGTAGCAAAGAGTAGAGGAGCGTAAGGTAAGCACAAAGAAGCCAAGAAGAAGAGGAAAAGAAGAAGAAAAAGGAAAAAGAGGAATGGGTGGAGTTGGTGGGTGGTGAGCAGGTGTGAGGGGAAATCAGCGAGGGAAAGGGAAGAGAGAGAGAGAGAGAGAAGAGAGAGAAGGGAAAGTGGGGTCAATCATTACCCCCAAAAATCTTCCAATTTCTTTTGAAATTTTTCTTAAATTTGTCCCTCAAATTGCCATTTTGTCTTCAACCCGAGCACCAAATTAATGGGCCGACTCATTCTTATCGGGCCTTGGTGGTCGGTCCCCTCAAACACAAGGCCCAACAAGCTTTGCTTAGTTCACTTCCATTTCTTGCGTTGAATTTCCGATTCTTCAATCCTTTTTCAAAATTGAAATTTTCGATGGTTAATTTATAAAAATTACGAGGCGACGTACTATGGTTTAGGTGTGAAATCCTTGAGTAGTCGACACTCAAAATCGAATCATAATTCGTGACTGAAATTGATTAATCGCAACTATAGTTCATCTTGAACTAATGGCGACCGTTAGAAATAAATTCTTTGATAGCCATTCCTCTTTGATTAGTATTCCCTAAGTGATCAGGTCAAGGCGAGAATTAATTAATAGAATGTCGACAAAATCACCATATTATAAGCCACCAAATTGGGTCGAATTTTCAGGATATCACAGCCAAAGAACCCAATCACTAACATCGGCGTCTCAAGCTCGGATGCCCTACTTCCGAGCACAAGAATGGATACTAGTCTTAAATCCACCAAACTTGAGACTGAGAACTCGATGTCAGTACCTAGCTCCTTACCACCTGGGCCTAGTCTATATAGGTCGGGCCCAAGTCCTTGACGCCCGAGCCTTTGTGGGATCAACGCTCAAGATCCTGGTGCCTAGGCCCAAGACTTGGCACTTAGGCTTGGGTCAATCGAGCCTAGGCCTAAGACTCCCGATATTAATGTTCTTGCCTTGGTTTATTGAGGTCGAGCCCAAATCAGTCCCCTCCACTTGGACCTCGATCCATCAAGGTAAGGCCCAGGATTTTGGCGTCCATGCACGAGTCCATCGAGACCAAGCCCCAGTCCTCGACGCCCAGCAACAATGGATCCGGGCGCAGGCATAAGGGACTCGAGAACGGGCACGAGATTCCTTGGCCCAGCCTCAATAGACTTAGGCTCAAAAGTCAGAACCTGAGCATAGGTGTTAAGGTATGAGGCCCGGCCTCAATAGACCTAGGCACGGGTGCTGGGGACTCGGGCTCCGCCTTAAGATTACCAAGCTTGGCATCCTGAGCATGGGCATCGGTGTCCCAGGGCTAGTTTCTATGAACCCGAGCACAACAATCGAGGTCTCAAGTGCGGCCTAGATGGACATACTCGAGGGTGCCAGGGTCTTGGACCTAGTCTCGATGGACACGGCCCTGCGGCCAAGGGTCTGGGAACTAGTGTTGGGATTTTCATGCCCAAGCACCTAGTTTCTGGTCCAAGAGGTCAATACCTAGTTATATCTTGGAAAATGATTTTTGATTTTTTAAAGATAAAATCATTTTCCTGAATTTAAGCTTCAGTAGGAGAACATTTTTATTGACTAGGAAAACATTAAAATATTTTCCATTGATTCATTTTCCTAAGCGATCCAAACTTCAGAAAATGAGGAAAATGTTTTTGTAGAAAATGTTTTCCGCGGAACAAATGGAGCCTTAGACATTACAAACTTTCCCCGTTTGCGAAACAAACACAAATGATATAATGGTTTCTTCTGCCTGACTCACAATATTCTCTAAACAGTGATTACATATTCTCGGATAGATATTTGGAAGGGACTTAGTACATATGGTGAGGCATAGTTGTGAGTTATTAGTAATGTTGGGGTTACGCGAAAAAACCGGATATCTTTCCCAAAGGAATCATCAAGAAAGCCCACATTTGAATCCATCAACACATCCAATTGAAATCACTTTTACGTAAAATCTTAAACGAATGAGTTGTGAACAGGTTATGATAATACTAACTGATCCACATATCACAGAATCCCGATGTGGGACTTTTTTCATCTAATATTCTCACATGTGCACCTTAACAAGTTAACCATCATATGATAAATTGTCTAAAAGGTCCTAAATCTATAACACTTTTATCAATTCAGTTCTAAACCTTTCAATTTTGTCAATTTTATCCTAAACCTTTTCATATTTTGCCAATTGTGTCCATATGGCCAATTTTGGGTGGAAATCACTAACGTGGACGTTGTCCACCCTATGTGGTATGACTGGTACTGACATGAATAATTTTTAATAATATTTTAAAATTTTTCTCAATTTTTTTGTATTTTTCTTTTTTTCTCCTCTGGCCGATAGTCGGCTATCGCCAATTGACGGCGACTAGCTAGACGAGGAAGAAGGAAAGAAAAAAAAAAGAAAGATAAGAAAAAAGAAAAAAGAGAAAAAGAAAATAATAAATAAATAATTCAAAAAAAAATATTATGAAAATTTTTCTACATCAATGCCAGCCGACTGTTCTACGTGGTACGGTTGGTGTCCTCATAAGCTATTTCTTATCAAAATTTGTAATAGTCTAAATTTTCGATCCTTTTTCCGAGATTTAAGAAATGAATTTGACCAATGCACTATAGTGAGATCTCACCCGGAACAACACATTCACGAGATGCTAACATTAAAGGTAGGGCTATTACGGGATTGAGTTCGCACGACCAAAGAACTTGACCTAGGTTTGATTTTTGACCATATGGATTGACGATGGAATGTTTTGAGCCAACCGAGACCAGTCTATTTGATTGATCGTGTCCGAAGGGAACTGGCGATAAACCCTCGTAATTATATGACAATCGAGGTCGTCCTGGGTAGAGTAAACTAAAACATGATTTGACTTAGTGTCGATCACGGGTCTAGAGCGCGTAATCCCAACGAGCCACCCATTAGCCAGAGATAAGCTAAAGTTGTGATTGCTCGATTTTAGTCATTTCTTGGAATTTGGGTCCAGGAATCGAGAATTTTGAAAGTGACAATTTTGAGCGGCCGATGACGTTTTTGGCTTGGCCAACCTTGGGACTACCCATTTCCGCAAAAAAATAGATTTCGATTCAGGACCAAAAAAATTACGATTTTGCCCCTTTATACCCCAATGTCGATTTTGAGGCCATATAAGATTATTTTTTGCGGCCAATGTCATTTTGGGGTGGCCACGCACGCACATTTAGAGTTTTTACGGTCAAAAATTGGAATTTTGGCTCAGAAGTGAAAAATAATATTATTTTATTCCCCAGGACTTTGCATTCGATTTTCGAGGGTTTAAGAAGCTATTTTCACGATTCCGACGTCATATTATGTTGGCCACACCCATTTGGGGTTGGTATAACCAAAAAATGAAATTTCAACTCGGGATCGGAAAAATGACCATTTTGCCCCTAGGCTAATTTTGGGGTTCCGAATTTTGGGTTATTTTGGGGATTAATTTAAGACTATATTTCAGCCCAATAATTCAGCCTAGTAAATTATAAGAATGCCCCTCAATTATTGGATAAGGATTAATGTGAGCCAAGTATTTGAGGGCATTTTGGGCATTTGGGAAAAGTTGATCCAACTTAGTCAAATCTCTCTCTCACTCATCCCATTCTTGTTCCCCAAGCCGGTCACTCCCTCCCCCTCACTCTCCCGTGTTCTCTCTCTCTTTCTCTCTCTCTCTCTCTCTCTCTCTCTCTCTCTTTCTCCTGTCCTCCCCCTTGCTCGGCCATGGACTCGTTGGAACCGCCGCACATCGCGGCTGCGCCGCCTTTCGTTGCTGCTGCTGGGCCGGCTGCTCCTACCCCTTATCCAGCCCATTCGTCTCGCCTTTCTTAGATAAGTGACCTCCCCAAATATCGCCTAGAACTTCGAGTATTGCTAAGCTCGTTTAGGACTCGGTTTAGAGTGAATTAAGTGGCTGTTTTGGGTTTTAGATAGGGGCTAGAAATTGGTTGTTGTGGACTAATTTGGAGACTAAAAATATGAGGTTTGGGAGGTTCGGATAGGGCCGTGATGATACGGAATGATTACGGCTTGAATTCGTGTGATTTGGTGTGATTTTCGGATTTGTGGCTACTGTACCCATTCGGTTTGCTATTTTTGTGAAGAATTTTGGAGGTTGAATTTGAGGAAGTTTTCTTCATGAAAGTTGCTCCCAACATCTTGAAGTATAACATACTTTAATTGGGAATTTTTGGAAATCATTTGAGACCATTCGGAAGTCCATCTTTGGACCGAGACAAAACTGCCCAATTTACTATTCACCTGACCTTCTGGTCTATTCGAATTTTTATAAATTTTTTTAGGCCTATTTTCAAAATACTTCCTTCACAAAAATTGTTGGGGACATTTGTGGCTATAATATATAAAAATTTCAAAACTTTTCAAGGTGATTTATGTGTTGAAAGAAATGTATTTTGAGGATAAAATAGTCTGTTAGAGCGAACTAATTTTGGTCTAATTTCGAGGGACAAAAAGGCATGGTTGTAGATTGAACCGGATTTCGTGTTCTCATAAGAAATGTTGATCAAGATGTGTTTTATGATATATCCAAATTTTAGAATTTTTGGAGTTCGTTTACTATTTATTTTGATGGGATTGCAGTCACTATGTAAACTGCCCAGATTTACCCGGATTCTATAAATATTTATTTTTATGAACAAGAAATTGTGTGTGACCACGTGCCAAGCATATGTGGCCGTGTTACGTGATTGTGTGATGGTAATGTGTGTTGGTGTAAGGCATGTGTGGCATGGGATTGTGTATGGCCGTGTGGTATGTGTGGAATGTGTGGAACGAAGGTACGGAAAGGTAGGATTAGTTGGAAAAGGGGTGTACGTTTACGCGGGACGATGCCATCCCTGACGAGGTGACGATGCCTAGCCCGATGGGGTGTCGATGCCTGACGAGGTTAGAAGACCATTGGTCTGATGCGTTTTACGCGGGCACGATAATTAAGGAAAGGGAGAGGTAGGATTCCATCCTGAGGCGTGTTCGTTTACGCGGGACGATGCCGTCCCTGACGAGGTGACGATGTCCGGCCCGACGGGGTGACGATGCCTAACGAGGTCAGAAGACCGTTGGCCTGATGCGTTTTACGCGGGCGCAGTAGTGGTAGAAGAGTTGAGAATGAGCGAGAATCGGCTTGAGGTGCAAGATTTGGAAAAGTGATGCGCGGTATGGGTCAGTGTATGATTGTGTTTGTATCGATTGCTATGGTGCTCGATTATGGGGTAACATATTGCTAGGCACGGTATGGGATGTGTCCAAGTAGGTTTTGCTTTATAATCGAGGCACGTACGTGACTGTGATTCATTGCTGTGGTGTATTGGCTGTGTTATTGTCTAACGTGCAGGAACGTGCATGATGGATTCTAAGTAGGGTCATGTGTGGTTGTTAGTTTAGTTGATTACATGTGTTCTACGTGTTTTTGTCTGGCGATACGTGAGTGCCTATGTGGGGTTTGGGGTTGTACATTTATCGAGATTTATCTCATAGTTGTATAATCCACAATTTCAAACCCCCAGCCGTAAGCCCAGGGAACCACCTCCTCTTTTTGAAGTGCGAAGAGTCGCTCTTGGTGCCCAGTGGAACTGTAGGTGAGTTTTCGGAGACTCAAGCCAGAATCAAGAGCAGAATGGAAAGGAGGATGACCAGTAGGCTTTCCCTAGGGTATTTTAGGGGTTGTTTAACTTGGATTATCCGATAGTGAAGTTAAGATAACCAAACCCTTGATATTTTGTTATGATGGTGATTTCGGATGCTAGTTTGTTGCATATGTTTGTAATATAATGTTAGTTTTTGTGGCGCAGTAATATTGTATGAAATGTTGTTATAGTTGTTTGTCCGTTCTGTTGTTCTACCTCGTCGTCATCATTTTAGTCCAGGGGTTTTAATATTTGCTTCCGCATGTGGCTCTGATGTTTGGGTTAGGTCGGCGACATTTCTGGAACGTCGCATCATTTCGACCGGAGCAAGGGATGTCACGAGCTCGATGGGGGTTCGGGGCGTGACAAAATTAGCCGGATGGACTCAATTGGTATAAGATGAAAAAGTTTATGATTCCATTGGCAAAAATGAAAGGTTTACGATTCAATTGACAAAAGTGCAATAAGTTTAGAACTTTTTGGACAATTTTCTCCATTGTCACACATTAGGTCAAATCGAAGGTTTTTAAATTGAGCATGTAAAGTAATATTTTGGCAAAGGTAATAAGCGTATTTGGATATTTTTTATGTGTTATCCAAAATGGTGAAGTGCCAATGAAAGTGACTAATCATCCACCTTGACAGTATTGAATGTTGGCTCCACTAGATGAAAAGGAGGAGAATCATTAAAAATCAGTACATGTATTTTAAGTAAATGTATGAGTAAGTTACTAACGAAAATTCTTTTTATTATGACAAAGAGAGCACCCACTCTATGCATAGGCCAATCTATCCTGCATTATGTCAAACTTATTTGTGCTTGACCATGCTAAATTATAGCTTTCCCCCCAATACACTCTTGATCTCTTATCCGCCAACCCTAGGCCCAACAACGGTGATGACGCCATGCCTCAAACTACCATCACTATCAATTGTCTCTTCGTCAATAGTTGGATTGCAGGAAGAATTATATATAGGCACGGACTTTTAAAGTCTTTTCAATATCCAAAAAAAGCTGGAATCATTGCTTTCGCATAGGCAAAGAGCCCACCTCTCTCACCAGACTCGTCCCTTGTTTTCTTGTATGGGAGACCCATTCCTTAATGAGAGAAAGAAAAGAGTTTTTGAAAAGCCTTTCTCAAACTCACCCCAGGAAAAAATGTAATTAATGTGAGACCAAAGGGAGCCATACCAATACTGGCCTTAAAGCTATCATTGTAGGTAAACTTTGCAAAGTGGTAGGTAAGCATCCCAACTACATGGAAAACCATTAAACAAGCTATTAGCGTATCCTCTAATGTTTGTATAACTCAGATTGTCCATCTGTTTGTGGGTAGATGGTGCATCGCTCCATGGATAGTGCTCAACCACCGGATCTCTCTCTCTCTCTCTCTTTGCTATTAGATGTAATGAACCAACCTCAAAAATGATGATCTCTCTTTTGTCTTTCATTATAGAGGTGACGAGGGTGATGTCGAGCTCATCGTGATGACAATGGCAACGAGGCCACTGATGTGATGATCAGACACAGAAATGATGCCAAAGGTCATGGTGCAAGTGGGAAAACAAAATAAATTGGTTTCCAGGCCAAACCCCCGAGGTAATTTTAATTCCCGAAACATCGGTAATAATATATCATGAGAAAAAAACAGTCTTCCAAGTAATGTTAATCAAGGATAAGTGAGCAATACGTTTGTGCGAGAATAGAAAGTTTCTGAATGTGCACACATGATAATAGATGAGCATCGCTCTTAAAAAATGAATTTATTTTAGAGCGTACGAAATAAAAGTTATACAAACATATATATATATATATATATGTTTATACGATAACGGCGCTCCCCGAACTTCACAGGCTTCTCGCCCCCAAGAACCTCGAGCCAACTGTGTGAGAGAGTACGATGTTTTCTCTTCCCTCTGTCCTCTCAAGTACAAAACCTGTCCACGTCGACTTCCTCGCACCGCTGTCTGTGACAAATGGGCCTCTCCTTGGGTCAATGAACTGACCTTCTATTGGGTGAAGAGTATCTGCTTCACCAACTCTGCTTTTCCCCTTAAAATACGAGGTTCCACTTGCCATTTGAGAGGAAAAGAAACCTCATCGTCCTCTTCTAATCAAGAGAAGCACCTTTCTAGCAGTCCATCAATCATGGCAAGAGAATCTGCTTCACCAACTCTGTTTTTCCCCTTAAAATACGAGGTTCCACTTGCCATTTGAGAGGAAAAGAAACCTCATCGTCCTATTCTAATCAAGAGAAGCACCTTTCTAACAGTCCATCAATCATGGCTCCAAGCAAGTAAGCATCTCATTCTTCTTCTTCTTCTACTCTCTCTCTCTCTCTCCACTATTTCATACATTTGTGAGCTAGAATCATAAATTTTATTCCTCTTGTTCCAGCGACAAAGTATGTGAAGCATCTTGATTCATGATTTTACGAGATTGGTTATTTGACAGGAGTTTACTTGTAGATCTAACCGATAGAGAAGGTGAGAAACCCTAAACGCTGAAAGGGAAGGGGTGAGAAATGGGTAGAGGAAAGATCGTGTTAAAGAGAATCGACGACTCCATGAGCAGGCAAGTCACTTTCTCGAAGAGAAAAAAAGGATTGCTCAAGAAGGCGAGGGAGCTTTCCATACTCTGCGATGCCGAGGTGGGAGTCATCGCCTTCTCTGGCACTGGAAAGCTTTATGATTTCGCAAGCTCTAGGTTAGATCTCTTCTTCATCTTTCCTTCCCTCAAAGTCAATCTCTTCTATTCTATGCTGAACATTTTTCCTTGAATAGTAATCAGTGGCTTCAGTTCTTTTTTAACGTCATATTGGGGGCTTTGATTTCTCGAGTTTTTGACAATGGGGATCCCAAAATATATTAGTGATAACAACATTGTTGATATGGATATTACTATTAGCCAAAGTTAAAAGAACCTTCTAATGTCATGACCCTAGGATTGTTCACTTCTCCATTTACATATACATACCTCTCCAGAGGAGGACACTGTTTTTCTTTTTTTCCTAATTCACTTTTTTCCTTTTTAGCTTTATTTGGAATTCACATTCATTTGTTTGTTTTCCTTATTTGATACAAAAGACCTAAGATTGTCTCGGTATCTCCATTTTGGCAGCTCAAATGAGAATTAGGTCTTCCGAAGCAATCATGGATATGGCCTAGAACTTGTTTTGGGAAATATTGGCACCATTGAAAATGACTTTAATCAAGCACATAATTTTTCGAGATTAATTTCTAGCAAAGATAACCAAAATATATTGCAAGTATATGCGTGAAAAGATGGATCCTCACCAAAACATGAACATACATTGACAACAAAGGATGAGTATGTTAATATCGAGCAGTGAATCCTCTTCTCAAACAAAAAAAGACTACAGGAGGATAAAAGAGAGGACATATATGTATTAGAAACATTGACATAGATAGAGATTCTCTTAAAAGTCGAAACCCTAAATTCCCAACATGATACTCCCAAAATTATACAAGAATATCTAATATTTACAAAACCAACTTTGATTTTGAATTTGGTGTCCCCCCCTGAAAAATTCATATTTGACCCCTCATTAATTTCATTCTATGTTGCTAAATGAGGTTAGAATAGTATGTAAACTATAAGAAAATTCATATTTATTCTCTATATTAATTTCATTAATAGGTTTGCATGGTTGTTTTTTAATAGGGCAAAGGTATGAGCAAATTAATGTCTCCAACAGAAGCATAAGATGCTTTTGTTTGTCTTCATTGTAGTTTGGCATGCATGCATGATGCTAATACTACTATTAAGGGAGAGATCACCTTTTGGTGTCTCTCACTACTTTTCAATTTAATTTCAATTTTAATTTTTAACCGGATAAAACATAAAAATTCAAACATATAAAGAAAACCATAAAAATCTCCGGTCTCTTGTGTAGATATCCACCTTCTCCTTCTTCCCTTGTCAACTTATCTATGAGGAAACTGTTGTTCCTTAACTTACACCATCTCCCTCATGAATTGTGTTCTCAACATCATATTTCAAAAAGAGCAATTTTTTTTTTCCAAACATTAGCTCTAAAGTACAGACTATTAGTGTGTTATGAAGCAGCGGAGTATAAAGATGGGCGATGTGCCATGAAGCTGCTCACAATGCGAATTGCATGCTTGTACTTCCAAAAAAAGCTAAAGATGTAATTATAGCAATATAACTCCAAATCATGCATGAAATGCCAAAGCCTAATTGTTTTGTTTTTATGGTAAATGGTGCATCGTGAAACTGTTGAGTCTCAAGGAGTGAACCATATAAGCACTTATTAAGCATAGAACAATAGATAAAAGTCGGTAAATTTCATGTGGGATTGTGCTATGTGGCTCGACCATATTCAAGCTTTATCCAGTAATTGTATTGTCGTTGTTGTTTTTGTTGTTGTTTAGCCTTTTCTAATGAAGCTAGAATATATAAATTGATGGATTTTTAATTCATTATTTGTAAATTTAAATTTCAAAAGATAGTAATCTAAAGAGGTGAGGATGGCTAGAAATTGGTTTTTACATTATTCCCCTTTAAGCGAGTGACATTATTTCATATACCTAATATTTTAGAATGAGATAGAAATTATGTATGCGTGAAGTGTGATACCTAACCTTATCTTTGGCTAAGTTGATTTCATTAGTTTCATATTACATTTCTAATATGAATATAGGAGGTTCGGAGTATAGATGATTGTACCATGTGATAGATGTCAATAATCACCATTTTCAACAAATAAAGGCTATGGAAAATAAATAAAAATTAGTTTTGGTACACTGAAACAGGAGCACTAGGGAAAATAAACATAACTAAAACAGTTTTTGGATCGAGGGAGTTTACTTGTGGGATTGATAGATTTGATATTATTACAAAGACTAGGGTTTATTTTGATAAGTTTCAAAGGTGGGGATAAGTTAGAAAAAACGAATGAACGTAGGGATTTATTTTGCTTTTTACGTTAATGCCAACCAATCGAAAAAGTTCAAGTTATTGAGTAAGGTGTGGTTCAATATTCCAAAGCAATGACATTCCACCTGTGCATAAGCTAAATTTACCTTGATATTGAAGCATGGAAATTGATAACCAGAGTGGAAAATAAAGGGTTTGGAAATATCGATGAACATAATGGAATCATTTCTCCACCACTAGAATTGGCCCTCTGTTGACGTACATGTATAATTTTTTATGTAGTTGGGGATGTAAAAACGGTAAAAAGAACAAGAAAGCAAGGCTAGAATGAGAAGAACTGAAGCGGCAACAGTAGTTTGACATTCTAGGGTTTAAAGAAAAAGGAAAGTGATTTGGGCTCCGTTTGTTTCGTCGAAAATAAATGATCTTGAAATCATTTTCCTAAAAATAATCATTTGGATTGCTTGCAAAAATGAATGATTGAAATATTTTCATCATCCACAAAAATATTTAGACAAATTATTGTCAATGATGAAAATTTCTCATTGACTAATCATTTGAAGCGATTATATTTATAAAATTATTTTCCAAATCATTCATTTATCTGCAAAAATGAAGCCATAAAGACCTATTTATATGAGATTATAGACATAAGACAGGTTCAAACCTTAGTAAAAATTAGGAAGGCAAAAGTCCAAATGCTGTCACTTGTAGGTTTCCCAAGCCATTTCACCAAAAATCTCGACAAAAGTTGTATTCACATTCCACACATCTTCAATGGCATCTTTAAGGTTCTTCTGCAGTTGACTAACTTGATCATCAACTGCAGCAACTTTCTCTCAAAACCCTCAAGACCCTGTAAGTCAGAAACATTATATCAGGCTAGTCTGTAACTCGAATAGCAGCTCTGCAAAATGAGTAAAGCTGTCCTTCAACATTTTAGAAGGTCCAAACTTCGTCGACTTGAGTTTGTTGTGTTCCCATCAAATGAACCGTACCGACTCTCCCTCCTCAAAATTGTTAGCCTTCATTGCTGCTATTAACTCCTTATAAACCCTTTGAATATGTTCTGCAAAAGCCTTATCATCACCGCTTACACTAGCCCCTTGTGAAAACAGAACAAGATCAAGCAGATGTTGAGGACTCAACCTATGCATATGCTCCAAGTGGGGTCTTCTTTTTGCTTCCATTCACTAGTCTATAGGCAAATTACGCCTGAGCAATGATAAAATCCCTATTCTCAACCCCATCATATTACCGTAGCTTTTGTTAACCATTTCTGTCTAAACTGGATGTTGAATCTCCTCCTCGAGGTCCAACAATGGTCTATGAGTTTCCCATCTTTATCAGCAAGTCAGAATGCCATGTGGCCTCGCAACTTCTGAAAAGAACAACTCAACGTCATCTGTCAGGGAATGGAGTATGCCTCTTTCAAAACAGTCAATCCACTACAACAAGAATGAGAATCAAACCCTCCATTGGCTATGGAAGTCCTAACATGAAATCCTTTTTTAAATGAACCGAAGGTGCTTCTGGTATTGCTGAATGCTGTATTAAACTGTGTTCTTTCAGTTCAGCTGCCAAATTGACGAGACAAATACTCTCACCAATTTGCTCAGCTCTTGGTACATCGGCCAAAATGACAATCGGTTATCAGTTTCATGGTTTTATCCCCATTCAAATGTCATCCTAAGATTCTCTAATTATCTGCTCGCATAAAGAACCTTCTGGACTACATAGCGAATTATCTTCGAATAAATAACCACCGTGCAACCAGCAGGTAAAACTTCTGCACTTTCTTCCTCTAGTGACAATACGGATCAATGAGGTGCTCGTATTTTAGTTCTTCAAAGCTTATAACACAAGTGCTCAACATAATTAAATATGGGGATCTCTTGCTCAACTCTAGGCATCTGCGAGATTCAATGCAATGTTAAATTAATTCGAACATGACCTCCAACTCCACATGTTTTTCAGTAATCTTCTTCTTGGAATTTAAGTATCCAAAAAAGTCCGGCAGTGCCCTGAGATGACAGACCTTGATGGGTACAACCATAGGGAAAATCCACAAGTTTCACACACTTCAATGGTGATTTCAGTTATAATGGTAACAAACTTTCAATAGATATTTCAAAAGTCGACAAGGATTTTGGGGTTGACATGAGGGGAATTGCGCATTTGCACTATGCAGATACACCTCAACTTGTTTGTGCATTTATTTTACAATTTTGGAAGTGATATTAGATAAAGTATTATGACAATGCAATATCTCAGTCAATCTCTATCTATAAACTTCAACGTCACAGTATGCAGTCAGTGCTACAACGTTACAAGGAGTCAAGGGAGGAAGGCAACCAACTACTTAATCCAGCTTCAGAAATAAAGGTAAGAATATGAAATGACTACCTCTTTTTCTACATAGTTTGCACGGACACTACAGATGTCTTTCACTTTCAAAAGACTCATTTTACACTAAAATTGCATCATCATCCTGTGAAAACTTGATCATTCCATTAATAATTTCACACTCTATGTTAAATATGTCTCGAGTTTGAGTCCGTTGAATGAACCCGACCAAATTGATTTTGTTTGTATAAGCCCAGTGCAAGAAAGTTGAAAATATAAAACTGTAGATTACGGATATTATCTGCGGTGCACGAGTTATGATTTGAGGTAGTTTCCATATTGAAGTTGGCATCTGCGACTAGAAACCGGAAAGTCCAATATGGACTTTGAGTTAGACATTGACTCGGTCAATGTGTCAGACAAAGAAAGAAAGCAACGAAAAGATAAAAAAAAGAAGAAGAAGAAAGTTGAGTTGGTTGACCGAATCCCAGTTGGATTCTATTTCCTTCTCCAACACAGTAGGTTATTTTTTTATGACGATCCAAAGATTCATTAATCCCTGGTGGTGACTTATGTGTGTGTATATATATATATATATATATATTCTCATGGGCTGATCTGTGGACTAAGAAGAAGTAGTCTTGAAGCACCGTTTACTGTGAGTGTCGTGGGAGTGCAAGTGACATCCGTAGGTGCTGGGTGCTTGGCAGTGGGTTTATGATTTTGTTCGTAGAATTACACCAAGAGTTCGAGTGTTTACAGCGATTAAATTGTTGTGTTAAGAATTTGTGTCAATTCCTTCGTGAGATTGTAAGATTATTTAGTGCGGAATTGTGAAGCTAAATACTGTGTAAGTTATTGAGTGTAATTGAGGGCTTGAGAAACACTTAGGGCATTTGAGTGACTCGAGTGAGGTTGTAATTTCCGTTGTATCACGTGATCTATAGTGGAATTTTATGCTCTTCTCCTCATGGACGTAGGTCATTACGATCAAATCACGTAAATCTGGAGTCCAATTTATTTTTTTTGTTCTATCAATTTTATTATTCGATTGGTTGGCTTCCACAACACTCTAGCTGTAAAAGTACACCTGCATAATACCACACTTCACTGTCAAAATGTTTCACTTTATCATTTGAACAAGCAAAAAATGCATGAGAAATACTTTACCTAATGTGAACATGTTTTAGCACTAAAACTAAAGATTAGCTGCATATAAAACATTGACTATCCCAGAAAGTGGCAAGAGAGTTTTTGTGGAATACAGCTTAAAGTAAAGCTTTTCTTCAAAGAACATAGTAACTAATGTAGCTGGAAAAATGACATTTGCTGCAACGATTGGAGATATAACAGTCCAGGTCCTATAAATAGTTCCACACAAGCTAAACATAGTATTGTTGTTTAAAATGTGTTTAGGCACGGTATACTACCAAATAACATCTCAATCTGTTTCTCGCTATTTATTTGCATAAGCTTTTACTATATGTTTTAAGGATGATGACCAGAACTATTTTTTTAACCACAGCTGTTTTTAATAAACAAGGAGTGTGATCATTTGTGTAAGATTTTGTAAAACCTCTGCTAACTGTTTTAAAAACTTAAGTTGTTAGATAAATACGTGGTTTAATATTTAAATATTCTATCACTCCCCCTTATGCTTAGTCTGGTTTTTGCCTAGTACTAAACATTGAAATATTTAGTTGGACAAGCAAATGGGATTTGAAAAAAATTTGAACTCGGGTCCTCTTGCTATAATATTATGTGAGATTTTTGTAAAACTACTGCCAATCATTTTAAAAACTTAAGCTGTTAGAAGAATGTGTGGTTTAATATTTAAATATTATATCAGTTTGGTTGGAAGAGGGAATGAGATTAACTCACTTGAAAGTCATCATTCAAGCTACTGCCAACCATTTATTAAATATTTTTAATAAACAAGGAGTATGATCATTTGTGTGAGATTTTGTATGACCATTATTAACTATTTTAAAAGCTTAAGCTCTTTAAATATTATCGTGTCAACAAAATCATATTAAAGGGTCAAGATCGTCAAAGTTTGTACTCTCTCTTTCTTCATCGCCCAACACCAAAATGGAAATGGCATAATTGAGCTGGTACCAATTCGGCTCAAGTTTTGCCAAGTAAGCAAGACACGTCATTAAAATAACATGACATGACCATTTATTAAAGGGATGTCTCATATAGACCCACATTTGAAAAGTTGAGGTACCTGCTTGAACAAAAGTCTAGGTAGTCGATCATAAATCAGACGAAAAGTTCAAACATTTGTGTTGTCATTATCCCTTTCACACAAAGTGGAGAACTAGCAACAGCGACGAAGACAAAAACTAGTTCTTCTCCCATTAAGTGAGGTCTGCAATAATTATTCTCACATGTCATTATGCATTCTGTGGACTTAAGTCTTATGTAAGGTTTAGGTACCCCAACTTTCTCCTCATTGTGTCTTCCATGTCCTTATAGGTTTTCTCTTGCCCTTACCAACTACTTATCCATCCTGTACTCACATCTTCTCACTGGAGGATCTGAAGGCCTTCCACGTTTCCAGTTAACCTCGATTGAGCTTTCCTCCTTTTACCTTTGATTGAGGTCGTACTCACCTTTCTTCAAATGTATTCATCTCTTTACTATTCAATTAGACCCTTGAGCGTGTAATGCAAATGTTGGCACGGGAGTTGGGCCCTGAACCATAATGCCAAACTCTCGCATAGGATGGGAGAAGACTTGGGGCTCCAATTTACCCAACCCCACCGGCCACACTACTTTAGTACTTGTTTTGGGAGCTTGATACACATGCACCAGACCGACTTGTTAAAATGGTATCAAGCAATGCACTAGCAGGAAGTGTGTGAACTGGGAAGCATGTAGGAGAGTACTACGCCATAAGAGCCATCTCTAGAACCTGTTTGGAACAAAGTTTTACGTGGTAGGAGTCAACTCTTGAACCTACAGGCCACTTATAGAATCCTATGTAATTATTTTGGGGTTTGGTTAGAAAGCCGACATTGCAAGGACACCGGTGATATAATTAGGAAAGTTTATGACGCTCCGATCTCACACCTGATGGTAGAGGACTTATTGATTGATTCTTAAGGAAATGACCCACCTCCAATGGCAACCAATTTAGTAATCCGTTTGTGGGCTTGGATTAGACCACGTGGGGACTGGACTAAGTCATTACATAAACTGTGCTATGACATGTGCAAGAGCAAGGCATTGCTGCTAGAGCATGTTCTGCAAGTCCAACGACATGAGATGGGCAAGCAGACAGGTTGTTTAAGAGTGAAGCATGCACCGGGCAATGACTAATTGGTGCAAAAGGGAAGGCTAGGCTACCTTACTCCTGAGCGGGTATGTATGTGCTAAACAGAGTAAAGCATGTGTATGACGGCCGCACGAGCAGACGGTGCAAAAGTCCTCCAATGCACAGGCTATTTGAAACAATCCGGCTGGAACCACATGAGCCAAATCCCTAAAAGACTAACTCAAATCGGTGGTGACCGTGGGGTAAGATGCTGATTAAGTATCAGTGCAATTCACCTCTGACTGTGTGTACGACCGTGGTCTTACATTCTCCACCCCCACATACAGCAATAATGCCGACGTCAATATTGGCCCGTCGAGTTCAACCCATTAAGCGCAAAACCATACAAGGAAGGTATGACCAATCCCGCACTATGGCCGGTGCATTACTTTGATATCAATTGTTACAACCTGGCTTAAACAATGTGAGCTAAGCCCCAACAGGAGAACTCAAGGTGGTGGCGACCTTCGGGAGTGGGCCACTACTTATACATAGAACATTAAACATTTCTCTCGTACTCTATGTAGGACTTGGGGTGTAAAAGTTGTGGGAGAGGCCATGTGTACCCCAAGAGGGTTGTGAGCGGGCAACTGTGGGCTGTCTCACGGTTGGTTGAGCAAGGCACATGCCGCCTCATTCGAGATGATGCATAATCCGGTGCATAGGCTCATTCAAGAACAGAGTGATTAGATCTATGAGCTAGTGGACTGGTTCATGAGCGCATTTCTAGGAGCATAACCTATGTGGATAAGCACAGTGCAAGAGCACTCACAGGTTGCACCGGCAAGGTGCATGTGCGTAGAATTATGAAACTGTAATAATTTGTAGGTTGTGCAGAAATATAGTGTTTGATATCGATGATAGTTTATAGTTTGTGTTGTGTGCAAGTGTACGTGTGTATGATATAGTTGATGTAGGAATGGACAAGGGACAAAGAAGGATAGTTCAAGGATATAGGTCATGGGATAAAGGAAAATAGTTTCATTAATTGGACACAATAGTTGTACAAATATAGTTGATGGAGGAGTGTGGGTGGAGGAGCTAAAGATGTGAGTTTAGAAGCTAACTCCCCACACATTCTTACATGAATGGTACAAGCCTATTTATAGGCCATCTCAACCGACTCTAGAGGCTTCTGCTGACTCATATTCTTATCCTCTAAGCATACTTCTTTCCTAAGCACGTGTAGACTAGTTTGTTCTAGGATTTTCCAAGTTCTTGACTTTGTCCACCGATTTGGACTTCTGCTCCCTGCTTTTTCTTGCTGCTCACATCCTTCTAGAGTAGTCTAGATTGGACTAGAGATTTCTTTATCAAAAATAGATCACAATTTCCAATAGAAACACTGTGCAGTTTGAGCTTTCAAATATTTGATTGTGCGACATTATTAACAAGTAACTAAAAAGAGAAACTATGAAACATTGCAACACATATTATAATCTACATCATGATCAATAGCTAGTGTATTCCAACTTTTATGTTGCACATTTTTCCAGTGTACTTGCTTTGAAAACCCTAATTGCCGCAAATGCTTCACTAATCAAACACCAAATTCAATTTGGTAGAAACTGTTATAGTTAATTTAATCAGCACTCAACGAAGAAAAACTCACTTCGATATGCTGACATAATAGTTCACCACCTCCAATAGAATCTCCAAAACTTCTACTTAGGAGTAAAATAGCCATAAAGCATCCATTAGAAATATATCATAGGCAGGTTCTTACCTTGCGGACCCTGCCTGCAGTTGTACTAGTCTACTCAGTCTTAGGATCATCTGCTCCATCAGTCCTCATCGGTCATCATGGCCATTGAAATCCATGAAACGCTTTCAGAACTATCCCATTGTAAAACATGCACCACACTAATGCTTTCCCATCCATGAGCGTTTCTGTCATTCTACTTCTATGATGTTCCCAGCATTGCCAAAGAGAGGTCGCAAGCTTAAGCCAACAGCTACAGCATCTGCAAGAGTGCCACAGGTACAGTAATTTTCCACTTGGTCATGATTTTTTGGAGAAATGTACATAAATGTTGTAGAAGTGGACTTCCAAAAGGATTGAGGACTCTTCCAATTGTCTCATTGAATGACATTTAGCATGCTTACCTAAATTAAAATTTCTGTTCTAACTGTTGTGTCTATTAAAATTATCATCTTATAGATTGAGGAATATCAAGAATCAGCCACGGTGTCTAAGAATTTGTATAATTAACTCCACTTAGTGCGGAAAAAATGTATCTTGTTTGTAATTTATCAGCCAATTAGCCCCATGTGATGTCTGCTCTAGGAAATACATCCAAAACTTATCCATGTCCAAGGAGAGAACAAAATATATATGTCATCTTCTCAATCATGTACATTGAGACTACTTGCGTAAAGCAGATGAAACCTACGGTAGATGGTGCAACACAGTAATTGTTTCATAACCAAAGAAGACAACAACTTCTCTTATAATCATTAAGCATAATCACTCAACCAAGCATATTCTATCTACTTGATATGTCAATATTTCAAAATTGATGTGTCAATATTTCAAGAGTGCCACTAATGTCCAGGCAGAGGTAGCGCAAAGTATTATTTTTGCGATCTAATGGATCTCTTAGTCTGTGAAGAACGTGTTTGTGGATTAGGCCCAACAAGTTTTTATTGGGAGAGGGGACAATAAATTGAGGGATTAATTTTGAAACTATCGCATTAGGGGTATACTTCTTCTATTTATTTTGGATGAGCTGCTAGGACAAAGAAATCCAGAAACGATCACATTTTGGGTATACTTTCTCAAATATTTTGGCTGAGCTGCCAGCAAAAAGAAATCCAGAAGGCTTCCTCGAGTTTGAACAATCTTGGGAAGCTAGACAGGGTCAAAAACTTTTAAAATGGCAAATTTCAATTATATAATCAGTAAAGTCGTTCAGAATTGCTAAAGCAACTCGTCATGATAGCTTCTAGATTTGAAAATGTGGCAAATTTTACATTAGAAAAATGTCTATTCACTTGACTAAAGGATTGGAAAGGGTGTTGGATGCCTCGTGATATGATAGCAGAATGTCAAGTATCTAGAGCCATAAGAAGGTCTTCAAAATGTGGCAGGAAATTGATAAGTTTTCGAGTCTAGGCATGATATTTTCTCTTCAATCTGACGAATGCAGGCAAGTGATGGGAGAACAACTCTCTGGCCTCAGTGCCAAAAATCTGCAAAATCTAGAAAACCAATTGGAGATGAGCCTAAAGAGTGTTCGGGCCAAAAAGGTATTAGCTGAATATCTGCCTCAAACTGTCGAACTTTGTTTCTGTGTTATTACCAGGTCCAGCAAAAGACACACCGCTACCTCAATATATGCAAGGAATAATTCTGGTAATTATTTCTCTGCAGAAGCAAATTTTCTCTGACGAGATAAAAGAGCTGAACTCAAAGGTTTTCACAAAACTGGCGACTTCATTCCAATTGTATGGTTATTAAATATCAAGTGACTCACATAAGCTTAATTCATTCCAGGGAAACGCGATACATCAGGAAAACATGGAGCTGCAAAAGAAGATAAGTCTCCTCCATCAGGAAAATAATGCATTGAGAAAGAAGGTATTCGTTCAGATGACAAGTGCATCTATTACATCTACTTAAACCATAATCAATCAATCACTCATTTGTTATTTTACCGACAAATTTCCTAATCCATAGGTTTATAAAGCAAGGGATGTGAATGAAGCTTACCACTATTCCCATGACCCATCAAATAGGACCATAGTACATGACTTGTTTGCACCTTCAAACCTCCAGCCAAGCCAGCCACAACCTCAAAGTAAAGAAGCCTGTCTAGAAGCAATCAATCTGGGGTAAATTTCCAACTCAATTATTTTGAAGAACATATTTTATATCAAGGTCATAAATGTCACACAACAGATCTGATTAAGCACAGTGAACCAGATTGCAACTGCATTAGCACAAGTTGGGACTATGGATGACTATCAACCATATTGTGTTGAAAGCTTGCAGACAGTTGAAAAGCTCAAGCTTCTACAAGTGTTGAGTTCTCTTCAGACAACAAATTTGTATATCCAGCAGAAAGACCTCAAGATATGGTATCTCATGTCTAAAACTCAAAACCATTGTGCAATGGGACACTTTATCTTTGTAAATGAAACATGTCAATAAATAACAAAAGCAAGACAGCATGCCAAAAGGTATTCACCATCATCTGATAAGTTGTCCTCTTCGTTCTACCAACATCTGTTAAGAGGTTTGCACTGCCAATTCTACTGTAATCATAGTCTTGATCGCTGCTTTTCTTCCAAAAGTGTGACCTCTACAGTTTCTAAACAATTTAAAATTTTGCAAACTATTGCAAATTATAGTTCGAAATCCACACATTATGTGTATGAGAAAGGGTCTATAAAGATGGACCTCTTTATTGCTATGTGTCACATAAACACGAGGAATGAAGAGATACAAAAAGAAGATCATGCATCGGAGAGTTCGTTCAGCTTCCTTTTGTGACAAAGCACGCGTTATCTTCATAGATAAATTTGCAACCATATGTACACAACCGGACAACCTCGCACAGTCATTAAGCATATAGGAAAAGCTGCTTAAATTGAAAATCCAAGCCAGCATGCCGATTTTGAGTATCCCTTGTGTTGTAATGCAATGGATAGGGTGATACATTGTGTAGACATAGAAGATAGACCAAATAAACATTGTATCTAATCATGCATGAAGTGATAGGCAGATGGGTCAATCAATTAAGCTTCCTCTAAATCTGGCTAAAGTCGAGCAACATAATTGCATGTCAATAACAAATACATCCAGCTCTTTCAAAGCCATATTAGATACAGAGCAAGCATGTGACCATATGCATGAACTTCACTTTTTATGTCCTGATTGGATTGATACCATCATTCCTTACCCTTTTAGGAGTCTTCATCTAAATTACCTTCCTTTGACATGCACAACAACACTACAGACAGATCATCAATTGGGATGATTAGGAATTCATTTTTCATGCAGTTTCATTTCCTAATACGAAGTCGTAGCTGGCCTAGTGTCACACCCCATACCCCACTAGAACGCAACGTCCCGTCACGGTCGATTATGGTGCAACGCTCCCAAGAAGCGTTGCCGACCCAATGCCCAACTCAGAGATCAAACACATACGGAAGCACGTATATAAACATATATACACCCGTATAATAAAACACATGAGACCAAGGTAGCACAACCATCAAACAACACATTTGAAAACATATATATATATTAGTATTGACAAAGAAAACTTTTTACAATGTTCGTCTATACAGAGATAGTGGAAAGCATACACATTAGCAGCTACTACTCGGTCAAAAGGGGTCAGTGGCAAGGTTTACTAGACAGGATCAAGGCGGGCTTCAGTCAAAAAGGTATGACCCGCTCTATCTAAGACTAATGGCAACCTAAGGATTCTAGTCCGGATCGAACTCGGATGATCCACTTGACGAAGTATCTTGAGATTCGGACTCCTTATAATCCATGTCCTCTGCTCCTATCTCTTGATCGGATCCGACCTCTGCAACCTCTCCGTCTTGCTCCCGATCGACCTCCATGGCTACTAGCTCTTCCTCTTCATGATGGTCCAAGTGTTCCGAGTCAGCGTATAGCACCTCGGGCTCCTCAGCTTCCTTGACCATGGCTGCAGGTTCGTCCATAGTCTCGCCCTGACTACTCCAATCAGGTGGAGTTAGAGGATCAGAAATTTCACCACTTGCCATTTGCGGGATCATGACATCATTCACATCTACCGGGACATCAAAGGTTCTAAGTAGGGGTCTGATTACTCCGTCAGCTCCTGTCACGCTCCGGACCCCGCCGAGCCCGCGACATCCCCCCATCGGTCGTATTTTTGAACGCGACATCCCAGGACGCGTCGCCAACCCAAACGAATTACGCAAGCAGAAGTACATAAAGCAACCCAGACATTAAAAACATGACCAAGGGATAGAACATTGAAACTTAATAAACACATAACATTATAAAGCATTCCTTAATACAAAATGATAACTCGGCAACCAATTTCAAACCACAATTATCAAAAGGGGGTGGTGGTTGACAAGCCTATCTTCTCTACAAAAAGTTACTCAAAAGACAGGGTAAATTGGTCTATCCTTCGATCCATGTGGTACACTGGCAGCATCTCCGGATCGATCACGGTCACGGATCTGAAAGTGATTATATAATAATCGTGAGAACGAGTCTCAATAAGCAATACCCTAAACCTTACGTAGGCCAATGCATACCCAGACAAGCAGTACATGCAATCTAATTCCCAAAATACCAAAGTCACCTCAAAGTACTTACCTCGCCATCATGCGCGTGCCAGCTCTATACGTCAGTCAAATGTATTACAATAATAATAATAATTAGATAACATACTGCAGTCATTCACGCACCAGCCACAGTAGCACTCAATCAATTCCAATATTTCGATCAGTCAGTCAATCGGTCATATCAATCAATTTCAATCACACTCGAGTCGCATGCGTGGTCAAACAACTTTCCACGACCTCCCAGGTCCTTTCACTCGGCCCGCACCACTGCGCCTCAGGCCCTATCTCATAGACTGCGCCACTGTGCCTCAGGCTCAGCCATCAGATCAAGTCGGGCTCAATCCCATGTAACCACGCCTCAAGACACTTTTCCTTTCCAATGACCCGCGTAACCTACGCCTCAGGTCTAGTCATGCCTTATTCGCCACACCCGCGTAACCTACGCCTCAGGTTGGCAGCTCTCCGATCGATCCGGGCTTTTTCGCATGCACATGCACCACATCACAGTTCGCCATTCTTACATGTCATACTAATCAACTCAAGACACACGCACCACATCCCAATTCGCTAAATCAATTCATCATGCCAAATCCAGTCACTGCCAAACCCAGTCACATCACAAGTTCGTCACACCCAATCACACCTTCGACATCCCGCACGGTCACCCCTTAACACCAATTTTCATCCACACGCGCTACCATAATGCAATCAGTCAATGCACCACGGCTAGCCACATATTCATCATACATCGATCGACCAATCGCCACATAATTCACGCCCTAGTCGTATTCCACTGTCTAATCTGATTTCTAATTTAATCACTTAAAATAAGCTAAATAAATCCCTAAGCATGTCTAATAGTACCCATTATACTAAATAGGGGTTGGGATATCCCTTACAAAGAGCTTTGGCACGGAAAAAAACCATACAGGCTTAAGGCGGGCCGGATGAGCAGTGCGAAATGAACAATGACGGGTTAGAGCAGCGAGCTCGTTCAAAGGGGGGAGGGGTCGCAAGGGCCGGGCGGAGGGGTTGAGGGTGGGAGAGGAGGGAGAGGGCGAGTAGGCGAGGCGGTGGCGCCGGAACGGAGGCTCGTGGGCGGGCGGTGAAGCCGAAGTCCAAATAGGAAGGCTCGGGAAGAGAAAGACAAGGGAGAGGTCGCTCGCGCGATACCGGGTAGCACGGGCGGGCGCCTCGGTGGTCGGAGGACGAGGGGGGTGTCGGCTGGACGGCCGGGCGACGTTTATCATAGCTGGACGCCATGGGCGAAATATCAAAGCCCCGCATGTTTTGGGCAAGGTCGATGAGCCGGCGAAAAGCAGCAATTTGTGCGCGCTCGGGTCGGCGACGGACGGTTGGTGGGTGGCAAGGCCATGGAGGGTGGGGGTCGACGTATGGTCAAAAGCGGGTTTTGAAAGGTGATGAGAACCTGCTGGCTAAGAAAAAGAGAAGAAGAAGAAGAAGAAAAAAAAAAAGGAAGAGAAGGGAAGAGAAGAGAGAGAGTGCTGGGGGAGAGGTCCGTTAGGGGGCATGGGCTGAGGGGACGTGGTGGGGGTTGGCGTGCACGGCAGAGGGGGGAAAGAGAGGGAAAGAAAGAGAGGGGAGAGAGAGAGAGAGAGAGAGAGAGAGAGAGAGAGAGAGAAAGACTTATGGGGAGGGGTGGGTGGCGCGGCAGAAGGAGAGAGAGAGAGAGAGAGAGAGAAAAATAGAAGAAAATAAATTTCATTCTAATATTAAACGCGATCCGATGGCCTAAATTCAAAACTGAAAAAGATCTACCGGTCCATAATAAGCCTCGCATATAAAAAAGGACAAAGGTCAAATTAATTAAGTCAAACTATAACGAGGGAGGTCTAGTAGTCCAAATTTGCACTTGATCAAAAACTCCTCTTTTTTCATTATTCCTGACAATCTCAACGCCGGCTATGATCATATTAACACCATCTAATTTATTTCGTCCGAAACTCCCTAAAAATTGACCGCCAAGTTCGGGGTCTAACTAATGGCTAAAATTCGATCGAGTGCGATTCTAGCGAAATCTCTAATTTAAAATAATAACCTAGAGTGATCAGTTCTCAGGCTAGATTTTACTATAAGCACACTGACAAATCACGCATTTTATAAATCCCAAATTGGGTCAAAATCCAGAATGTCACAATTCTCCCCCCTTACAAAAATTTCGTCCTTGAAATTTACAACTTACGCAATCATTCAAACAAAAAGGGGTATTGGTGTCGCATCGATTCTTCACTTTCCCAAGTTGCACCTTTAGTCCCATAATGTTCCCAAATCACCTTCGCCATCGGGATTGTCTTGTTTCGCAACACCCGTTCCATTCTGTCCTCGATTCTAACTAGCTTTTCTAAGTATGACACTCTATCATCTAAATCTACTTCTTCATAATTTAGCACGTGTATCGGGTCCGGCTCATACTTCCTTAGCATAGACACGTGGAACACATTATAGACGTGAGATAAATTTGGCGGTAGAGCAAGACGATAGGCCAGAGTACCAATTTTCTCTAAGACTTCAAATGGATCTACGTATCTCGGGCTCAATTTTCCTTTCTTGCCAAACCGCGACAATCCTCTCATTGGTGACACCTTGAGGAAGACGTGGTCCCTCACTTGGAATTCCAACGGCCTACGCCTCCAGTCCGCATAATTCTTTTGGCGGCTTTGAGCGGTTTTAAGTCTATCCCGAATAACCTTGACTGTCTCGACTGACTGTTGAATCAACTCTGGACCCGTTATACTTCTTTCTCCTACCTCATCCCAACACAACGGTGTTCTGCAAGCCCTACCATATAATGCTTCAAATGGTGCCATTTTGATACTTTGCTGAAAACTGTTATTGTAGACAAATTCCATCAAATGCAATTGTTCTTCCCACTTGTCCTGAAAATCTAGCACACACGCTCTCAGCATATCCTCCAAAGTCTGAATAGTCCTTTTAGACTCGCCATCCGTCTGCGGATAATAAGGCTGGCCATCCGTCTACGAATGATAGGCTGTACTGAATTGCAACTTAGTTCCCATGGCTGATTGCAGACTTTTCTAGAAGTTCGCAGTAAACCGGGGATCACGGTCTGAAGTGATCGATACCGGTACTCCATGAAGACGAATTATCTGACGCACATATAATTCTGCCAGCCTTTCTAGCTCGAAGTCCTTTCGCACCGCTAGAAAAGTGCGCTGACTTGGTCAATCTGTCTACTATTACCAAAATAGAGTCGTGTCCCCTCTGGCTCCTTGGCAGTCCCATTACAAAGTCCATTGTGATATGCTCCCATTTCCATTCTGGGATTTCCAACGGCTGCAACATTTCACCAGGTTTACAATGCTGTGCCTTCACTTGTTGGCACGTCAAACACTTGGCCATATGCTTGGCCACGTCCACTTTCATTCCATTCCACCAATAGTGCTGACGAAGATTTTGGTACATCTTAGTGCTGCCCGGATGGATACTGTAATTGTTGCTATGAGCCTCCGAAAAAATCTCTTCCTTAAGTCCCAAATCATCGGGTACGCACAAACGTCCTCTAAACTTAAGAATTCCATCCTCGGACACCTGAAAGTCCGGCTTCCTCTTAGTGTCATCCATACTCACAATTTTCTGAATCTCAAGGTCCGTAGACTGCAACGCCTTGATCTGAAAAGTGACTGTTCCTCGCCATAGGTCTCTTCCCGAGTTGGCGATGGTCCCTAGCCGGGGCATACCGCGATCCAGAAGCGGTGGCCCGTTCAATTTGGTCTCGCTCAATCGCCAGAGCCCTCTCATAGATCTTATGATAGCCCTTCAAGTTTAATGAAATCATCTGGCTGCGAAGCTCCGGTTTCAACTCATCCCGGAACCTCCCCGCCTTGTCTGTTGGGTCCTCCACCATCCTAGGGGCAAATTTGGATAATCTTGCGAACTCAGCTTCGTATTGATCTACCGACATATGGCCTTGGCGGAGTCCTATAAAGTCTGCAAGTTTCTGCTCTCGGGCACTTTCGGAGAAATACTTGTCATTGAAAGCTGCAGTGAACATGGTCCAGTTTAGCGCCGCATCGGTGGGAAATACTTGATTTCTGGTGGCCCTCCACCAATCATTTGCATTTTCTTGGAGCTGGTAAACCGCTAGGGTCACCTTCTCTTCCTTAGTGCAACCCAATACTTCGAAGGCTTTCTCTAAATCTTCCACCTACCTTGGCGCAGCCTCAGAGTCGCCTTTCCCATTGAACTTCGGGGGTTTCAGCCTCAGAAACTGTTCTACAAGTTTGGACATTGGTCTAGTGGCATTCACTAGCGCTAAACCAGGATTTCCATCCATCACATTGTTTCCTTGGTCCCCGTTATTCCCAACAATCTCATTTGGCGGTGCTGCTTGGCAACCTTGATGGCGCTCCTTTCTCCCGTTTGTCGTCCTGACAATATCCCTGCTTCTTCCAGCGCCCTCCAAATCTTATCTACCCGGGGATCTCCCATAAGTTCAGCCAGTGAAACTACACGACCTCGACCTCTGCCTCTACCTTGACCTCTACCTCGGCCTCGTCCACTCATCTTACCGAATCTCACAAATGCTCACCTGCTATAATTCTACACGGAATTAGAAACCTAGGCCATCCATCCCAGTTTTAAAACCCTAGACAACTAATCGCAACTACCATTTATTAAGCAGGCTAGCAATCACTCATATCAATCAATCTCAATCAACATGATTCCTGCACTCACCTTAGGTCCTGACGCACCTTCATTTCACACGTCATAGCATATGCCACTCAGCAATCACAATCAAACAATCTGGGGTACGCATGACACACAAGTCTCCCTAATTGGCTACCCAAGGTCATCGCTCCGTATCACTCCGGGCTACGACCAATTAGTATCGAGCTGTCCTTGCTCTGATACCAATTCAACAGGGGATGTCACGCCCCGGACCCCGCCGAGCCCGCAACATCCCGCCATCGGTCATATTTTTGAACGCGACGTCCCAGGACGTGTCGCCGACCCAAACAAATTACGCAAGTGGAAGCACATAAAGCAACCCAGACGTTAAAAACATGACCAAGGGATAGAACATCGAAATTTAATAAACACATAATATTATAAAGCATTTCTTAATACAAAATGATAACCCGGCAACCAATTTCAAACCACAATTATCAAAAGGGGGCGGTGGTTGACAAGCCTATCTCCTCTACAAAAAGTTACTCAAAAGACAGGGTAAATTGGTCTATCCTTCGATCCGTATGGTACACTGATGGCATCTCCGGATTGATCACGGTCGTGGATCTGAAAGTGGTTATATAATAACCGTGAGAACGAGTCTCAATAAGCAATACCCTAAACCTTACGTAGGCTAATGCGTACCTAGACAAGTAGTACATGTAATCTAATTCCCAATATAGCAAAGTCACCTCAAAGTACTTACCTCGCCATCATGTGCGTGCCAGCTCTATACGTCAGTCAAATGTATTATAATAATAATAATAATTAGATAAAATACTGCAGTCATTCATGCGCCAGCCACAGTAGCAGTCAATCAATTCCAATATTTCGATCGGTCAGTCAATCAGTCATATCAATCAATTTCAATCACACTCGAGTCGCGTGCGTGGTCGAACAGCTTTCCACGACCTCCCAGGTCCTTTCACTCGGCCCGCGCCACTGCGCCTCAAGCCCCATCTCACAGCCTACGCCACTGCGCCTCAGGCTCAGCCCTCAGATCAAGCCAAGCTCGATCCTGCGTAATCACGCCTCAGGACACTTTTCCTTTCCAATGACCCGCGTAACCTACGCCTCAAGTTGGCAGCCCTCCGGTCGATCCGGGCTTTTTCGCATGCACATGCACCACATCACAGTTCGCCATTCTTACATGTCATACTAATCAACTCAAGACACACGCACCACATCCCAATTCGCCAAATCAATTCATCATGCCAAATCCAGTCAGTGCCAAGTCCAGTCACATCACAAGTCCGTCACACCCAATCACACCTTCGACATCCCAGACAGTCAATACGAACATCAATTTTCATCCACACGCGCTACCATAATGCAATCAGTCAATGCACCACGGCTAGCCACATATTCATCATAAATCGATCGACCAATCGCCATATAATTCACGCCCTAGTCGTATTCTCACCGTTTAATCTAATTTCTAATGTAATCACTAAATTAAGCTAAATAAATCCCTAAGCATGTCTAATAGTACATTTTATACTAAATAGGGGTTAGGATATCACTTACAAGGCTTTGGCCAGGAGGAAAAACAAAATGACGGGCTCAAGACGGGCGGATGAGCGGTTTTAAATGAACAATGATGGGTGAGAGGGAAAGAAAGAGAAGGGGAGAGAGAGAGAGAGAGAGAAAGAAAGACTTGCGCGGGAGGGGTGGGTGGCGCGGTAGAAGGAGAGAGAGAGAGAGAGAGAGAGAGAGAGAAATAAAAGAAAACAAATTTCATTCTAATATTAAATGCGATCCGATGGCCTAAATTCAAAACTCAAAAAGATCTACCAGTCCATAATAAGCCTCGCATATAAAAAAGGACAAAGGTCAAATTAATTAAGTCAAACTACGACGAGGGAGGTCTAGTTGTCCAAATTCGCACTTAATCAAAAACTCCCATTTTTTCATTATTCTTGACAATCTCAACGCCGGCTATGATCATATTAACACCATCTAATTTATTTCGTCCCGAAACTCCCGAAAATTGACTGCCAAGTTTGGGGTCTAAATAATAGCGAAAATTCTAACGAGTGCGATTCTAGCGAAATCTCTAATTTAAAATAATAACCGAGAGTGATTAGTTCCCGGGCTAGATTTTACTATAAGCATACTGACAAATCACGCGTTTTATAAATCCCAAATTGGGTCAAAATCCGGAATATCACAGCTCGTCTGTAACACCACGCCACGTAATCTTGGGTATGGTAATAGTCCTCTCACACATTCACAAACAAAACAGAATAGTATCTCACATATGCTGCTCCGTCTCCACAAGGATGTACACTCGATGATCGCTGAATATGATGTGGTATCCCAAAAAGAGGCGCTCTCCTCGGCATCTACGGCTAGGGGTCTGAAATGTGGGTTGATATAACCGTGAGACGAATCTCAGCGAGTATAACCCTTAAACCTAGGCTAGGCTAATATGCAATCTCCTAACTGACAGCACAAAACAACACTGCAATCCAACTTATAAATAAACTTCGATCTAAGCCCTCTGGCCCAGATCACTTACCTGGCTGACCCTACAAGTTATTCACAATAATAATATAATTAAATCACATATCCAAGCACTCGATTCACGCGTACGCCAAACGCATGCTCATACTCAATAATAATAATATCGCGTGCCATTCACCAAGTCCTGCACACTCGCACACTAACTCATGCATTCCAATGCATGCAAATATCCACATTCGGTCTCATGTCACACACTGGCTCAATTATATATATTCTCGTTATCCTGACCTAGTGCATGAGGTCTCCTTTTTTTAAATCACAACTTTAAATCACAACACTTCGTGGCCAGCGTAAAGACGCCCCAGGCCCAATGTCTCTAGCCTACGTCAAAACGCATCAAACGCAACACCGATCTCCTTACGAACCAGAGCCGCGTAAAACGCATCAGGTTGGTCGTTTTCCGGACGTACCGGACATCGTCCCGCATAACACGCATCAGGACGGCACACCTCGCATAACACACATCAGGGCTAGATGTGATCACACGAACATACAGCCAATTATTATCTGAACCCCACGTAACACGCATCAGGACATTTAGGTGATCACATGCTCATGGCAGGCACGCATTCTCGCACAATTTATCACACGTCTTATTCTCGACATTCACAATGCGTGACCATGCAATGCAGTATAATGCATCATGAGCAACAACTAATCTAGGCACCCAGTCAAACTCATGCCATCAATTGGCCAATCACACTCCGCATTTGTCGGCCACTCAGTCACACGATATGGCATTATTCAACTTCCCAACTATTGGGCACAACAATCAATCAGTCATTCAGTCCGATTACACTCGGCAGTGCAATCACATAATCACCAACTAATCCGAATTAGCCCAATAATTATCTTTAATAATCCCACTAATTTTCTTGGATTTATTCCACCAATTGATCCCCAATCCAGTTCGGATTATACACCGATACTACCTAAGCCAGTCCAGAATACACTGATAATATCTATGCTAGTCCAGAAAAATATACTATCAGTCCTAATCAGGATTTAGGAAATATACTAATGGCGGTGCTAACCCGGGAGAGAAAAAGAGAGAGAAAGAGAGAAAAAAGGAGAGAGAAAGGGTTGGACAGAGGCGAGGCTGAGGCTGGGGGGCTGTGGTGGTCGACGGCACAACGATCGGCGGGCGGCAGCTTCCAAGGGCAAGCAGAAGCTGCAAGCCAAAATCAAGAGAGAAAATGAGAGAAAATGAGGGAGAAGCTACCGTGGCTGGGCTGATCTGCCTAATGAGGGGGAGAGGGGAGAGAAAAAGACCTGTTTCTGGTCAAATACAGCAGCCTAGGGGCGCCACCTGTCACCGATTCGGGCCATTTGACCAAAATACCTCTAATCCAACGGTTTTAATTCAATCCTATCCAAAAAGTGAGGGGTAAAATGGTCAATGGCCCCAATAATTGAGCTAATAACCCCTAGTAATGATCCTAAAATTTTTTCAAAAAAATTCGGACCAAAAATTAGCCCAAGGGCAAAATCGTCATTTTTCTGGTCCCGGGGCGAAATTTCAATTTTTGCACATACGTGTTCCATATGTGCGTGGCTAACATAATATGGCATCGGAATCGCGAAATTCACTTTCTAAGCCCTCGAAAATCGACTGCGAAGTTTTGAGAATAAAATAATATTATTTTTTCAATTTTTGTCGAAATTCCAATTTTTGTCCATAACGACTCCTGGTAAGCGTAGCCATCCAAAAATGGCGTCGGCCTCGAAAAATAATCTCATTTGGCCTCAAAAAGCAACATTGGCGTCCCGAGAGATAAATTCATAATTTTTCACCCTCGGACCGAAATTTCAATTTTTACACGTACTAACTCCAAACGTGTGTGACCAGCGTAATATAACGTCAAATTTCCAAAAATGATCTCTTAAGCTTTCGAAAATCGACATCCAAATCCGGGCCCAATTCCATGAACAAAACTCGCTAAACTTTCAATTTCAAGGTCTCTCACTAATGAGCGGCAGTTTAGAGATTACGTGTATCGACCTAGGGCTACCCGTATTGTAATGGTCTCGATCATTGAGAGAATGAGAAATTATCACTAGTCTCAGAGGTCACGATCATTCGGTTTAAGTTCAGGACTAGCTAGCCACGTGCACTTTTCAGTCATGTAGAATCACCTGCAATCCGAGTGTACAACGTTGGCCTTGGCCAAACTAAATCCGTTACCTTTCCGAAGATCGGCCCACATTGATTCAAAATATTCCCTCAGTATCTCTCATGATCGGTGTTCGTTTCACAATAGGGTCCCCGGTCCACGTTACCGTTTTCTAGTTAATCATACCCCATTGGTTAGTATCCCGAGAGTGATCAGTTCTAGGCGAGACTTACTAAAATAAAATGCAAATTAATATCAGTTTTATTGATCCGGAATTACATCGAAATTTGGGTTATTACACCTACCCCTTGAATTATTCCTCTCCTTCAGTTATCCCACCATGTTAACACAGCTAAATCTCCGGGGTATCAGATCGACCTCTTTGCGAACTAATATGGCAAGACCCAATACATTTTTTTTCCACTTTTTTCAGCCACATTAATGCAAGGATTTCTTTTGTGAGAAAAAGAGGGTGATGGGCTATCAACAAGAGAGCTAACCAGCATAGCACTCAGCAACTCGATCATTCTCTATGCACAATCTACACTGCAGAGCAATGAGGCAACCTCTGCGAACTGCACGACAGCAATCTTAGGAAAGCGATGTTCTACCGACGATGAGAGAAAGCCAGTCAACATGACAAGAGGCAAAACTGTTGGACTTATGCTTGAGCGACCCCTTGGGAGCTCGCACAGAACAGTGACCCGACTAGTCTTCGTCTTCCATGAAAATCAACTCGCCCTTTTCCCTCCACGAATCAGTTCAAGATCATATACGTGGCTCAACCACTTTTTCTGTTGGCACAGAATAGGAGGTCATCGGTTCTCGAGTTGGACCAGTTTAGAAGTGGTAATGGATCGGTCCAATTTAGGATTTTGATAATTTTCTTTTCTTTACTCTTTAAAAGAAAAGAAAATTTAAAAAAATATCGGTCGAGTGGTTCAGTTCTGCACCTAGATTCGGGAACTAGACTAATTATTCCCAATTTCAAAATTTTGAAATTAGAAATTGCCAAGAACAGGCCGATTTGCCGGCAAATTTGACATATTTTACTACGTGTTTACCAAGAGATATATAATTACGAGAAAATTAACATTTTGTGAGTTATGGATACCTAGTGGGAAAGCGACAACTTCGTTGAGGCGAGTTCAGGATCTTATATCAAAATCCATAGCTCGGCCGTTCCAAATTCATCTCACTTCCATCCCTAAAAATCAATGCATATGAAAATATTTTCCTATTTATTAATGATTATTGTTTACTTTTTATTTTTTTAAAGAATTTACGGCACATGCATCTTAACATTTTTTAACGTAAAAAAATGCTCGAAATATTACTTGTAAAATTGGCACATAGCATTCATGATATTTTATTGAAATTTGAAATTGAATAGAAGAAAAGCTATTTTTAATTTAAAATAAGACAAAAATAAACGCACTTAAGGTGTAACATCCTGAATTTGACCCACTTTCATAATTAATGAAATGGATGATTATTTCTCATTTCATTTTAAATGAGTCTCACCTGGAACTGATCATTCTTGGGATACTGACCAATAGGGAATGGATAACTAGAAAAATGGTACATGGACCCAAGAACTCGATCGTGAATCGAGCCCGATTCCGAGGAATGACAAGGAAATATTTTGGGCCAATGTGGGCCAATCCGAGGAAGATGACGGGTTTGGGTTGGCCAACAACGTACGATCGGATCGCACGTGATTCCGCAGATGATCGAGAGTACGCAGCTTAACGATCCCGAACTTATTCAAAAACGATCGCGACCACGAAACTAGCGATAAATTCTTGCATTCTTTTGGAAATCGAGACCGTCCACGACTCGAATAATCCTAAGTCAATACGCGTAACTCCTAAACAGCAACCCGTTAGTGAAAAACGCTAAAATCGCATTTAAGCAAAATTAATCGTGGAATTGAATCTGGACTTAAGTGTCGAATTTCATGGACATACGCGACTATTTTACAAGGACAACATTGTATAAGTGTGGCTAAATATATTTGGAATCGGTAGAGTCGAAAATTGAAAATTTAGCTCGGGAACGGAAAATTACCGTTTTGCTCTTGTACCCTAAGTGCTGATTCTGAATTTGAGGGATTAATTTGGACTAATCAGCCCCCAATAATGCTGAAATTTGCTAGACCAATGCGCCCCTATATATTTTAGGGGAAAGACCACCAAAAACCCCAAACTTTGCCCCCTATGACACATTTACCCCAAATTTTTTTTGTGACACCAGAAACTCCAAACTTTCTTATTTGTGATACATTTACCCCAATGTACATTATCCATGGGCATTTTCGTCTTTTTTACTTTTTCTTTTTTTTACTTTTTTTTTCCTTTTCGACGAGGGAGGCCCCACCGGCGTCGAGCAAGGGCGGCCCTCGCCGGCGTCGGGCGAGGGCCGCCCTGGTGAGGAGGGCGAGCCTCGCCCTCACCTGGATCCGGACCGAGCCGAGCCTCGCTCGGACGCCGGGCGAGCCGACGCCGCGAGCCTCGCCCGCCGACGCCGGCGAGCCCTCGCCCCGCCCGCCGGGCGGCGAGCCCGCCCGCCTGACGCCGGGCGAGGGCGAGGGCTACCCTCGCCGACGAGATCGCCGGAGACCTCGCCGGCAAGGGCAGCCCCGCCGAAAAAAAGAAAAAAAAACAGAAAAAAATAGAAAAAAGGAAAAAGACTAAAATATCCTAGACTACAGTATATTGGGGTAAATGTATCACAAATAGTAAAGTTTGAGATTTTTGGTGTCACAAAAAAAAGTTCGAGGTAAATGTGTCACAGGAGGCAAAGTTTGAGATTTTTGGTAGTTTTTTCCCTATATTTTAATCTTGATCAATCCTAACCCTTAATTTGTAGGCAAGATGGACAATTTTAGTGGGTTGTTCAACCACCCCACTCAAACCATTCTCTATAAAATACTCAGCTCTCTCTCTCTCCTCATTTCTCACCATCACCACCGCCCACACTTCCCTTTCTCCCTCGGCAGCTCACTCTCTCCACATTCTCCCTTCCTTGGCCGCGTGAGAGCCACGCCGGAGCACTGCCACCGCTCACGCCGCTGCCCACCGAGACCGCCGCCGCCGTCCGCACAAGCCCGTCACCACCACCACTCGACCATCTCTCTCTCATTCCATCTCACCACCAGCACCTTCACCCCCCCTTCGCCACCGTGATCAACCGAGAGCTCCCAAGCCACCCGCATCCACCGCCATTTGTCGTCGATCGCCGCCACCGGTGCTGTCGCGGAACCGGCTTGAACCAACCACTGACCAGTCCATTTCTCCTCCTTGTTCAACCACATTTTTAGCTTGAAATCTAGTGAGTACAAACCCTAACTCTTAATTATGATTATGTGCACTTTAGACAAGTTTTAGGAGTTAATTAGGGTATTTTAGGGGTTAAATTATGGAGGAGGATTAGAGCTGAATATGTGATGTTATTAGTGGCTTAGTGTGGTAAATTAAATGTGATTTGGTGACCTAGAATGGGTGGATTAATGGTTGATCATTGTGGACTTAATTTGGGCAATTATATGGATTAAAATAGGTACAATGTGTGGGCCGTATAGTGGCTGGTTGTGTGGTGAATTTTGGGAGCCTAATGTGATGATTTGGAGGTGGATTAGTGGCCTAAAGTGGGCTGTATAGTGGCTGTTCATTATGGAATTAATTGGGCCTTGTTCGGTTAATATGTGATTTATTTGTGAAATGCTTAAAATGTCTTGATTTCCTATGTAGTAGCTAAATTGTGCACACTTTTGTGATTAATTATGTGATGCCATGTTGTGTGCTTGGTGTGGTCGAATGATGAGATGCTTGGTGGGCCTTAAGCATGCGTAATTCTATTGGCTCGATCGCGTAATTTTGTGTGTCAATTGGGTACCAGGGTTGTTTTGATTGAATTGATTAAGTGAGCATATTAAGATGCGAATTGTGCATGTTGTGGCATTATTTAAGCATGTGACCGAGTTAAATTGATGCTGAGTATGGATGTTTTGGCCATGATTATACATATCGAGTATTGGCATGACATGTGCATTATGCGAGTGTGCACGAATGACATGAGCATGTGATTACCTAAAATATCCCGATGCATTTTACACGGGATTTAGATAATAATTGGTGGTATGAGTACGTGTAATCACATAAAACCCTGATGCGTTTTACGCGGGATATTAAACCCGTCCTGATGCATTTTACGCGAGACAATGCCTGGATTACCAGAAGATGGCCAACCTGATGCGTTTTAAGCGGGTTGTGTCATAAGCGTGATACGTTTTACGCGGGCCGGAGATCGATTTCAAAACGATACACTTGATGTGTCTTACGCGGGTCGGACCTGATGCGTTTTACGCCAACCGGAGATCGATCTCAAAATGATAGACCTGATGCGTTTTACGTGAATCGGACCTGATGCGTTTTATGCGGATTGATGATAAATGGAAAGTTGACACGTGTGCAAGTGTGCAGAAATGAGCATGAGTATTTGCATGTGTGCAAGAGTGCATTAACGAGTGCAAGCATATGCATAGCATGCTTTCGTGGCCAAGTGATTGCGCATGCGTGCCATGATGGGATTCGGCCTTAGTACTGCTATTGTTATGTGCCTAACCTGCAGGGTCATTAAAATGCTTGATTTGGGCCCGAGGGCCTGAATCCTTTGCATACCGTGCTATTGTTGTTTAGTACTTATAAGGAAGTGCATGTTAACCTAGTTTAGGTTTAGGGAGCCTACTTGCTGAGATTTATTCTCACTGTTATTTAAAACCCAACTTTTCAGACCCCCGACCTTGAGATGGCAGGAGTACCGATCCGATTTGGGATCCCGTACCGCATAGAACGATCGATGATCGAGTATCTCGTAGGGAACGGTGTCACATCCCGATTTTTGAGCTTGGGAAACTGCAGATTAATTGTAATATCCTCAATTTCAATCCCTGGGAATTGGCTATGGGTTAAGTTTGGTGGTTTTCCAATAAGAACTAAATTGTTTTCTCTCGTTTTGGAAAACCTAGTTTTCGGATCATTCGTACCCTTTCGTTTTTTATTTTTGGGGAAATTTTTGTGATCCGAATTTCCAAACACTTTCTTCTAGAAAGTTGTTCCAAATATTTTGAAGTTTTACATGATTTAATTTCAAAATTTTTGGAGTTAAGATGAGTGGTACGATGGCCCGATTTCAGACCGTGTGAAACTGCCCAGAATGGGTATTTCGATGATGTTTACACCGTCTTGATTTTCTATAAGTTTTTCTGGGCCGATTTTAGAAAAGTTTCCTTCATGAAAGTTGTTGAGAACTTCCTTTTCTATAATGTGTGTAAATTTGGAAATTTTCTGAGATGATTTGGATTCTAGACAAAGCTTATTTTGAGAAGCAAATATTCTGTTCCAGTGAACTATTTTTAGTTTGTTTTTGAGTGACTGAAAACGGTGTTTACAGAGAGATTTAGATTTTGTGTTCTTCACGAAAAATGTTTATTAAGGGATTGTTTATGACATATCCAAATTTGAGAATTTTCGGAATCCATTTACTATATTTTCAAGTCCAATTTCGTGAACAATGCAAAGTCGTTCGGTTTTGTCAGATTTCAAAGATTTATCAATTGTTATTTGAAAAACGTTGAAATCTCGACTTAAAGTCTTTTGGTGATATTTGAGGACATTTCCGTGCCGAATCTCGAGTCGGATGGAATTATTATGCGTGTTTACCGCGGAAAACTTTCAGAAAATCTTGTGATTAAGTATGGCACAGGTTGTGATTTTTGTGCCAATTGGTATATTTCGTGTGACCCGATTGGCCCGAGTCATTTGCGTGAGAATTCAATAAATCCAGAAGACTCTAGGGAGTCCATGGTCTGGAAATTGGTAGAAAATCCTAGAAGTTTGACTAAGTCAAACCTTATCCTCTTCATTATTACTTGTAATTAATGCTTGGACTTTAGGGCTCTTCATCATGACTCGCATTAATGGAAGTTGGACTTTGGAGGTACTGTCATCATGACCTAATGAGGTCATCGCTCACCTCATTGCCCCGATGACATACCCGCTTACCTCATCCAAACTTAGGCCCCAAGTTTTGTCTCCCTATAAATAGAAAGAAGGCCATTCGGCTAAGGGAGAGAGAGAGAGAGAGAGAGAGAGAGAGAGAGAGAGTAGAGTGAGGGAGAGAGAGAAAGAGAAAGAGAGAGAAAATTTAGAGAGAGAAAGCCAAGGGAAAGAAAAGAAAGGGCTCGACACCGTGAATTGCCGAGAGAAAACCAAGAGAGAAAGAAAGCCATGGGAGAGAAAAGAAAGGGCCACCGAGACCCCAAGACCGTTGTTCTCACCATATGTTCTTCTTTCTCTAGTTCTTGTTTCAGTTTAGTGTAAGTGAATTCCTTAATATCGGGAAAGGATGTTGAGATGCGTTGTGACGTGGTTTGCTTGGATCGTTTCTTGGTCATTTGGCTGGTCGTGGTTGGTTTATTTCTCGATTGGACCATGTTTCATGTTTGATGTTATTTTGAGATAGAACCAAGCCTTGGTTTGGAAAGTGTGCACGATGTGGCCATGCGTGATGTTCTCTTGTTGGAACTTTGCTATTGATCTGCTATTGATGCAGGTGCGGTAAGGGCAAACTTTTGTTAATGGCGATCGATATATCCTCGCTTGATATTAGTGTTTTCACTTGCTGAGTCTCCCCGACTCATCCCCCATTTTCCCACCCTCAGGTTCATAAGATGGTCGCACGGACGGCGGCGACAGGCGGAGCTTGAGTCATGTTGGAGTTCGGCGAAAAGCGAGGAGTGAGAAGCAATAGTGGGCTTAGGATACCCAAGCCACATATTATTGTTGTGTAAATGAGTAAAGTCGGATAAGTTGGCTTGTAAAATATATTTACGTGTCCTGTAAATATGAGGTTTGTTCATGATGCTTTTTTGTCTTATGTCCCGCTGGTTGTGCTTTTTGTTGTGATCGTCCCGAGTATGCTTCCGCATGTGTATAAATAAAAATAATAATGAACGGGACGTCATGTATATGACCCCGAGGTCGGAGCGTCACAGATTAATTTGGTATCAGAGCAGGTTTTCCTTCTAGTAGGTGCAGTTCGGGACAGCTTGCAATTGGCCAGTCCGACGAGGGCGGGGAGTAGCATTGGAGCCATACAACCTAATCATTGAGCGGCTTCTGAGAGAGGTGGCGCCGGGGTAAGAGGCCTGATCAGTGAGCGACCTCTGGGCAGAAGTGGCGCCGGGGTGAAGTGCCTGATCATTGAGCAGCTCCTGGCAGGCTTATAAGATGGCTAAGGGCAAGAATGATCGAACTGTGCACCAAATTGGGAAAACGATTTTGAAATCAAAGCGAGAATAAAGACCTAGAGCGATAAGGTGCGCTGAAGTTGGGATAGTTAGCTAGGAAACACTCCTATGCATGTGAATGATTGATTGTGGTTGAATAGGTTAAGTGTTCCTGTTTGTTTATGATCACTGATATATTCTTGTGCTGTAGAAAGTCTTGTTAGACTATTGATAGCAAAATAAGTGCTAAGGACCAGGTTGCGACCGCTGAGGAAAAAAGAAAAGTCCCAGCAGGATGCCACGACCTCGAAAGAGAAATCCAAATAGGTTCCTCTCTTGTAAGTTGCAGTTTGATGTTGAGCCAAGAGAAGGCTGATGAATTTTGACATAACTTGATCCGATGAGGGCGGGGAGTGATCGCCAGGGCAGAACCTGAACAAGGAGCGGCTCTTGGCTAAGAAGTAGACGCCGGAGCAAGAAGCTTGATCAAGGTGTGGCTTCTAGTAAGAGTGTCGCCGGGGTTGAAGACCTGAACAAGGTGCGACTCCTGGCAGGCTTCTAGGATGACGGGTAAGAAAAGGAATAAACCAAACTAGGTACTGAATTGAAAGTAAGATGGGAACTGTTGGTTGAAATGATCAGTGTGATCTTTGTGATTGTTATAAGTGAGTAAACTATGTTTAAGGAAGATTTTATCAGAGTTGAGTAGCGGAAGCGTGGTCAAGCTTGCTGCACTCTGGAATGTTGGATCGAGGTCGGGGAAAGAAAGGTCGTTGGTCCAGAGCTAGTCCACATGACAGTGGTTGTTGTAAAGGTATTAAGGTAAGTTAAGTCCCAGGTACGTAGGATCCTTTGAAATTCGAGAAAGATAAGGAATTTGGCCTATCAGTTGGCGTCGCCATTGAAACTTGCTCAGGTACATATTGTGATATTGTGAAAGTGTGAACTCGATCCGGCACGCTCGCTGAATTTTTCGACGAGGTCGAAGTGGACAGTAGAGTGTCATATGCTGAGGAGCAGGTGCAGATCGTGGATTGTAAGGAGCAAGTGTTGAGAGGTAAGGCTATTCCTTTAGTTAAGGTCCTATAGTATTACCATGGCATAAAAGAAGCCACTTAGAAGAGTGAGGAATTGAGGAAAAGTTGATACCTGCATTTATTCGAGGAACCAGGTATGCGTTTAAATTTCGAGGACGAAATTTTATTAGAGGGGGAGAATTGTCACATCCCGATTTTTGGGCCTGGGAAGCCGCAGGTTAATTGTAATATTCTCAATTTCAATCCCTGGGAATTGGCTATGGGTTAAGTTTGGTGGTTTTCTAATAAGAACTAAATTGTTTTCTCTTGTTTTGGAAAACCTAGTTTTCAGATCATTCGTACCCTTTCGTTTTGTTATTTTTGGGGAAATTTTTGTGATCTGAATTTTTAAACACTTTCTTCTGAAAAGTTGTTCCAAACATTTTGAAGTTTTACATGATTTAATTTCAAAATTTTTGGAGTTGAGATGAGTGGTACGATGGTCTGATTTTCGGACTGTGTGAAACTGTTTAGAATGGGTATTTCGATGATGTTTACACTGTCTTGATTTTCTATAAGTTTTTCTAGGCCGATTTTAGAAAAGTTTTCTTCATGAAAGTTGTTGAGAACTTCCTTTTCTATAATGTGTGTAAATTTGGGAATTTTCTGAGATGATTTGGATTTTGGACAGAGCTTATTTTGAGAAGCAAATATTCTGTTCCAACGAACTGTTTTTAGTCTATTTTTGAGTGACTGAAAACGGTGTTTACAAAGAGATTTAAATTTTGTGTTCTTCACGAAAATTTTTTATTAAGAGATTGTTTATGATATATCCGAATTTGAGAATTTTCGGAGTCCATTTACTATATTTTCAAGTCCAATTTCGTGAACAGTGCAAAGCTGTTCGGTTTTGTCAGATTTCAAAGATTTATCAATTGTTATTTGAAAAATGTTGAAATCTCGACTTGAGGTCTTTTGGTGATATTTGAGGACATTTCCGTGCCGAACCTCGGGTCGGATGGAATTATTATGAGTGTTTATCGCAGAAAACTTTCAGAAAATCTTGTGATTAAATATGGCATAGGTTGTGATTTTTGTGCCAATTGGTATATTTCGTGTAACCCGATTGGCTCTAGTCATTTGCGTGAGAATTTAATAAATCCAGAAGACTCTAGGGAGTCCATGGTCTGGAAATTGATAGAAAATCTTAGAAGTTTGACTAAGTCAAACCTTATCCTCTTCATTATTACTTGTAATTAATGCTTGGACTTTAGGGCTCTTCATCATGACTCAGATTAATGGAAGTTGGACTTTGAGGCACATCATCATGACTTAATGAGGTCATCACTTACCTCATTGCCCCCGATGACACGCCAAGGCTTACCTCATCCAAACTTAGACCCCAAATTTTGTCTCCCTATAAATAGAAAGAAGGCCATTCGGCCAAGGGAGAGAGAGAGAGAGAGAGAGAGAGTAGCCGTGAGGGAGAGAGAGAAAGAGAAAGAGAGAGAAAACTGAGAGAGAGAAAGCCAAGGGAAAGAAAAGAAAGGGCTCGACATCGTGAATTATCAAGAGAAAATCAAGAGAGAAAGAAAGCTATGGGAGAGAAAAGAAAGGGCCACCGAGACACCAAGACCGTTGTTCTCACCATCCGTTCTTCTCTCTCTAGTTCTTGTTTCAGTTTAGTATAAGTGAATTCTTTAATATCGGGAAAGGATGTTGAGATGCGTTATGATGTGGTTTGCTTGGATCGTTTCTCGGTCGTTTGGTTGGTCGTGGTTGGTTTATTTCTCGATTGGATCATGTTTCATGTTTGATGTTGTTTTGAGATAGAACCGAGCCTTGGTTTGGAAAGTGTGCACGATGTGGCCATGCGTGATGTTCTCTTGTTGGAACTTTGCTATTGATCTGCTATCGATGCGGGTGCGGTAAGGGCCGACTTATGTTAATGGCGATCAATATATCCTCGCTTGATATTAGTGTTTTCACTTGCTGAGTCTCCCCGACTAATCCCCCATTTTCCCACCCTCAGGTCCATAGGATGGTCACACGGACGGCGGCGACAGGCGGAGCTTGAGCCATGTTGGAGTTCGGCCAAAAGCGAGGAGTGAGAAGCAGTAGTGGGCTTAGGATACCCAAGTCACATGTTATTATTGTGTAAATGAGTAAAGTCGAATAAGTTGGCTTGTAAAATATATTTGCGTGTCCTGTAAATATAAGGTTTGTTCATGATGCTTTTTTGTCTTATATCCCGCTGGTTATGCTTTTTGTTGTGATCGTTCCAAGTATGCTTCCGCATGTGTGTAAACAAAGATAATAATGAACGAGACGTCACGTATATGACCCCGAAGTCGGGGCGTCACAAACGGGGAGACTTATATTAGACATTTTACCACAATTTGAGTCGATGTGGGTGGGCCGCAGTCCCAAGCTCATCAGTATTTGGTTGGTGCTTTCGAGATTCATTCAGGGTTTATGGACCCCTTAGGACCTTTAATGTTCCGATCGTCGGGGTGAGCCAATGGGACCCGCAGCATATTGACGGAGAGGTAGCCAGCCCTGAGGCTGAGTCCGAGGAGGATTCTGATCCTCGGCCGATCATTTTCGAAATGGATTCTGACCCGGAGGAGAAGCCGATAGAGTGAGAGTCTGACTTCGAGCCAGAACCGATGGAACTGGAGCCTGAGCTGGAGCATGAGTTCGAGGAGGAGCTAGTGGAGGCTGAGTCCAAGCCGGATTCTATGGACTCCGAGTTTGAGTCGTCTGACGATTCATTCGAGTCCTCGGGATTCGACCTGGACTGATTACCTTAGGATTTACCCTTGATTGTAGTTAAGTTGGGCTAATACTTTTTTGATAAGAGCTCTTTCTAGTTTTAGTACCTGACCGCCCGAGCCACCTACCCCTTTTTGAAGTTCGTGGCTGTTAACTCATTCTTGGTTGGTGTATATGCTTATCTTTGGATATTATAAATCCCTGTTATTAATGCAAGTTGTAATTATTGTAATTATTGCTATCCCTGGGTCATGTTGTTTTATTACGTACGAGTGTGATGTTGCTTCCGCATGTGTATTGATCTTTATTTTGGATTTTGGGTTGACGACGCGTCCCGGGATGTCGCACTTGAATCGACCTCGGTTGGGTTGTCACATGCCGTAGGGTTCGGGGCATGAAATAAGGCATTGCTACACCGGATCATACACCGCTATTAACTTACTGCATATATTTTTCATCAGTCTATTAACGATAGAATATTTAGATTAGTATTCATATTATTATTTATATATATAAGTATAATACTTTTTTCATTTCTGATTACGTAACGAGAAATATTAACAGAAAAATATAAATAAAACAATAAAAAAAAACAACATAAATCATGAAACCTTTTCCCATTTCCGTCACCCGTTCACCCTCCTTGTTCGCCCCCGCGCAGCCGCAGCCCCCGCCGCCGCCGCCGCCACGGCCACCACGGTCTCGCCTGCTCGCCGTGGTCCACCGCCCCAACCGTGCCGCGCTCGCCGTCGTCCCTTCAAGGTTCCGCCGCCTCGACGGGCAGCTCCGTCGCCGCCGATTGCTCGTCGCTCTTCAGGTCGCTTCCCGTCTCGTCCTGTCTCTGTCCCTGTCTGTCTGTCTGTCTCTCTCTCTCTCGCTAAGGTTGCCTTTCTCGCTGTTTAGCTCCTCAGCCCTCTCAAGCATTGCCGTTTATAGCTCCTCGGGATGGTCTGTCTATTTGTTGGGCGAATCGCCGTTCGTTTGCCGGGAAATCTTGTTGTTTCTTTGTTCGTGCAGCTGGGTTACTCGAATCTTGGTCGGTTGAATTAGGAGTACAGTGAGCAGGTGTGAAATTTGTGTGAATCGACTGTGCTGATTTGCTTTGTGAAGGTGATCCTTTCATGGAGTTCTGTTCTTCCTTCTGTTTGTGAGGTCAGAAATCTGAATTAGAAATGAATTCGATGATACGTATTTTTTTTTCCAATTTTTTCTTGTCTTTTTATTGAAGATTTCATTTTGATTTGGCAAAAAAATTCTGACCCGCTTCTTGTTTAATGAGAAAACACCACTCAAACTCATGACGTTATCTCTCTAAAGCTAGCTCTCTCTGTTTCTCCATATTGATTTCTTAGTGTCCTGATTTTTCGTTGAAGAAGTAGGCCATTTGTGGATGGAAAAAGCGGCCACATATCTTAAGCACTAGGGAAAAATGTAGCTAGAGTGAGGCGGGCGGTTGTCATGGAGATTGAGATCAAAAGATTGGAAGAGGGGACTGCCATTTTGCAGGTTGCGAAAGTGAGAGTTAAGTGTAGGGCTGAGTGAACGAGTGTGCTTTGCAGCAGGTGAGATGTGTGGAAGGGAGATAAGTGAGTGCTTTGATTGCTGAGTGGGTCAAAAGCGGTCAGTTGCGTCTCTCTGATAGGTTGAGTGTGGTCTTGTGAGTTAAGTTTTTTATGGAAGAGTGGGTGAAACAAATCAGTCGTTGTAATTGAGTCCATTGTCGAATTCTTATGTTTATTGACTTTTGAAGGATATTAACTTTGGTAAAAAATATCCCTTTGAAGAATTGCTGTCTTGAGGAAAGTAGTATTTTTCTTCTGAATTGTAGAGATGAATCTTTATATGAAGTACCTTACCCAAAAAAGAAATCTTTATATGAAGCTAATCTCCTAACCATTAATTATAAAATAACTCTCTCTCCCTCTGTGCTTAGTTAGTGATATTTTTTCAACATTTTGGAATATCTTTCTGTACAGTAATTGTTGCTGATGGAACATGCATCCTTTGGAGATCAACAGAATGCCACATTTTCTCTTACTGAGGAGGATCATACGCTTGCAAATGCCCTCAGATTTACCTTGAATCAAGAGTGAGTACTACATTACTGTACTTGGTGCTATTTGTCAGATCTTTATATTGTAGGATCATCTATTCATTAATCATTTTGGTCAGTATCAGCATGTAAGTGTTAAACATCAGGAGCAGGGATGCTATTAAGCAGTAAACTTACTGACAGGAAGAATTTTAATTGGATAGTTATTACATATTAGTTTTTACCCATCATCATCACATACTAATGTTCTTTTTTCCCTCAAAATGAAGGTTGCTTCTTACTTTTGCTTTTCATTGGGTGAAATCAGCGAATGAAGCCTGAGTTATTTGTCTTGTTGGAGAGCAATGAATCTAGAAAAATGTTATGATGAACTACTAACTGGAACATTTTCTGTTATACCTTTCCTTTTCTCCTTGGTATGGAAGTTAGCAGGATCTTCTAGTATACTTCAATCTTCTCCATATTTTCTGTTCTAGCTATTGCACAGTTTGTCTTTATTTGGTAAGTTTAGATCCCATGTAGTTTTAATGCATGTTGTGTCTATTCTGCAGTCCGCGGGTAATATTTTGTGGTTATAGCATTCCTCATCCTTCGGAAGCGCGGGTTAATGTTAGAGTTCAAACGACAGGTATTATGTGCTCTCATTTTTTTCAAGCCTAAGAGATGTGATGTACTTTGGATGCTTTGCTTTGCTTCTAAAATCACGTTATAGTGTGAAATTGTAGTTGGTTATGTATTTTTTTTTAATAGATGGTAGACCAGGAAATAAGGATAAAGTGTTGCTGGATTTTGTCAAAAAATGGTTGACAAGCTCATGGAATCCTCACAGCACATCATAAAATCTTAAATACATGTTGCCATACCCAGCACTGTTAAGTCATTCAAAATTGTACCAACTCTCTGTTTTAACTTTGCACCGTATCGCCATGAAACTTCTTCCACAGAACAGTGGAGAGGATTGCCCTGGTTAGTAGAGGCCTCCCTTTCCCAGGCATTAGGCCTAGCTTTTGTGTCTTGCATTCATCTTCCCCCACCTTGTGTAACTAATGGAGCTGTTGGTCATCTGGCATTTGTTCTCGGGTGATCTCCAGAGTGGCTTTTCATTTATTCTACTCTGTTTGAATCTTTTACGTGGTGTTTTTCAGGTGATCCAGCAAGAGAGGTATTGAAAGACGCATGCCAAGATCTGATGCTGATGTGTCAACACATAAGGGGCACATTCAATAAAGCTGTCAACGATTTTAGAACAAAAAATCCTCCTGATAATCATCCTTCTGAGGACATGGACTCAGATTGAAGGTGAAATTATTGTAGCAGATTTCGATATATTAGGCCTCCTCAATCTACGGTCACGCGACCTTTTTGAAGAATGGCCTCTATCAAGTTCTTGTCTGCAGAAGAATGTTGCACTGATATTTTTAAGTAAACTGTTTGTGAGTATTTGGGAAGCCATTGAGCATCATTATATTGATCAGTTATGAAGATCTACTCAGTGTCAATGGCAGAATTAAAGATGAGGTTATCGATGTCGGGGTCATAGTTCTTATCTATATGGTTTTTGGGAAGACAAGTCATTCTTTTCTACGTAACTGTTCCTTTTTTTTTTTTTTTTGGCTTCTGCTCATTCATTTACGACATTTCCATCAACTTGTTTGTCGAGAATACCCATGTAAGGCATGCCAGTGGGGCTCATGCTAGCTTTCATGGAACCGGTTCTTTGTCAACATGCGTTGGTTCAATCCATTTCCTCATTCTCTGGCCATAGTCTGTCTCATTTTCCAAACTTGATAATTAATAAAGTAGTATTTCTTGATATCCTCTTTTCTTTCATTTTACTGGGAATCATCTCTCCTTGTGTCAATATGCTTCAAGATTACATGAGCCACAAGTTTAGAATTACAGTTTTGCAGTAGTCACAGCAAACTATCTATGGAGGGTGTCTACCCAAACCAATCCTAAACATTGCACATATTTTGCAGGTGATCTTAAATTTCTACATGCCCTTAATATAGCAATCCTTTGTATTTGTACCATGCAACTATGCCGACATACAATAAGATGGTCATGATGGTGCAAGCACCGTTGGTCCATACGAAGTCTTCCTGGGACTGATTTGGGGGATGCCAAAGTGTGATGGTGATGTTCATTCCCATAACGCCGGCGACAACTATGTACAAGCTGATCACCAGAATAGCAATTGTCATCAGCACTCCCATCTGCAGTAGATTGTTTTGTTTGTCGTCCAACATTGTGTTCACGTAGTCCTCCGTGTCGTCAACGTACTCCCTCAGCTTTAAGATCAGAAAAAACAAGAAGAGGACTAACGAGTTGAGCTATTAATTTTCAGCGAAAAGGTTGTTCAGTCTCTTTTTGGGTGTGTGCTTTCATAAGGAAATTTAATTTGTCATCAGAGAGAAAGTATGAGATTCATGCTGTAGAGAGCTTGTTAAGTGTGCCATCAACTTGCACGAAGTATGCCTCTAGGCGCATCTCTAATTCAGCCACGTGGACATGCCTGGCGGGGCGGCGCCGTGAGAATCGCTGCTCTTGGCCGTTTCTATTTCATCATTCAGCAAGTCATGCTGAGGAGTCAAGCCATCATCGGGTGAGATATCGGGATCTCCACTGTCATGCCTGTATAAATTTGGCGATAAGACAATAGTAACAGGATTGAAGTTAAACAGAAAGCATGAGATTCATTATGTGCCCGTCATTGTTGAGTTCATGAACTTCTTCCTCCTCGACGGCAGCTGAGGAAGAAGAAGAGTTGTCATCTTCTTCTTGAAGCAGTTTGCTGGTCAGGTACATCCCCGCCATGTCTCCATCATCTTGGAGAAGATGCTCGAGCTCATCCCTCACCTAGAGATACATGGAAAGGGCCCATGCTATAAATTGTAGCCACTTGAGATGTCTTTTAATGCAAGCAATGTTAATATGTATGGTAAATGCAAACATATGTTAGTGTACCATTGTTATAACCCATTGGCACGTGCATGGAGACAAAAGGGCTACCTAGAGGCCAATAAATCACAACATCCGGGTGTAATATAATGCAAAAGATAATGGATCTTGTAATGCTTAACGCGAGAAGGAGAAAATTATCATAGAAATCAATGAGGAACAATAAATAACATTAGAAATTAATGTGGTTCGATCTGAATTTTGGTAACTACCTCACGAGGTCAGCCAACTGCAAGGATTCCACTACGAATACAGAGAATACATGATTTACAATTGCCCAAGTATTTCCCCACTCTAAATTACACCCAAAGCAAATTTATAAGTATTGTTCCACGATCTTTCACAGAGTAACTCACTTAGAAAACTCACAGAGATGTTTGCTCTGGTGTGTATGATATTGAAGTAGAATTTAATATTATACATATAATATAATATTTATATCCAAAATAGGAAATTTCATTTAGGCAACCTACTTAGACTAGGAAATCTACTTAAACTCGAGACATAATATCAATAATCTCCACATTGGATTGACGCTTGAGCCAAATCATAGTGCTTATTATCAATATTGGCTCTTCCAAAGCCTCGACCGGCACTCAATCATCACAAACGTTTATCAATTTCAAGTTAAGGTTAGGCTTTGTTTAAGAATGAACTCGATCAACAGGTTCACAAAAATCTCTACCACAAGGAACTTCTTCAAGGTCACATCGTCCCTTCACATTTAAATTTGATGCTGTAATTTTGCTCACAGATGAACTTGATTCTCCAATGGTGTCTCTGACTTTTACTGAACACCGCATTGTACCATGTCAACATTACAAACCAAGTCATTAGACCCCACCGCCTCTTTAGCTCTTTCCATTCTTACCGTGTTTCTAGGCCTCAGTCATCGATGAAATTATTGTGTCTCTCAACAACGCCTTCCAACTCACAATACAAGTAACAAAAGTAAAGGCACAACTGCTTATAAATTGACCATCCTTCAAAAACCTTGTATGACCCGGGTTCTCAAACTCAATTACTGACACACTACATGAATTGCATCCTCTGAAACATAATTTAATGTCTATCATCACAAACAAAATCAGGAGTATACATTTCACAACATCACAACACCTGGATTATCCGCATATATTCTCCTAGATGCATGTGATAGAGCAAACCTAGTACTATTAACAATATAAACTCAAATATCCAACAATACTAGCATGTGAAACATGAGACAAGTGCTCCACCTCCATCCAAGTACAAAGTGGCACACTAGACAATTTATAATATGCAACAAATGGGGTATTTACAAAATTTCTTAAATGCATGTTGAATCGCCTTGATGCTTTCCCAATATAAGTCCTTTGAGTCACTCGCAACATTTCAGTAGTCATCACTCTCTACATATAACTATCGCTCTATCTCATCCACTTTGTTGACCACCTTGAAGTTTCATTAATTATGATCTCGAAACAACTATCAACTACTATAGAGATTGACAAGTCTGCAGGCACTACCACGTATACCACACTTCGAATATCTTTAGGCTCTCCTTGAAGCTCTACCTACTTCTAAACACCATCTAGATCTTTCTCTACAATCAATCCCTTGCTTCTCTTATGAAACATAGTAGATTCCTTAAAGGTAACCTCGCTGCTGAACATAAAATTGGATCAATCTTCATCAATGTACTACAGACTGTATCCCTTCATCCCACATGATAGGATAGGAATGTACACTCCCTAGCCCCCTGGCTCTAGAACGCCGTCACTCATACAAGCATAAGCAACACAACCATAAAATCTAGTCCGGTGTAGTCAATAGACTTACCTGACCACATTTTCTCAAGAATTTTCCAATCAATTTTTGGTGATTGTAATCTATTCACTACTAACAAGAGGTATTCACCGTTTCAACCACAATATCTTCACCTAATCCATCATTAGATAGTAAAGAGCAAGCTCTCTTCAATATAACTTAGTTAATTAGTTATGCGACTACGTTCAATTATAGTGTGTCGGTAATAGTGCAATGTTTTGCTATGTCTTCCTCTACGCAAAATTGGCTAAGCTCCTTCCAATCTTTAATAGTTCTCGAGCACATGATCTTCCTTCCTATTCGTTTTTTGATTATCGTCTTCCACAACTTGAACCGACAAAGCACCTCACTCTTGTGCGTAAGAAAATAAATCCAGACTTTTCTCGAAACATCATCAATAAAGGATAACATATACTTGGCACCACCCTTGAATGGAACTTAAGAGGGTCCCTATAAGTGTGAGTGTAGGTAGCCTACAATTTTTGAAGTCCGGTGAATCGTCGTACTAAACTTCACTCTTCGCTAACTACCCTTGTCGCAGTTTTCACAGAAGTTCAGCTTCTCAATCGGTGACCTCTGTTAGACTCCTTTGACTTAAAATTCATCTCCCTCTCACTCAAGTATTCGAGTCTCATCTGCCACGATTGTGTCGTGTCCTGACTTGAAACCTTATAGAATTTAGCTAAAGATCTAATTATTATCGCTCCGTGGAGGACATACAACCTGCAATCCATCTTCCCCCACATCACAATAAGCACATCTTGAGAGACCGTCAAAGCTTGACCTTTAGCGGAGATTTAGTATTAGAAGCCGTCAAGAGTACTTAGCGAGATAAGGTTCTTCTTCAATTTCGAAAAATGCCTTACATTGGTCAATGTGCTCACCACTCCATTATGCATCTTAATCTGAACTATTTTGATTTCTACTACTTTACAAGTAGCATCATTTCCCATAAACCCCTCACCACCATCTGTGTATTGATAGGTAGTAAACTAGTGTCTATGAGATTATAAGATAAGAATATCTAGACTCAAGCATCCAATCATCACCTAATGAATTCAAGGTGACTGTTAACACATCATCGACATCACTAGAAGTATAATATTTTTGTGATAACAATATAACCATCGCCTGTAGACTTAACATAAACTCATTTACCTTTGTACTTTGGACAATCTCTCTTGTAGTGCCCTACCTCATAGCACTGCTAACAATGAACCTTTTCAATCGACTCTACCCCTGAATAATCAAATCTTGTGCCATATTCTACACTAAGTTATCTTTTTGTAATTTCTTTCACCATTCTTTTGAAAACAAGGTAGACTTTATATCTTTCGAAGTAATCGTAGTGTGCCTTTATGGTAGCGAATCAGTAAAGTGCTAAAACAATCCGGAGACGCCAACAACATAATGCCTTGTTTCTCATCATGCAAGGCCTCTTTGACATTCTTCAAGTCCGTCATGAGTTTATTAAACTCATCCAAATGGGATTTCGTATATGTACTTTCAACCACCTAGAACTTAAACATCATTTTCAGTATATATAAGTGATTGTTCAATCCCTTCATAAAATCAAGTGCTTGAAGTTTTGCCTACAACAATATGACATCCTTCTCTTTGGCCACTTCAGTTAATACCTCCCCGATAGATTCAATAAGATTATGCTTTTCGCATTCTCTATGAACTCTACTTTATCGACCTCTTTCATCGTTTTTGGCAATTTGTCCTTGCCATCTAATACCTTTGCCAAAACTAAGGTTGTTAATAGAGTATGCATCTTAATACTCTACAACCCAAAGTCATTCCTCTTATTGAACTTCTCAATCTCTACTCTCGTTCCAAACATAATTGCAATAATAGAATTTCCAGACAATAATCAAACAAGCAAAAGCCCTAAATGAACTCTAGAAACTCTAATCTTAACTCTAATACCAATTATTGTAATATAACGCATAAACTAACGGATCTTGCAATTTATGTTTAATGCAAAAAGGAAGAAATATCAAAGAAATACATGAGGAACAATTAAAAAAAAAACTAGAGAATGTGGTTCATTCTAAGCATCAATACATACTCCATGGAAAGAGTCAGCCGCAAAAATTCCACTATGAATTCGGAGAATACAAAGTTTACAATAGCTCAAGCATGCCGCATTCTTGGATTACACCCAAAGCAAAATGCAAGTGATCATGATCCAAAGCAATTTATATGCAGTTGGTGGGATTTGAACGGGTGAGCTCCGTTTGTGCTAGAAATTCCCCATGTCCTAACCAATTGCGCCAATCCTTGGGTATTAATCTGTTGACGCATTTCAACAAAAACCAACCTTTTTTCTACAAGCTTATCGAGATTCGTCACCAATTGACTTGACTATTGGATGCCGAACCAATTTCAAGTATGAGGAAAACATAGATTAAGGACAGATAGAGAAGAAGAGTCTCAAACCTTTTGAACGCGTTGAGTCAATGCAACCAAACGGCCCTTAATTTGATGAACCCTTTCGAGGTAGAAGCTACTAATCTCCGAAGTTAGCTTATCCAAAGCGGGATAAGCCTCTTCCTCTAATGCTTTTGTCTGCAATTTCACATAAGTTGATTAGTTTTATGAGCATCCCGTACTGACTAATTTAATAAAGAAACACTAATAACATAGAGACTGTGTACCTCGTCGTCCAAACAGGAGCAAGCAGCTTCAAGGCATGCCTCTAAAGCAACAAACTCGAAAGGAGGAGTCTGTGATCTGTCTTGTTGTTTCTTCAACACTTGACTGTGTTCCACACTCTCTCGCAAGCCTTGAAAGATTTTTGCTAGCTCCGCTGCAGTTTGCATATCGCCGCCATTTCCGTGAATCTAATCAGAAAAGCACAAGGTCAATCGTGGGTTCGAACTGTCCTATGTTTGTGGAAAGATGACAGGAACCCACAAAAGAGTTATAATGACTGTAAAGATCTAAAGTAGCGCACTCAATCTAGTCTTTGCAGGAGAGAAGGGGGGGGGCTGTGAAAGAGCCTCAAATCTGGCTCGCTCAAGCGCTTGGACACTCACGTCAACCGTTGAGGACCCGCATGACAATAAAGTTAGTGAAATATGGGGTGACATATATATTTATCACCATCAATAAATACGCCTTAACTACGGAAGGATATGTAGTCAACTATATATTGTAAAACAGTTTCCATTAACATGGGTTGACATGGATTTTTCTATTTTTTAAATAAATTTTATGGGTTTTAATTTTAAGGGTATTTTTGTAAGTTTGATATTTTATGCTTTATAATTCTAGTAGGGTTTGGTTTAGGGATATATAATGTAACAGTATGAATTTTCGATCCTTTTCCCGAGATTTAAGAAATGAATTTTGATCAATGCACTTATAGTAAGATCTCACCCGGAAATGCACATTTACGGGATGCTAACCTTAGGGGTAGGGCTATCACGGAATTGAGTTCGCCCGACCAAAGAACTCGACTTGGGTTCGATCTTCGACCATATGGATTGATGTGGGAATGTTTTGAGCCAACCAAGACCGATCTACTTGATTGATCGTGTCCAAAGGGAACTAGCGACAGACCCTCGCAATTATATGACAATCGAGGTCGTCCTAGGTAGAGTAAATTTAAACGTGATTTGACTTAGTTTTGGTCACGGGTTGAAAGCGCGTAATCCCAATGAGCCACCTGTTAGCCAGAGATAAGCTGAAGTTGCGATATATAATGTAACAGTCTGAATTTTCGATTCTTTTCCTGGGATTTAAGAAATGAATTTTGGCCAATGCACTTATAGTGAGATCTCACCCGGAAATGCATATTCACGGAATGCTAACCTTAGAGGTAGGGCTATTACGGGATTGAGTTCGCACGACCAAAGAACTCAACTTGGGTTCGATTTTCGACCATATGGATTGATGAGGGAATGTTTTGAGCCAACCAAGACCGGTCTACTTGATTGATCGTGTCCAAAGGGAACTAGCGATAAACCCTTGCAATTATATGACAATCGAGATTGTCCTAGGTAGAGTAAATTTAAACGTGATTTGACTTAGTGTTGGTCACGGGTTGAGAGCGCGTAATCCCAATGAACCACCTGTTAGCCAGAGATAAGCTGAAATTGCAATTGTTCGATTTTAGTCATTTCTTGAAATTCGGGCCGGGAATCGAGAATTTTGAAAGTGACAATTTTGAGCTGCCGATGACGTTTTTGGCTTGGCCAACCTTGGGGCCACCCATTTCTGCAAAAAAATGGATTTTGGTTCGGGACCGGGAAAATTACAATTTTGCCTCTCTGGTCACCGATATCGATTTTGAGGTCGTTTGAGGTTATTTTCGAGGCAAATGCCATTTTGGGGTGGCCATGCACATTTAGAGTCGTTACGGTAAAAAATTTGGAATTTTGGCTCGAGAGCGAAAAATAATATTATTTTATTTTTAGGATTTTGCAGTCGATTTTTGAGGGCTTAAGAGGCTATTTTCACGAATCCGACGCCATATTATGTTGTCCACACACATATGGAACCCGTATGTGCGAAAATTAGAATTTCGCCCCGGGACAGGAAAATTACCCTGTATTGGGAATTCCGAATTTTGGACAATTTTGGACAATAATTGAGGACTAAAATAAGTAAAAAAGAAATTGAAATTATTGAATTACCATCTTGCCCTTGAATTATTGGATAGAGACAAATAAGGGCCGTCGGATGAAGGGCAAAATGGGAAATCACGTAGGATCGCAACACATGTCACCCCACCAACCCACTTTTTTGACTGATCTGATCTCTCTCTCTCTCTCTCTCCTCACCTCTCATTTTGGCCAGAACTCCCCCACGTCCAGCCCCCCTATCCCATTTTCTTCCTTTTTCTCTCTCAAAATTCTCTCTTTCTCACTCTCTTCATCTTTGTTTCCTCTCTTCGCCGATGTTGCTGCTATTCCGCTGTTCCAGCCACCCATCCAGCTAGTTTGTCCCATCTTTGTAGGGTAAGTGACTTCCCCAAACTCTCCCTAGGACCTCGAGTATTGTTAGACACGTTTAGGACTCGATTTAGATGAATTTAGTGGCTGTTTTGGGATTGTGATGAGGGCTGAGTATTTAGTGGTTGATCATGGTTATTAGTGGCTGAGTATGGCTATTAGTGGTTGTTACGGGTTGGATTAGACGTCGGGAAATGAGTTTTGGTGGTTGGAATTCGGTAGAAATCGGGTCGGGTTTGAATCCGTGAGGTTCGGGGTAAATCGCGGATTCGCAGTTACTGTACCCGCCCAGTTTTCTATTTTTGTAGAGAATTTTGTGGGCCAAATTTGAAGAAGGTTTCTTCATGAAAGTTGTTCCCAATATCTTAAAGTATAACATATTTTAATTTAGGAATTTTTGGAAATCATTTGATGCTATTTAGAAGTCCATCTTTGGACCAAAATAAAACTGCCCGATTTACTGTTCACCCGACCTTCGGGTCTGTTCGAATTTTTATAAATTTTTTCAGACCTATTTTCTAAATACCTTCCTCACAAAAATTGTTGGGGACATTTGTGGCTATAACATATAAAAATTTCAAGTTTTTCTAAAATGATTTGGGTACCGAATGAGTTGTATTTTGATGGCCTGAGGGGCTGTCCGAGCAAATCGGATTTCGTCTGACTTTGAGTGTTAAAACGAGGTGATTACGGTTAGAACTGAGTTTCGAGTTTTTCATGGAAAATGTTCATCGAGATGTTTTGTGCAACATATCCAAATTTCAGAATTTTTAGAGTTGGTTTACTATTTATTTCAAATGGATTTCTATCACTGCACAACTGCTCAGTTTGGACCCGATTTTATATATTCTTGTTTTTTTCTCTCTCTCGAGAATTATTCGGTATTATCGTGGCATTTTGACGGGTAGTTTGATGCTTGAATGAGCTCGTATGTGTGATTGTGTGGCTGTAAGGTGTGGTGGCGTGATTGCGCATTGAGTTCGCGTGCCAAGCTTGGGTGTTTGTATGGTGTTCACGTGATGAGGATGGATAATTGTGAAAAGTGTGTGCGAGATGCGAATGTGTGTGTGAGGTGTGTATGTTTGACCATGCGTTTGTTGGCCATGTGTAAGCGTGGTTTGAGTGGAACGAGGATATGGAAATGTGGAATTGGTTGGAAAAGATCCATCCTGAGTCGTGTACATTTACGCGGGACGATGCCGTCCTTGACGAGGTGATGATGCCCGGCCCGACGGGGTGACGATGCCTGACGTAGTCGGAAGACCGTTGACCTGATGTGTTTTATGCGGGCGCGGTAGAAGGAAAGTGTGTGTAGGATTCCGTCCTAAGGTGTGTTCGTCTACGCGGGACGATGCCGTCCCTGACGAGGTGACGATGCCCGGCCCGACGGGGTGTCGATGCCTGACAAGGTCAGAAGACCGTTGGCCTGATGCGTTTTATGCAGTCGCGATAGTGGTGGAAGAGTTGAGAATCAGCGGAAATTGGCTTGAGGTGCGAGGTTTGAGAAAGTGACGCGTGGTGTGAGTTGGTGTGCGAGTGTGTTTGTATCGTGTGGCGACGGAGAACGTTCGTCTGTATTTATGTCTGTAATACGATGTTTGTATATATTTGTTGTTGTTGGATTGTTATGGTTGTCGTCATCTTTCTGTCTGGGATTTTTATATTCGTTTCCACATTTGGCTCTGATATTTGGATTGGGTCGGTGACGTTCCTGGGACGTCACATCATTTCGATTGGAGCAAGGGATGTCGCGAGCTCAATGGAGGTTCGAGGCGTGACATATAAGCTTGTTTTAAGGTTCTTTTTTAAGAACAAAATATTATCATCAATATTGAATTTCGAGATTTTTCTCTTTAGGTAAAGTTTTACTTGAATTACTCGTTGAGCGCTGCGTCAATTAGCTTGATTTTCTTGACGGCACGAAGGCGAAGCCGCCTGTTTCTTCGGGCAAAGGGCGCTCCCTCCTCCTATCTCCTTCCACTTCTCCCTAGGACAGGGACTACGGCTTGACCTTGGAGAAAGAACTCCATGTCACATTACTTATTCTACTAGATCTTATAGAGCCACTTCACGTACAATATGATCGGCTCTGATCATAAATCGTAGAAAATATTCTCTTCAAACAAACCAAAATATCCTCTATATAGGGCTTTTACAGGAAGGTTGGAACAAAAACACTTTTGGTTGTGAATTCCAATGTGGCAGATAAAGGCATATATCCATGACTTTTTAATTCGATTTTCCGCACTTTCATTGTACAAGTCGATTAAGGGATGAATGTCTGGCAGTCCTCGACGCCATCTTTGTCAACACGAAATTATTTTTGTGTTTTTTTCTTAAAGGAACCATTCCAAGCAATTGCTTACACTAAAAAAAAAAAATCAAAGGATTAGCAACGAATTTTGCGACGAAAAATTTGACAAAATTTGTTGCAAATCGAATTTGCGACGAAATCAGCAACGGAAAAAATTCCGTCGCTAATAGGGCGTCGCAAAATTTTGTGATGAAAAATTTCAATTACCATTGCAAAATTACGACGGAAAAAAATTCGTTGCAAACTAGCCACGAACACTATCCATTGAAAAATTCGTCGCAAATTAGCTATGAACACTATCCGTCGCAAAATTCATCGCCAATTAGCCACGAACACTATCTGTCGCAAATAATTCGTCGCCAAAAATTTGTTGCAAATAATTCGTCGCAAATTAGCTACAAACTTTATTCATCGCAAAATTCGTCGAAAATTTTGTCGCAAAATTCATCGCAAATTTAGTCACAAAATTCATCGCAAATTAGCCACAAACTTTATCCGTGGCAAAATTCATCACAAATAATTCGTCGCAAATTAGCCACGAACTTTATTCATCGCAAAATTTGTCACAAAATTCGTTGCAAAATTAGCCATGAACTTTATTCGTCGCAAATTAGCCACGAATTTGATTCGTCGATACTTATTCGTTGCAAATTAGCCATGAACTGTAATGGTCACAAAATTCATCTCTAAATATTCATCACAAATTTTACATCATTTGGGCCATCAAATCTTGTCCATAGCAATAGCTACGCATTAATGAACATCATGTAATACATTCAAAACAATCAAAGGACACGAGACAACCATAGATTCCGCCTCAGAAATAGAAAACGAACAAACCAAACAAAATGCCATATAATTGAAAAATATAACCGAAGGAAAGATGCTAGTCCGCAAAAAATAATGATATATGCAAAGTTGCAAAGTCTGACATGATGCTATTTGATGCCCATTCTTATAATACATTCAAAACATTCATAAGAGGTGGGACAACCATAGATTCTGCTTAAAAAACAAAAAATCGATAAACCAAACACAAGATTGGGCAGCTTTGGTACTTGGTGGGATTACCAGAAGCAGTCACTTTTGTCGACACCTGATAAAATATGAATACATAAATAAAGATATTTAATCAGTGTAGAATATAAAAGAAGCATTTATGCATGGATGTGGAACTAGGTATAAAAAAACAAGTAAGAGGGTTAAAAAAACGTTTCAAGACGAACATCATTGTTCTTACATATATATGAATATGAGTCAACTTTGACATCCACTATAGGTTTGTCACCTTGAAAATCGTATTTTTGTCACCTACGAAAAATTAGATCATTCTCCAAACAGCATTGAACAATTTAATGACATAGAGAGGTGAATTACCAACACCAATTCTTAGGAAGAGAGGACTCAAAGTCAATTAAAACATGTATTTCTACAATATTCAAATATCATGATTTTTTGTAACAAGCACGTCATCCTGGGATCTCTAAATTTTCAGTTTTTTGCAAGCAAAGAACCTAGTTGTAAGAGAGTTGTGCACAGGAAGTAATTGTAGGGTAGGAACATATTGGGCAAACTGCACTTATGGCACAAAAGATTGTGAAGCAAGCTTACCCTCGATTTTGGGAATTTTAACTAGAAAGGACCGAGAAAATCATCATCCTCATCAGCAATCTCAGCATCATTGTGTCGCTCATCATTGTGCCCATTACCTATTGGATTGGCGGGAGATACAGGAGGAACCTCATTGCGATTAATGTTGAGGTGTCGCATAATGATTTGCATTGATTGTTTGAAGTCATTTATTTCTTCATCCTTCTTTACAAGTATATTTTTTAGTTGGTTCAATTCTTGGGTCAATTGCTCGTCATGTTGTGTTCTCCTTCGACCAGCCGCATTGGATAATGAAGTTGCAGCATGATTCGTCATGTATACCCTTGACAAAGATCTCATCCCAAATATTTTTTCCTTTTTTCATCCCACCCATTGTCTCCACCCATAAGTCCATACTGTCAACTAATGGCTCAAACGCAGTAACACCATCACCACCACTAGCATTGCTCATTAAAAGTTTATCATATTTTTCCTACATTAACAATATAAATGAAAATAAAATAACTTCATATATATAACTACCATAAATATTAAAAGCATTCACGGTTCTCATTCTAATTCCATAAAGTCCAAAGTATAACCTTACATACCTTAATAGCTTTTGCTCGATCGCCAATTCATGTCTTATCTTTTTTTTGAAATGTGCATTCAAATGTAGCTGCAAATGTCGGTTCCATCCCCAATTCATGTGCCTACAAAATATAAACATGAGTAATTGAATTAAATTATTTTATAACTTATTTAACAGACTTACCATTCGTTTTTGATACTCCCCAATATTGATAGAGCCCCCGGCATATGTGGCAGACCCTTCACTAGAACTAGAATATCGATTCTTTTTATTCTACTCACTGATTTGCTGACTCTTTTCAGTTTCCCAGATTCTATTAATTTCCGTCCAATTGTTAGCTGTAATGAAAGCCGGCTTCACTTGCTTGCTCTTCGCTCTATTCATCACATTTCGTATGTGATAATTAACTTTCTTCTGAAAAATTATTCTCATTTCATTTTCTTCCTCTTCATCCCACCTAAACTTCCACTGCAATTAATACAAAAAAAAAAACTGAAAGTTATTATGATAGTCATATATTCATTACCATGCACCAGACAATTCAGCGATAGATTTTGTAAAGTTTATCTCGGGGAAAATATCTAGTCCCTTTAGTACCTAAAACTAAAGAGTTGTTCTAGTCCATTTACATCATTCTTGACCATCAATATACTACACCAAATTTAGTTGGTGAGAAAATAGAATATCTAAAACTTACCTTGAACTCATTCCACCACAAACTTTCACTTCTTGTGTGGAGCACTTCTGTGATTAATATGCTGCCCCATCCAATAATTTTTGACTATTTTATTAAGTTCCCTCACAACAAACATAGCATCCGTGAATCTGCAAACATACAGATATTATACAACATCGACAATTAAGTTGACATCCATATCTAAAACCATAAATATTACATATACTTCAAAAAAATGAAGTACTTACGAATTTTCAAATGGGCATATCATGAATCAGTTATCTTCTTCACCTATGTTTCCCTCATTATTTGATTATTGCGCTGAACAATAAGGTGGAATGGAAGGAGATGGAACTGGAGGAGATTCAGTTCGCATGTGGCCAAGTCCCTTAACATGTTCTTGAGTGTTGGAGGAAGGGCCAATGTGTCCGTATTATCCATCAGCATATAGTGGTTGAGAGTTAGATGAAAGGACGGGGAAGAGGACGAGGAAGGGGCTGGTTTTCTATGCATGTGACCTCCACGTTTATACTGACAAGTAAGAAGGTTAGACAAATATGTAAAAAAATATAAACACGTATTATGGACACATAATGACGTACATGACGAAGCTTATCATTTTGTTTCAGAAGTAGAAAATGTTTCCTCTTAATTAGGCAATGTCGAGTTTTTATGACGTGCAATTTCCTACGAACAAATATACTATGAATCGCACTCATTTTGATATCAAATATCAATATATGAGCACGATGTGCCATGCTAAGCCGACAATAGCCATAATTAACCACACGATCCACTTTCAAACTACACAATAATTCATCAAGTACAAGATCAACCATGAAACATCAATTTCAGCTACATGATCTTCGTTCTCAGCCACACGATCATCAATCAACCCACACGATTGGGCCATAGTTAACTAATCAATCACAATTAAGCAAATCAATCACACAATTAACCTAATTAACCATATGATTGGCATTAAACAGCTAAGGATATGAATGGTAACCATTCTGCTCCAGAAATCAAATTGTTGCCAGAAATTGATTTTTCGCATTCTTGCTAGAAATTGATTTCTGAAGGAGAAATCTATTTGGTAAAACATAACTAATTCTACTCTTGAAATTGATTTCTGGAACATAACTCTGTTTTGATTTATTGAAATTTTTTATACTTAAAAAAATTTAAATTTTACTCAAACTGGGTGGCCACAAGTATTCTAAACTATTCTGTAAAGTTTTGAAATTTTAGATTTTTTAAAATTTTTTTGGGCACCTAAAAAAATTTTCTACCTAAAAATTGGTGGCCACAAGTATTCTAAGTCATTCTGTGCAGTTTTGAAATTTTTGAAATTTTTAATTTTTTTTGGGCGCTTAAAAAAAGTTAAATTTCACTCAAAGTGGGTGACCACAGGTATTGCAAGCCATTTTATGAAGTTTTGAAATTTTTTATTTTTTTATCTTTTAACTTTTCTGGGCACCTAAAAAAATTTAAATTTCACTTAAAATGGGTGGCCACAGGTATTCTAAGCCATTATGTGAAGTTTTGAATTTTTTATTTTTTTGGGCAACTACAAAAATTTAAATTTCACTCAAAGTAGATGGCCACATGTATTCTAAACCATTCTGTAAAATTTTGAAATTTTTTTTTTTTTATTTTTTAATTTTTTTGGGCACCTACAAAAATTAAAATTTCACTAAAAGTGGGTGGTCACAGATATTATAAGTCATTCTGTGAAGTTTTGAAATTTTTTATTTTTTTAAATGTTTTTGGGTATCTAAAAATTTAAATTTCACTCAAAGTGGGTGGCCATAGGTATTCTAAGCGATTCTGTGAAGTTGTGAAATTTTTTATTTTATTATTATTTTTTAATTTTTGTGCACCTAAAAAAATTTAAATTTCACTCAAAGTGCGTGACTACAGATATTTTAAGCCATTTTGTAAAGTTTTGAAAGTTTTGATTTTTTTTATTATTCTTTTTTATGAGCACCTAAAAAAATTAAATATCAGTCAAAGTGTGTGGCCACAGTTATTTTAAACCATTTTGTGATATTTTGAAATTTTATTTTTTTGTATTTAAAAAAAATTCACCAAATTTCATATTTTCCTAAAAGTTTACTTTTTTTAATTTTCTAGATATTTATTTTTATGAATTTTTCTAGAATTTTTCAATTTTAATGCATTTTCTGAGAAAACCCTTAATCAACCACATGATCATCAATGAACGCTTAATCGGTGACATAATTGACAAATTAACTAGGCGAACATCAATCAATGCCACAAGCAATCCTAAAATCGAGCCCTAACTTAGCCAACTAATCAGACACTAAACAATTCCTAAACAAGTCCAATTAATACTCATTATACTAGATAGGATTTAGGGAGTCGCTTACTTGGTTCAAGGCCAAGAAAAACCAAACAATAATAATATTTTGGTCAAAGAAGTAAAAGGAAGGGAGAGATTGGATACGACAGTACATGGGGGCTTCATAGACAATTGAAGGAAAGAAAAGTCAAAGAAGAATTGGAAAGAATAAAAGGAGATACGTATAGGGGGCTTCGTTCAAGGAGAGATATACACACAGTGACGAAAAAGAGGAGACCGAGGAGAGTGAGTGAAAGGAGGCGAGAGAGACCATTGAGAGAAAAGAAAATCGTGAAGAGGGGGCTGGTCTTTTGAGGTTCAACTCACGAAGGTGTAGAGCAAAACATCTCCACGTTCTGCACTCACGGAGAAGTCTCGGTCAATAGGGGGGACAATTTTGAGGATTAAAAAACACAAAGAGAGGCGATAAGGAGAAAGAGAGGAGAAAGCCAAGACCCTTCTCGGATTTTGGAATAGAAATCCACATTTTTTGATTTGTTGATTTTTCTGACCTTGCCAGCAAAATTTCCACTCTTCAAAGTGGGTGGCGGTCAGTATTATAAGCCATTCAGTAAAGTTTTTGAATTTTTTTTAAATTTTTTTGGGCACCGAAAAATATTTAAATTTCACTCAAAATGGGTGGCCATAGGTATTCTAAGCCATTTGTGAAGTTTTGAATTTTTTATATTTTTTAATTATTTTTAATTTTTTTGGGCACCTCAAAAAATTTAAATTTCTCTCAAAGTGGTTGGCCATAGGCATTCTAAGTCAGTTTGTGAAGTTTTAAAATTCTTTATTATTTTTTTAGGCACCTCAAAAAATTTAAATTTCACTTAAAATTGATGGTGTCTGTATTTTAAAGCCATTTTGTGAAGTTTTGAAAATTATTATTGCTTCAAAAATTGAATTTTGAAATAGAAATTTGTTTTGATTTGTTGATTTTTTTTGCACCTAAAAAAATTTAAATTGTACTCAAAGTGGGTGGTCACGGGTATTATAAGCCATTCTGTAAAGTTTTGAATTTTTTTTTAAAATTTTTTTGGGCACCTAAAAAAATTTAAATTTCACTCAAAATGGGTGGCCACAGGTATTCTAAGCCATTTTGTGAAGTTTTGAATTTTTTATATTTTTAAATTTTTTTTTAAATTTTTTAAATTTTTTTGGGCACCTCAAAAAATTTAAATTTCACTCAAAGTGGTTGGCCATAGGTATTCTAAGTCATTCTGTGAAGTTTTAAAATTTTTTATTATTTTTTAGGCACCTCAAAAAATTTAAATTTCACTTAAAATTGATGGCCACAGGTATTTTAAGCCATTTTGTGAAGTTTTGAAAATTATTATTATTTTTTATTTTTATTTTTTTTTGGGTACCTCAAAAAATTTAAATTTCACTCAAAGTGGGTGGCCACCAGTATTTTTAGCTATTATGTGAAGTTTTGAAATTTTTGATTTTTTTTTTTTTTTTTTAAAAAAATTCACCAAATTCCATATTTTCCGAAATCGACTTTTTTTATTTTCTGGAAATTTTTATGATTTTTTCTAGAATTTTTCAATTTTTATGCATTTTCTGAAAAAAAAAATTATGAGAAAATAGGGAGAATGCATTTCGGAATCAAGAAGCTACAAAAAGTAGCTTCTCATTTTCTTGCCAAAAACTCATTCTGGAATAAAAAATGCATTTAGGAATCAAGAATGCATTCTGAAATCAAGTATTTTTAACAAACGCATTTTTATTCCAGAATGCAAAAATCGCTCTAAAATGCATTCTGGAAATTTTTTAACAAACGCCATTCTATTCCGGAATGCATTCTCGAACAAAATTTTGGGAGACGGAATGCATTTTAGTTAATTTAATTGATCTAGTAATCCACCATGTCGGGTGGCTTTTGGGGTGGATTTTTTTTAGGGCTAGCAAGGCGGCGCAAGGGCGGCCGCTAGGCGGCAAGGGCGGCGGCTAGGCTGCAGCGGCGATGGCTACGAGCTTTGGTGAGGCGCGCGAGCGAGCTGGGTGGAAGCAAGCCAAGCCAGGGGCGAGCACACACGCAAGCAAGCGACAATGGCGACGGCGGCTGTGAGCTCTCAGGTGCGTAGGCGACGGCAAGTTGGCGGTCTGAAAATTTGCAGTGACAACAATGTGCGTGGACTACGGGAAGAAGAAGAAGAACAAGAAGAAGAAGAGAAAGGGGAAAAGAAAAAGAAGAGAAAAAGGTCTGAAAATTTTCAATGGACATGACCGGGGGCACGTGTGCGGGCAAGGGGAGAGAGAGATGGGTGAAAAAAGGTCTGAAAATTTGCAATGAACATGACCAGGGGGCACATGTGTGGGCAGGGGTGTCGCTACCTAAAAAAATCAGGTTTTTCGATCTTAGGCTAATGGATTACTAGATCAATTAAATTAATTAACCTAGCTTGAATTCTCCCAAATTCTACCAATTCGCAACTTAGGTCTAATTATGAGCATGCAAATATTTTCAATAGGAGTCACCACTAATCATTTAATGTAGGTTGATTAGAAATCTAAATAAAATAGCGGGAGTACTATTTTATTTCTGCGAACCAGAAATTATAGATTCGGGAACTTGATTACGCTAGATTTCCTAACGCCCTTTCGGTACCAATTTCAAGAAAAATACCCAATTTGACAATTTTGATAAATCCTGACTTGGAGTTCAAAGGTGCAGAAATTTTTTATTTTAATTTATTTAAATGAAAGCTAACCTATATGTAATGATGTGCAAAAATTGACATGCGATTAATGCAACTTAACATGCAAACTATATGTCATGCGACAACGTGACCTATTTCTAATGACGGGTATATTATTTTTTTGTATTTTTTAATGAAATTCGTAATTAAAAATGCCAATTATCTAAACATGCAATTTTAAACTAAAGAAATTAACCTATTCTAGAGTAATCTTTTGTTATTTATTTTTTTTTTATCAAAATTCGGAATTAAAATCATGTAAAAAAAATAATCGCTAAATCTTTTGAATTAAGTCTCGATCGGAGCCTGACAGATCGATTCTAAAATTCGAAATACCCGCTATGGAAATAACTCTATCTAAAGCCTGATAGATAGATTTATTTCCACGTGTGCGGTTGCGGATTATGAAATTTTCCTAATCGATCACATCTTGAAAAATTTAGATATCTCAAATATTTTGGATATATTCAAAAGATTTTGAAAATTCTAAATTCTATCCAAATTTGACAGGTAATAGATATCCAAGATTTCAAAAAAAAAGAAATAAATCATAATTGAAATAATGCCTATTACTCAAATATGTAAGGTTAGATATCAATAAGCACGAATTAGGCAACAAACTATTCAAATCAAATCAGGATAAGATAATTACCTGATTTGCAAATTTCTTTCCAATTTTGAATTTGTAGCGGATCGGGATGGTGACCGGTGGTACGTCGGCGGCGGCGGCGCGACGTAGGGAGTGGTGGCGACGGTAGGCTCACTCACGGTCGTGGTTGACACGGTGGAACGATGGCCTGCGGTGATCCTTGCAACTTTTGGGAAAATTTGTGGAAACTCGCTAAGTTGCGGTGATGGTGGTGCGCTCGCTTAATGCCGATGGGGATCTCTTGGATTTGTCATGGGTGCGACACAGAGAAAAGGAACAGCAACGTGCGGGGCTGTATGTTGAATACGTGCAATGAGTGAACACGTCAGAATGTGGTTTGTCCTCGAAATTGTCGGTCATCTCTTTGCGGATCTTGCCAAGAACTTGCTGGGACCGTATGCAAAACCTGCAAAGGAGGAAAAACTTGCTGGAATTGTTAGTTACGCATTGAGCAGAGGCTGAATCGAGGTCGGATCTGGCTGCTTCGCTGGATGTCACTATCCAAGAGCAACCTGAGTTGATGAGGCTTTGCCCGAACTGGACAGATGAGATCATGCGCAGCGGGAACTCGTCGAAAAGCCTGGACTCACTGGTAGGCGTTGAGAAAAACTGCAGGAATAGCTAGTTTGCTTTGCAGGCGGTGGCGGCTACTAGGACGAACTCGACAGCCACACCAAGTTGCAATAGCAAGTTGTCGAGCGTGCTTGCAAGGCCGGAGAAGACAGTAAGCACAGGTTGAAGCGCTGAATGGAACACCAAAGGAAGAAGATGACCGCTTTTCTCTCTTTATCTCTCACTTCCAGTCACGATCTCTCTCTCCATTGAAGCTGCCCCTATATTGTGGCCGTGTGTTTCTTGTCAGAATGTGCAAGCCCCCGGACGGAGAAGAGAGGACCCCCTCCAGATTTCTCTCTCCCTTCCTTTTATTTCTTTGACCGAGACCTCCCCCAACCTAATTTAAATATTCTCTTTCCGATTATGGGCGCGAGGAGATCTTCTGGGCAGTATATTCTTTCTTGTTTTGAGAAAGATATATTGCATATTTCCGTAAATATCCAAAAATCAAAATCTATGAAATCGTGGACATCTTCAGGAAATCATGAAAGATATTTCTGCACAAATGCCCAACCATATATATTGACCGAGAATCATGCATATATTCCGAAAATTCTTCATATCTCACGTGCAAAAATTCCACCCATGATAATGAACGAGTTTGGCGAAAACTTCTATTCGTGGGCTTTTAACTAAGTCCATTCGCCATTGATTTAATGCAAATGCAATTATGTGAGCCTATTACTATAAATGCTCCTAAAATTTATGTGCAGTTTTAACTAATTAATTAATTAATTTTTTTTCTAGGGACCGAGATTGATCCCTAATTTTTATGCAATGAATGACTAATTGGATCTCCAAAATTTAGGTGTCAACAAGGGGGAGAGAGAGAGAGAGACAGGTGCAAAAATTTGAAACATGAGCGAATGTGGTTGCGACGGATTTTGCGACGGAAAGTGGTCAATTCGTCGCAAATTTGTGACAAAAAAATAAATCCGTCATAAATTTGCGACGGATTTAAACAAAAAGGATCCGTCGCAAATTTGCGACGTATTTTGCTACGGAGTCCAAAAATAAAGGGAATTTTCATATCCATCGCAAATTTGCGATGGACAATATGTTTACATTGTAAATTTGCGACGGACAATATTTTTCCGTCGCAAGATTTTTTTCCGTTGCAAATTTGCAATGAACAATATGTTTCCGTCGCAAATTTACAACGGACAATATGTTTCCATCGCAAATTTGGGAGATAATTTTTTTTCCATCCCAAATTTGGGACAGATAATATTTTTTCCGTTGCAAATTTTTTTTTCTGTCTCAAATTTGGGAGGGAATTTTTTTTTCGTCCCAAATTTGTGATGAATAAAAAATCTTTCGTAAATTTGCGACGGACAATATTTTTCCGTTGCAAATTTGCGATGGAATTATTGTCCATCGCAAATTTAGGATGGAATTTTTTTTGTCACAAATTTGTGGCAGATTTTTATTTTCATCGCAAATTTGTAACGGACAATATTTTTCTGTTGCAAATTTGTGACGCATTTTTTATTCCGTTGCAAATTTGCGACAAGTTTTTTTTTGCATCGCAAATTTGCAACTGAATTATTGTCTGTTACTCCTATCTCTTTCAATTGTGATGCATGACTAGTACCCACTTGTTCAAGTGTTGGAATAAAACTAGTACCTATATGGTTCGATTCTGAAACAAAATTTTGACCAGCAGCATCAATCACCATCCTCTCATATGGATTCAATTAGTCATAATAGTTACGTTCTTCCCTAACAAAAAATTGATCACTTCTTCGATATCCTTCACCAGATATAAACGGTTTACCATGGCAATTCCAATTATAATAATTCGGAGTAAACCTAAATCTATAAAGATGTTATCTAACTTTATCACACACATTAAATTTACTATTACTGCATTTTTTATATGGACACTTGTTGACAACTAAATTTTACCTAGTCATTTAGGGTTTAATTGTATAGAAAAACTAGGGATTAATTTTTAACCCCTAAATCAAAAATATTTTCATGACATATAGACATTAGGTTCATTTACGTTAATAGGGCCTATTAGAACATGTTTTTCTTGATTATTTTCAATAAAAAATAAAAAATAAATTGATTAAAAATCGGTCTGGTTCGATTAAACCGATTTAATTCGGCCCTGTTTGTTTCGTCTCTTCTCGTTAGGGCCTAGCCCAGCCCTAATTCCTTTTCTTTTTGTTCTAGCCTAGCCCATCTTCTTTCCCCTTTCATCTTCCACGCCTCCGAGAAGCCAAAAGGAAGCGATGCAGAGGATAGGAACGGAGCAGAACGCAGCAGTCGGGAAGCAGAAGCGACAAGGGGCAAGTTGACAACCGGAAGCAACAAAGCAGAAGAAGGGCGCGCAGCGCTTTCGACCTGCATCGAGGAGATCCTGCAGCCGTTTTAGCCAAAAACGGACCTGATTTGGTCCCGAGGAGAGGACCAGTGGCTGGCGCATGAGAGGATAGGGAAGGCGCATTGATCCATGGCTCTTCTAAGCTGTAAATGGAAGGGGAAGATGGCTGACATGGTTGATCGACAAAAGCTGTCTGATGGGGAGGACAAAAGGAAATGAACGTCAATTTTAAAAAGGGAGTTCCAGAGAGTTACCGAGGGAGAGGGAGCTCGAGAGAAAAAGGGGGGAGGGAAGAACCAAAATCGAAAAAAAAAAAAACAGAGAGGAAGAGAAGAGAGTTCCAGAGAGATTGAGGGGAGAGAGGGAGTTTGAGAGCGTCCGAGAGCGAGGTCTGAGGGGCGAACAGTCTCCTGTCGGTGACCGCCATGCCTCAACCGTGGCCGGCGAACCTCAGGCGCATCCCGTCCCACACGGTAGGTTCCGGTCCGAAGCCCAGGTTGTGTGTTGTGATTTGGGGGGTCGCTTTTCAATGATCTCAGCTCGAAAGCACGGGAGGTGACCGGGCATAGTTCGATCTGTCATTCACCGCCACTGAGCCAAGTAGGGAGCTCTGTCAACTCCCCTTATTTCGCTCGAACCGCATCCTGTTCTTGGGCTTGGCTGACTGGGGTTGACTCGCCGGTGCCTGACCGTACGCGGTCTCGAGCGTCGGCGAGCCTTCCTCGGCTATTGTTGTGTGCCGCCTTTTGTTTTATGTTGATTATGGTTATGGGTTTGAGCCTTAAACGGTTCTGTTTCTATTCCCAGTCAGCGGCGAACCGCACTTCACGTATTTGACAAAATGCTCAAGAGAGCTCCGAATATGTTTTTTTGTGAAATCGACACTCTAGCACTCGGTTACATGCTTGATTCGTTCTAGTATTGCTGTTGACTTCAAGCTATCCATGTTTTTGTGTGATTTCGTGGCATGAAAATTGTTTCCTCGACTTCGGCCATGGACGAGCACATGAGTTGAAGTCGTTGTTCGTTCCCGGCAACGCCTTGGTTTGGAATCCCACCGTGTTTGTTTTATATGCTTTACTGTGTGAGTGTATGCTTGTGTGCTTGGGTTGGAGCTGAATATTGGTTTGTCGGAAAGCGCAGAGGTATGGTCGTTTTCAGCCATCGGTGTCCTCGCTGGAGCATCGGCCGGCGGTGGCGGCCCAAGCGCCGACGGCCCGAGCCGACGGCCAACGTTGGGCATCCCCTGGCGTAGTCACGGTAGAAGCTCGTGTGTGGGGGAAGCCTTAGGTGAAGAAGTCCCAGCGAAGGAGGGGGTACTCTTGGCAAAAAGGCACGAGGAGGAGGAAGACTAGAAGAAAAGCAAAAGGAAAGGAAAAAAGAAACAAAAAAAATGAAAGAGAAAAAAAGAGGAGGAAAAGTCAAAGAGAGAAACGTACAGAGGAAAAGATTACGTAAAGAACGAGGAGAAAAGGAAAGAAATAAAAAAAAAAGAAAAGAAAAAATTACTTCAATCCGGGTGAAATGAGTGTGGATCGTGGGCGCTCGGGTTCCCAGTGAGCCGGTTCGGCAACTCACGTCCGGGTCGGGTCGTGGGTCTTTGACCGGGTAGGATTTTATTTAGTGTGTGGGCTTTAATGTTTTATTAGGTCTTGGACCTTTGGCGGATGGGCCGAAATTGGGATTTGGGCTGAAGTGTTGTTTAGGTTTTTATTTTTAGTGGGCTGGGCTTTTGTTCTTTTTTTAAGAAAATTCGGGCTGGGCCCCTTTTTCTTTAATTATTTGTTTTATTTGCCAGACCGGGCTCAATAAATGAACCCGGGCCGGCGCACCCAGGTCAGTCCCGATCCTGGTCGGATGTGGAGATCCGACCCGTATTCGATTTTTATATTATTTATTATTTTAATTTTAAAAAAAATTTTAAAAAAGTTTTAAAAAATTTATTAAAAAATAAAAAGATTTCGAAAATCAAAAATTGGAAATTGGGTTTTAAAATTGTTTTTCTCTCCTTTTTTGTGTGATTAGCTTATGTTTGATTGCACCTTGTTTGATGCGCACACTTTGAATTGCACGTTTAATTTAATCTCGCATGTGGTCAACTATGCATGTTAGGTTTAGGTATTAATTGTTGCTTCCCTTAGCTTAGTTAGGAATTGAATTTTGAGACTTCCGATTAGTGCGAGCACGTTAGGTGGTAAATTGAGCAAGATTAGGTACCGAAAGGGCACTAGTTAGTCAATTAGTGTAATCAAGTCCCCATACCCATTGAATCTCTGATTCATAGAAGTAAAGCATTTTTCCCGTGCTTTGCTTGGGTGTCTAATCGACCCATCGAAAATTGATTAGTGATGACTCATAAATGAAATTGATTTGCATGTTAATAACTTAAACTTAAGTTACGAATTAATATAGGCTTGAGAAAGCTCGAATTAGGTTCAGACTTAGCAGTCCATTAGCTTAACCACATAGGCGGCGAGGCCAGTTTGGGTAGGTCGCGACAATACCTTAACTTATTTTCATCCATGAACTCATATTTATTACTAGCAATGTCTAAAAATAGTTTCAACCTAGTACAAAACTCATCGGTCAATCTTCGATGTCTAGGTAAATTCTTATTATACATCCAATCCCTGTCTCTTTGTATTGTATATGTATTAAAATAAAAAAAATCTAGTAAAATATATAAATTATCATATCTACTGTTCTTAATTAAAATCATAAAATTATGAAAATTAAAATTTTGTTTTTCACGCAACAATTACTTTGAAATTGAAAAAATTGAAAAAATTACCATGTAAAGAAGACTTACCTAAATATTTAACTGAAATCTTGGTAGTAGAAAGTGGTCAATTTGACGAGAATTGCAACGTTGACTTAGATTGCAAGACCTTCAATTGGACACGTACCAAAATAAAAGAAAAATCACTTAACATTCATTTTTTAATAATTTTTTTAGAATTTTTTTAAAACTTTTTCCCTTGTATTTTTCTCCGGTCACCGGTCCGACGACCGACTGACGCCGGCGAGTTCAACCTCGCCGGCCATGGTGAGGCCGCCGGTCGACCTCACCGTCGCCCAGATCTGGGCGACGGCAAGGTTGATGGCCATGGGGCGAGGCCGCTCGGCCTTGCGCAAATATGGGAAAGGCTGCGTGGCCTCGCCATGGCCGTCGGTCGACCGCCATGGGGGGAGGCCGAGCGGCCTCGCCGGTGGCCGGTCGCCGGATCGACGAACGGCCAAGAAGTTAAAAAAAATAAACAAAAAAATAGTCAATAAAAAAAATTCCAATCCATCAATAAATAGTTTTGTGACGAACCGTATTTTTTTTTTTTGGTAACCCAGGGAACCCCCGCACGGTCGACAGCCGGGGAGTAAACCTTGGGGGCAACATGTGCTAGCCATCACACACGTGCCACCGGTTAAGTCACCCTATGACGAACCGTATTCGTTGCCAATTAATCATGAAATTTGCTACGATACTTACCGATCAAAAAGTTTTACTGAGATTGATTTCTGTGCGCAAGAATTATTGAGAGAAACGAAGGAGAGAGAAGACAGGAGAAAAGTAGGGGGATGTGAGGAATCGGTAAAGAGAGAGAAATTGACAGGTGGGGTGGATATGAAGAAAGTTATTTTCCGTCATAAATTACAAATTAGCGACGAATTCGTTTTCGTCGCAAATTAGCGATGAATTTTTATCCGTCTAAAATTGGCGACCGTAAAAAAATCCGTCGCTACTTTCGTTGCAAAATGGTAAATTTTGTTGCATAAATTAGCGACGAAAAATAAATCCGTCGCTAATTTCATCACAAATTTGCGATGGAAAATTGGTCGTCGCTAATTCTGTCGCAAATTAGCGACGACCAATTTTCCGTCGCAAATTTGCAACGAAATTAGCGATGACCAATTTTCCATTGCAAATTTGCGACAAAAATTTTCCGTCGCTAATTTGCGACCGTCGCAAAGTTCATCACAAATTAGCGACGAAAAATTTCCCGTCACAAATTTCCGTTGCAAAATTCATGTTTTTTTTTGTAGTGTTAGAGTAGTATAAGGACAGTAAAACTCTTGTAAACACTATCCAGCATACTGTCATTATCATTTATTAGCTTGATTTTTTTGACAGCTTGAAGGTGAATCAGCCTATTTCTTAGGGCAAAGGGCACTCCCCCCTCCTAACGCCTTCCACTTCTCCACGGGACGGACTCATCTTCTTCTTGATCATCTTCAAAAAGATGCTCATGCTCATCCCTCACCTTGAAATACATGGAAACGGCCTATGCTATAAAATATAACCACCATTTGAGATATGTCTTCAATGCAAGCAATGTTAATTTGATGATTTAGCTAGTTAATATTTTGTGCTAGAAAGGTAAATGTATAGCATAAGAATCACATTTCCCTCACCTCTCTCTAAGGCCTAAGTTATTAGTTAATTAACTGTATGAAGTGCATTTCTTTTTTCTTTTTCTTTTTGATAACCCACAGGCACGAGCATGGGACAACGGCTACTTGGAGGTCCATTAAATACCGTGCATGCCCTAACTGGCAAAGTTTAGGCGTTTGGCCTTGTTGACACCTAAATTTTGGCGATCCATATGAGTACATATTGCATAGGAAGATTAGGAGTCGATTCCGACACCTAGCAAAAATAATAATTAAACTGCATTTAGTTTTAAGAACATTTGTTAAGTAGTTGCATTTGCATCGGACTGGTGGTGGATGGGTTTAACAAAATTTAATTGAACTGGAGTTAATGGACTCAAGTACAGAGGTTCTGAACCCAATGGAATTAATTGGATCAAGCCCGTGTAAATTAAAAATTCAGCCCAGCTCGTTATTGACATGCGTGTTGCGCGTGTGGCACATTGGATTAGGAAATATTGAAAAATCTTTTGGTCACATGATTATTTGAAAAAAAAATTTGGAAAAAGAGCAAAGATGATTTGGGTAGATTCATTCGGCATGGGCAGAGGAACAAATGAAGAAAAATAAGAAAGTGAGTGGTTTTCACGAAAAGATTGAGCCACAAAAGAGGAAAAGAAGCAAAGGGAATGGGGCGTATATTCTGAGCAATATATTGGAAGGTCTTTATGTCTTCGGTGGTGTGAACAGAAAGAAAGTCAAGAATATATTCTAAACAATCAGAAGAAGAAAGCATATTTATTCTCTTTCCTTAAATACTTAAGACCTCCCTACCTATAAAAGGGGAGGGAGCTCGACAATTCTGGGGGGACACACACTGGCTACAACACAGAGGGGGGAACTCTCTTTGGTTACGTACGAAAAATATAGAAAGAAAACTGAGAGAAAAGAGCGTGAGCTCGGCCAAGTCCTTCGTGGCCGAACTCCCTTCCCTTGTGGCCAGATTTGTGGCCACGCCTCCGAAGACTAGCGGCTGCCGCTGCTGCCCCGTGACGCTCGAAGGCCGCCCGTCGCTGCTGCCCAACGTTGCACCAACCGATCATAGCCATACCTCTGGTCGTGAGTCATTGCGGATCATCGCTGCTGCTGTTCCACGACGCCGCCATCCCACCGTTGCTCTTCTCCGACTCGTCTCCTCCGCTGTTCTGCTGACCAACTCTTCCTGCCGTGAGTCTTGAAGTCTGATCTCTAAAGCATCAGTGAAGTTCGTCAGCAACAATTGGAGGCCTTGAAGTCCCTTTGGTGCATTGTCCAGCAAATAGCCCATGCAAGATACGAAGATATGAAGGGGAACATAAGAGCCATATAAAAAGATTATTTTTTGCAGGTTCCACCACCTTCTTACTTTGTTGACCAGTAAAGTCGGCGAACCAACTTCCAAGTCACACCGCGAGCAATACCATCGTCTTCGAGTCCGGCCGCGTCATTCGTGTTCCGCGAGCCACCATCCGCCGGTCCAAACTGGGAAAGAAAATATTCAAATTAGGTAAAGATCTCATTTAATTTTCGAGTATAATGCTTCTTTATTTGGAATATTACAATCTTGTGTAAATCTTTGAGTGATATTGCCTTATTCATGAAATCCTCAAGCAGATTTAAATTAGGAATTTTTTCCTAATTTCGCAACGTGCATATGATCGACAGTCCGATTTCATGCCCGAAATATGACTCGCGATCGCGACGGAAAATCATCAATCCGATCTCCCACCCGAGATATGATTTGTGATTGCGTGAAAAATTGACCAATCCGATCCTCATGCCCGGGATACGATTTGTCAATCTATTGTTTCTAAATTTAAATGGGTGTCGGTGATATCTTGTGCGAGATGGCGTCGTGTCGATTCGATTTCTATCTTTGTTTGATTTGAATTCATCTTGTTTTTCTCATAAAAAAAAAAAAAAAATTACCAAAAAGAAGACACTTTAGGATAGATTAAATTTTTTTTAGGATAGATTGCATGTTAATTTAGGCATTTTTTTATTCCGAATTTCATTAAAAAAATACCAAAAATAAATCATTTGTTCGTCATTATAATTATGTCACGTTGTCGCATGACATATAATTCGCATGCTAGGTTACATTGATCGCATGTCATTGTTTTGCACGTCATTAGTTCACATTTTAATAAAGCGCAAACCTTAAAGAACACCTCGAGTGCCTTGTTTTGTTAATTAGAAATCATATTAGGATTGTTTGTATGATTTTCTACTAACAATGCAGATGCTTTCGTTGCTCTAAGCTAAGTATTTTCTATCCATCCTTGCAATTTATTTATTGCTTTCTTGAGTGTTAAATTGGTGGTTTGCGCACTCGCATGAACACCTCACATGCTAGTGACTAAGTTAAAATGGATCCAGACTGCTTGCATAAATATTTTTGAAAAGAAAAGGTACCGAAAGGGCGTTAGACTAGATCTAGCGTAATCAAGTCCCCGAGCTTAGAATCTCTGGTTCGTAGAAATAAAACATATCTCCCTATGTTTTATTTAGGTTTCTAATCGACCTACCACAAATAGATTAGTGGCGACTCCAAGTATGAAAATTTTTGCATGTTAAAATCCTAAGTTGCGAATCGGTAGGGTTTGGGAGGGCCCGAGTTAGGTTTAATCTTAACAATCCATTAGCCTGAGAGAAAATTTTAGGTCGCGACAGCTTGGCGACTCCGCTGGGGACTAGAGTTAAAACTTTTAGTGGACTTAGGCCAGTTTTTCTTTTCAAAAAAATATTTTTTGCTTGGCAGCGAGGATCCCAGGTACGTCCCTAACATTTAAGGTGTTAAATGTTTTTGCAGAATGGGAGTTATAAGGGGTGGAGTGTTTGTTAACCATTTTATTGCAGGGAGGTGTTGAGATTAGATGTTTTAATTTTGATATTGAAGCGCTGTTTGCATATGATCTGTTGTGTATGCCTATGCATTTTCACTACACTCTAGCACACACAACCTGTCGCCGGACCTGGGCCGCATAGGATCACCTAGGATGGTATTGAGATGGATACCACTCCGACCGTCCGCCCGGTACGAGTTGCCCGTCTCAATCCCGATATTTCTTTCTTGATGTCAAAGAGATTACCACCCCGGTCCGCATGCCCGCGACATGGGTCGGCTTTTTGATGATGCCGGAGTCACAAGGACCCGACTTAGTCCGCATGCCCGCGGCTAGTCCGATCATCCTTGTGGCTCCACTTTGTTAAGCCTTCTAGAGTAGAAATCGAGCCACGTAGCATGCGTATGTCTATGTGATTGCCATCTGGTTATTGGTAAAGTAAGTCCTTTGAACTTTTCCTCCGCAATTTATTTACTTTATCGTATTGTTTGGTCGGTCCATGACATTAGGTTGATCGCAAGTCTTGGTCAATATACAATGGGAAATTCCGACATTCGACTTATTCTCCCTCCCAAGAAGGAACTCAACGCGCGTGGTGGGACAAGCTAGACCAAGCTAGTCGTGAGTTCGTGGAATCAAGAATTGGCCGACTCCTCCCTCTGTTGCGTATCAACATTCATGGCGGCCTCATTCAAGCACTTGCCCATTGTTGGTGTCCAGAGACGACTACTTTCATCTTCCGGTAAGCATGAGCTCACTCCGACCTTGGAAGAATATAGCATTGCCATTGGAAAACCTTTGGAATTAGAATTAATTAGTCCACCTATCGGAATAGATCCTGTCTCAATTTTATCTGATTTTTTGAGAATCAAGGAAGAAAAGATAAGAAAAATTTTGAAAGGTCACCGCAATACTTGCCCGTTTTCATTTCTTGATGAATGTTTTCAAAATGGCACTTCATTTCAAATGAGAAGGATTTTCCTATTAGCTTTCTTTGGATTTATACTTTTCCCTCACTGTAAGAATGCTATTAATCCTTTGATTGCTAAGTTAGTGGGGCAAGTGTGTGGGGGAATGAACTTTGTTAATGCCCTCTTGGCAAAAACTTTTCTTTCCCTTTCTCGATTTAAAGAAAATGGTGACAAAACCTTTCATGCTTCTCCTGAGCTTTTGCAAATTTGGTTCTTATCTCACTTAAAAGGGTTTGGTGGTTTAATGATTATACGTGAAGTTAGCAATTTTGATCACCCTATCATGAGATTTGAGAATAAACAAAAACATGCACCGGATTATCATTATTCCAATTGGCTGGCTTTCTTTAAAAATCCAAAGACCAAATGTTTCCTATGGCATGCTAAATGGTTCCAAGTTCGTGAGGCTAGACTCACATGTGGACGTGTTGGCCCAATCCCTTTACTGGGATTCACTGGGGCAATGGAATATTACCCGACTAGGGTAACTCGCCAGTATCAAGTGGTGCAAGAGCTTTCCCCAGCTTTGAAGCAGGATGATTCAATTCGGGTCAACTTCACCGACGGAGACCTCGACCATGAAGATAGCATTTCTTTAATCAAGTCGTTGTGGGATATGTGCCATCCACAAATGCTCATATGGCCCGAAAAAGAATTGGAGGGTAAAGAAAGGAAGTATTATGCCATGACTGAATACATTCAACGACACAAGATTCCAGATAATTTGCTCCCGAAGATACCAATGGTGCCTGAGAAGATCACCAACCGTGCTGAGAAAAGATGTCTCAAGAGAAAAGCTGAGAAGTTACAAGATCAAGTTACACACTTGGCTGAGGAGAATAAGCAATTACGTTTGGAAATCACATCTCAATTGTATATTGATCAAGCCAAATGAAATGGCTCGTGTCTTTTAAGATATTTTTCTTTCTAGATTCGTTGTTTAGGAAGTTGGGTCATTATTTTAGTATATTTGTTTAGGGAATTTCGAGTTGTTGCTTTCATAGTTTTTGTTCAAGAGTCCGTTATGAATAAAATTTTTTATCAAAGCGAGTAGACCAATGTCATGGATCGGCGTGTGATTCTTCTTGACACTTATGTTTGCCTATTTTATCCGTGAAATCAGGTAATTACGGACCGATCACGATCGCCTATTCGCACGCGGTCGAGAACTAGAATGGCCGATCAAACTGACTTACGAGATCGTGTCGTTGGCATTGAGGACCAAATGAAGCAACTCCTCGTCGCAATGCAATAGATGTCCGCTGAGATCAAAACCCTTCGGGTGACTCCTATTCCTGCATCCCCTGAAGCATTAGCCCCAAAGCATAAAGGAGGGAAGAATGTCGATAGTGAGGAGGATGACGATCTTCCCGATTTAGTAGATGACCCCGTCCAGATTATCGTCAACAAGGATAAACCTAATGAACGGGTCAACAAGCTTGAAGAGAGAGTGAAGCAACTGGAAGGCTCACATGATTCACCCTCAATCGACTTATCTCTTTACTCACAGATCAAAATCCCGAAGAAGTTCAAGATGCCAGACTTTGATAAGTACAATGGCACCTCCTGCCCAAAAGCTCACCTGTAGCTATATCACGTACAAATGACACCGTACGTTGATAATGAACTCCTGATGATTCATGCATTTCAGGCAAATTTGACGGGTCCTGCCTTGAACTGGTATCTCTTGAAGAAGATAAATGGACTCAAAACCTGGAAGGAAGTTAGTGAAGCATTCCTAAAGCAATACAGGTTTATAACGGACATCATTTCCACCCGCGAAGACCTCGAACGTGCTCAAATGAAAAAGACTGAGTCGTTCAAGGATTATGCTATCAGATGGAGGAATATTGCTGCTCAAGTTATCCCAGAACCTATAGACAGTGAATTGAAGAGGATGTTCATTAAAACTCTTCCATTCGAATACCGTAATCGGATGGTAGCTATTCCGGTGACAACTTCAATCAACTTATCCCCATAGGTGAACAAATTGAGATAGGGCTGAAAGATGGGTGGTTTGTCGAGCCGTCTTCCTCGACTAAAAGATTTGGTGTAAGAAAGGAGAAAGAGCCGGCGCTGAAGTCAATGTGACATATACCCAGCCAAGTCGAAAGAATGTCGCTCCAAAGAATCCAAGTATCGAGGCTCAACAACATAACACGGGTCGTCAACCTTATCAGAGGAGAAATAATAAGAGGCAATTCACCCCCCTCTCCCCGGTCGTTGTCTCAAGTGCTAGCGGTCCTCCGAAGAAAGGTTTACTTACCATTGAACCAAAGCGCCCAACCCCGAAAGCAGTTCTATAACTACGATCCGTCCAAGAAATGTGATTATCATATGGATGAAGTGGGGCATTCAACTGATGACTGTATTACTCTCAAGCATCGGATCCAGAACTTGCTTGATACAAAGGCATTTTCCTTTCAACCCGCTAAGCCGAATGTTCGAGCAACCCGCTCCCTGATCATGCGGGCAATGTGAATGCCATATTTAGTTTCGATGCTGATCGAATCAAGAATGTCAGGGTGTACACCACCGACGTCTACGGTGAGTTAGTGAAAGTCGGTTATTACCCGAGTAATGAGGTCCTTCCCCTAGCTATCATGAGAGAAAGAATCTCAAGAATGGTAGAAGCTGGAATAATCGTTTATGCTGACCACACTAGCATCGTTTCCACTATCTCTGAAGTGGTGATTAATTGGGAGGAGGAGTTTGCTACATTGAACACCGAGAATGACAAGCTCGACCCTTTGCTTGAAGACATGCCTCCGCTCGAAGACGCGTCCGATGATGAAGAGATCATAGAGAGCACGCCTAAAGCTGATGAAGAAAAAGAGGTGATTGATACTTTGGGGAAATCGAGCGATGGATGGGGAGATATGGATGATCCAACACCTCTAGTGACAGAAGATCCTGATGATGCAATGGAGGGAATCACTGCCCTATTCGATGATTTCTTCATTGGAGCTATCGAGGAAGGACCGTTGGAAGGAATGGGCACTAGCCCACAAGAGTAACATCTTTACTTTTTTCACACATTCCCCTGCGCGGGAATTTTTACTGCTTTCTAGGACTTGCCCCGTCTCGGGAGCTGCTTTTTAGGACTTTCCATTTCTAAGACTTGATTGTTGCAATTTCCATTCTAATAAATGTAATTCATTTGGTGATAATCAATGAAATTGCAAATTATTTTCATTTTTTAGGGCATGTTGAAGTACATCAAACCAGCCCGGTGATGATATCCAATCAATAAAAGAAAAATATAGTCCAAGGAGAATTCTGAGGCCTGGGCTTCTTCATGTTCCCTCGTGTTAAAACTTTTTTGAAAAACATTTAAAAAAAACTTTTTTTTAAAAGAGAAAAATTTAAAAAGAAATGCAATGTTTAGCCCCGTTTGTCCTTTTGAATCCCTTACTTTATGTTTCAGGGGTAATCTTGTGACACGCGAGGGTATGTGAACGGTCAAATCTGGTGCATTATATTCAGTCGATGACAATCTTGATGATCCCGATGATTTTGAGGGTTCCTCGGAAATGTTGCGCAGCTAAACTGTCACTTGGGTGATGCGGAGGAACCCAGAGAAGCGAAGAGAGGGGCAAATCCCCTTAAAAGTGAGACGAAATGCCCGATCCAGTTGCCGCATGAGTAGATAAGTCTTTCAACCAAAAAGTATGTCAAAGACACTTCAAGGTAAATGATCTAGTCCTAAGGAAGGTACTGCCAGTCTTTCCTGTTCCTAGGGATAAATTTGCCCCAAGCTACATTGGCCCATATGTGGTTAAAAAGGTGCTTCTTGGAGGTGCCCTGATTCTCGCAGAAATGGATGGTCGTGAGTTCTCCACTCCTGTTAGTTCTGATGTTGTGAAGATATATTGTCCCTGATAAGATCTAACATTTTTGCGGCAAAAGTTGTCAAGTGCTTGGTTTTATACTCCAAATCACAAACATTTCACTTATGAATAAATGGTTTCAATCCATTTAAAGATGGAATGTGTGCATTGGCTTTAAATTCTGCTTGATCATTTTGTCAGTCTGCATCGTCGATTTCAAAAGGGGAATCTATTTAGACAATTTGATATCTCATGTGGAATGAATTGAATGTGTTGAATAAAGTACATCGGGATGATGAAAGGCAAACCCTATCTTATACACAGTCCCATGCACTAATCCTCAGTGAGTTGAGTAAAAAAAAATTCCATGTCTGTAAGGTAAAGGGTTATCTCGCAAAAGGTACGGCAACCAAAGTGACGAAAGGCAGTTCATCTCTCTATCCCAAACACTACAGGTTATCCATTGTTTCGCCATTTTGAGCCTAAACACATGAAGAAATTCTTTCAAATTACCCTGTCAAGAACCACCCCATATCGGGGCAAATTGGAGATAAGTCTGCATTATAAGGTGAAAAATGAATAGAGATTGTCTTGCTCTCACTTGCATCAATCTTCGAGTGTTGCTTTTTCAGATGAATTCACACAAAGCCCAAGTGCCTTAGGATGACGAAGAGCATTTCTTTCTCTATCCTATACACACTTTATCCTTTGCTAAGCCTAATTGAGCCTGTAAATTCGTTTCTTAAACCCAGTTGGTGATCATCCCCCACACTGGGGCAAGGCAAAAAAAGCCATCACCACCGAAAGCATATTTGGAATGTCGATAGGAAGAAATCTTTGAGAGTCCAAATGTTAGTCATTCATTCAAAACAATATAGTTGGCCAATGTTTACATTGTAAATGGTGTGCGTGTGTCAAAAAAAAAAAAAAAAAAAAAAAAGAACTAGGGGGCATTAAAAAGCAGTGTGCCTGGTAAAAACAAAGCCAATGCCCGAAAGAAAAAAAAAAAAATCGAAAAAAAAGGGAGAACTTTAGAGAAAAAAATATCAAGATACGACATGTCAAAGTCATGAATCCCAATGGAGCAGTGATCTTACAAGTCTCAAAGGAATCAAGTGGAGAATTCAAGCCCAATGAAGCATTTATTGAAATGACAATGCCTGAGGATGAAGAAAAGGAAGACTGGTGACAATGCCGAGATGATCACCAACTTATTCACCCCAATTATACACATTTTGAGCCTAATGATCCATTCATTTCTTAACCCATGAGCCTAGCCTACGTTACGTCCCTTACAAAGTCTCTTCAGATTATGGCACTTGAACTAATGTAGGATTCGGATGTTTATAAGCTTAGCTCGAAGAAGTGTGAGCAAGTCCATTTCTATGTCATTTTGCAGGGTTCTTGACTTGTAAACCCAGAGACAATTGCAAAGTTTTTTCTTTCAATAGCCTCGACTCAAAGAGTCTCCTTTTGCTAAGCCATTGACCAAGCCCACGTTACGGTTCTAGCAAAGACCTCTCGGATTGTTAAGGTTGTATCGCTTGCGAGAATACTCGAACCCTTGCCGACATGACGATGGTAAGATAGAGTGATTAGCCACTTTTCGATGAAAGTGAGTGAAAGCCCTTTCGGACCGAAAGTCCCTCATTTGACATTTTCAAGATACCCACTTGTGAGTTTGGATTGTCTTATCATGATTCTCCCCAGTGAAGTTTGGCAATGCCGATTCGACAAAATCGTCATGCATGAAAATCGGTTGAATTTATAGTACATGAGTATATATGTTCTTGATTGCCCATGAATGCATATTACATGTTGCCTAAAACCGTGTCTAGCAGGAGACACGCCCTCAAGAGTCGGAGATATCACCAGGTAAGTATATCTTTATCCCTTGGATGCCTGTGACTATCCAGGTATCCCTAACCTGTTCGAACAATCGTCAGGCCCCATATTTGATCATTTTGTTGCGATCTTTAGATGCCTTTGACGATATCCAGGTATTTATTGATCAGGCCTTTTCAGGTACCTCTGATGATATCCCGGTGCTTTGTCAAGGAATCTCCGAGCATTTGGGCTAGCCCCTCTGTTCGCCAAATCGATAAATACCTTTGACGATATCCAGGTATTTATCGATTAAGTCCTTTCAAATATCTCAGATGATAACCAGATATTTTGTGAGGCACACCTTTCAAACAATTTGGAAAGTTCCTTCTTAAACACCTCTGACGATATCCAGGTGTTTAGCAGTTGACTTTTTATGAATACCTCTGACGATATCCAGGTATTTCGTTAAAAGTAGGAATATATTCCAATTTGTTGAATCGCTTTTCAAGTACCTTAGATGATAACTAAGCACCTTGTTAAGCCCCCTTTCTAGCAATTTGGAAAAAGCCCCGCATTAGGCACCTTTAACGATATCCAGGTTCCTAATGGATAATTTTCTCGAATACCTCTGATGATATCTAGGTATTTCGACAAAAGGTGGGATAAATTCCGTTTTGCTAGATTATCACTGGACGCCTCTGACGATATCCAGGCGTTCAGCGGAAAGTCCATTTCGAGTATCTCAGACGATATCCAGATATTCGAAGTAGTCTTCCATTCTTTGATTTCTAGATACCTAAGATGATATCTAGGTATCTATTGATCACCATCTTCGATTACCTTAGACGATATCCAGGTAATTCGAACTACCCTTCGCGTGTCCTAATTGAATTGTAGGTTACCGAAGTCCATCAGTGTTCATCAGGCAATACCTTTGGGACTGAGCCCAAACATTTGTCATACAACCACAAGAATCAGAGCCATGCCTCGAATTATATTACCAATCCTATCAGGCAAGTAACTTCAGGTATGTTTTATTCATGTTAACATGCATCATTTTTTATTGCATTTGAAAATGGGACTCATTCTCCCACAAAAAAATAACATTCATTGCATAGTCAAAATTTAGGTATCATTTAGTCTTTGAATGCAACCTCTTCGAGCACACCTTCAAAGAGGGGCAGCTGTTGACACCTAAATTTTGGCGATCCATATGAGTACATATTGCATAGGAAAATTAGGAGTCGATTCCGACACCTAGCAAAAATAATAATTAAACTGCATTTAGTTTTAAGAACATTTGTTAAGTAGTTGCATTTGCATCGGACTGGTGGTGGATGGGTTTAACAAAATTTAATTGAACTGGAGTTAATGGACTCAAGTACAGAGGTTCTGAACCCAATGGAATTAATTGGATCAAGCCCGTGTAAATTAAAAATTCAGCCCAGCTCGTTATTATTGACATGCGTAATTTGGCGTGTGGCACATTGGATTAGGAAATATTGAAAAATCTTTTGGTCACATGATTATTTGAAAAAAAAAATTTGGAAAAAGAGCAAAGATGATTTGGGTAGATTCATTCGGCATGGGCAGAGGAACAAATGAAGAAAAATAAGAAAGTGAGTGGTTTTCACGAAAAGATTGAGCCACAAAAAAGGAAAAGAAGCAAAGGGAATGGGGCGTATATTCTGAGCAATATATTGGAAGGTCTTTATGTCTTCGGTGGTGTGAACAGAAAGAAAGTCAAGAATATATTCTAAACAATCAGAAGAAGAAAGCATATTTATTCTCTTTCCTTAAATACTTAAGACCTCCCTACCTATAAAAGGGGAGGGAGCTCGACAATTCTGGGGGACACACACTGGCTACAACACGAGGGGGAACTCTCTTTGGTTACGCATTTAAAAAAATATAGAAAGAAAACTGAGAGAAAAGAGCGTGAGCTCGGCCAAGTCCTTCGTGGCCGAACTCCCTTCCCTTGTGGCCAGATTTGTGGCCACGCCTCCGAAGACTAGCGGCTGCCGCTGCTGCCCCGTGACGCTCGAAGGCCGCCCGTCGCTGCTGCCCAACGTTGCACCAACCGATCATAGCCATACCTCTGGTCGTGAGTCATTGCGGATCATCGCTGCTGCTGTTCCACGACGCCGCCATCCCACCGTTGCTCTTCTCCGACTCGTCTCCTCCGCTGTTCTGCTGACCAACTCTTCCTGCCGTGAGTCTTGAAGTCTGATCTCTAAAGCATCAGTGAAGTTCGTCAGCAACAATTGGAGGCCTTGAAGTCCCTTTGGTGCATTGTCCAGCAAATAGCCCATGCAAGATACGAAGATATGAAGGGGAACATAAGAGCCATATAAAAAGATTATTTTTTGCAGGTTCCACCACCTTCTTACTTTGTTGACCAGTAAAGTCGGCGAACCAACTTCCAAGTCACACCGCGAGCAATACCATCGTCTTCGAGTCCGGCCGCGTCATTCGTGTTCGCGAGCCACCATCCCGCCGTCCAAAGCGGGAAAGAAAATATTCAAATTAGGTAAAGATCTCATTTAATTTTCGAGTATAATGCTTCTTTATTTGGAATATTACAATCTTGTGTAAATCTTTGAGTGATATTGCCTTATTCATGAAATCCTCAAGCAGATTTAAATTAGGAATTTTTTCCTAATTTCGCAACGTGCATATGATCGACAGTCCGATTTCATGCCCGAAATATGACTCGCGATCGCACGGAAAATCATCAATCCGATCTCCCACCCGAGATATGATTTGTGATTGCGTGAAAAATTGACCAATCCGATCCTCATGCCCGGGATACGATTTGTCAATCTATTGTTTCTAAATTTAAATGGGTGTCGGTGATATCTTGTGCGAGATGGCGTCGTGTCGATTCGATTTCTATCTTTGTTTGATTTGAATTCATCTTGTTTTTTCAAAAAAAAAATTACCAAAAAGAAGACACTTTAGGATAGATTAAATTTTTTTTTAGGATAGATTTCATGTTAATTTAGGCATTTTTTTTATTCCGAATTTCATTAAAAAAATACCAAAAATAAATCATTTGTTCGTCATTATAATTATGTCACGTTGTCGCATGACATATAATTCGCATGCTAGGTTACATTGATCGCATGTCATTGTTTTGCACGTCATTAGTTCACATTTTAATAAAGCGCAAACCTTAAAGAACACCTCGAGTGCCTTGTTTTGTTAATTAGAAATCATATTAGGATTGTCTGTATGATTTTCTACTAACAATGCAGATGCTTTCGTTGCTCTAAGCTAAGTATTTTCTATCCATCCTTGCAATTTATTTATTGCTTTCTTGAGTGTTAAATTGGTGGTTTGCGCACTCGCATGAACACCTCACATGCTAGTGACTAAGTTAAAATGGATCCAGACTGCTTGCATAAATATTTTTGAAAAGAAAAGGTACCGAAAGGGCGTTAGACTAGATCTAGCGTAATCAAGTCCCCGAGCTTAGAATCTCTGGTTCGTAGAAATAAAACATATCTCCCTATGTTTTATTTAGGTTTCTAATCGACCTACCACAAATAGATTAGTGGCGACTCCAAGTATGAAAACTTTTGCATGTTAAAATCCTAAGTTGCGAATTGGTAGGGTTTGGGAGGGCCCGAGTTAGGTTTAATCTTAACAATCCATTAGCCTGAGAGAAAATTTTAGGTCGCGACAGGCCTATTCTAGTGGCCTAGACCAAAAGCAATTTACCCGTAGTTTGTGGAATTCAAACGGGTGAACTCTAGTTGAGCTAGAAATCCTCTAACGCTCCAACCAATGCCCTAACCAACTATGTCAATTATGGGGGTTGAATCTGTTAGTATATTTCCAACAAAAACCAACCAATTTCTACAAGCTTATCGAGATTTGCCACGGATTGAGGTGACTATTAGATGCCGAATCCAAATTTCAAGTACGAGGAAAACATAATTTAGGATAGATAGAGAAGAAGAGTCTCAAACCTTTTGAATGCTTTGAGTTAATGCAACCAAACGGCCTTTTATCCAAATTGAGATAAGCCTCTTGCTCTGATGCTTTTGTCTAAATTTTCAGGAAAGAAAATGCATACTAAAGTCCCTTACCAAAAAAAAAAATGCATACTAAAGTTGATTAGTTTTATGAGCATTAGGTGCAAGTAATTCAATAAAGAAACCCTAGTAACATAGAGACTGTCTTTCCTCTCTATTGCCTTTGCTCTAATGCTGTTGGTTGACTAATAAATATGTGAGAAAAGTTGCTTTTCTGTACTTGAAGGGGCGATTTGCATAGTACAACTATTCAAGATATTCGGTTATCTCCGTCGGATGAGATATTGTAACAAAGGGTCCCCGATGGATACACAAAGGCAGTAGGTTCATGCCTAAAATTGAAGAGAGTTTATGAGTTCGATCAAAAGGGTGGATCAAATTAGGTCAAAAATAGTCCGATTCAAATTAACTCCTTTAACCCTTTTTCATGTGATACAAATATGGTGACCCATACTCGATTCGACCTAATCTAACTCATACCCGATCTGACCCGGCTTATATTCGATTCGATCCATATTATTAAAACACATCTATATTTAATTCAATCTAAGAAAATTTATACCCAAATTGAGATGAGAGCACCTAGTCAACAAGGCCAAAAACCTTCTTGCGGGCTTCCCTAACTTAAGCCTAGCCAATTGCAAAAGGGAGGAAAATAGGGTCACGGATTGCATTGCGAATTCTCTTAGGATTGGTCTCTTCCTTTTAATTGGTTATCAAGCCCACCGGAAGCCCTATGGGCCTTACTTTGCTCTCATTCATGTCTTTTTTTCTCAAACTCTTTCAATAGCTAATGATATCTTTTTTCCGACAAAAAAAAAAACTAAGATGAGAGCACGGAGCAAGCGAGTGTGAGATCAAGTGAGGATGAAAGAGAGTCAAGAGGGAGTTAGAGAGGTGGGTTAGATCTAAATAAGTTGTGAACCCATTTAACATCTATATTATTTGGGACTTTACCATTCTAAACCTATTTATAACCCATTTACATAATATAATTAATCCATATAACAATCTAACCTATTAAAGATGAATTAAGAAATGAGTTTATAAACTATTTTGATAGGTCTAGTTTATGATGACATTAATACTTTGCTAATTAACAGTTCTAAAAACAGCAGTTGCACGCGTTTCAAATACAAGAAGATGTGCGTACTTTAGACTTAAACATATAGATATATGTTAATAGCATTGGCAAGAACAAGCCCTAATTTTTTTTTTTTGGTAAAGAACAAGCCCTAATGTTATGCTCTTTTGTAGTAAAAAATGCGATCCAGACTATAAAACCTGTCTGATTCAAACTGAGTGAACTAATTGAAAATGTGAGAAGAACATTGAATGTACCAAAAGTCTTTTTCCGGATCACTTAAGTGTCAAATTAGAGAAAAAACGATAACTTAAGTGCCAATTCCAACCAAATTGATTACGTGGCATTTATAATTAAAATTTTTAATATGACTTGGCATATTTTAAAAAAAATCCAGTTCACGTGAACATCCAAAATGACGTCACACAATCCGACTAGCATTGAAGTGATTGTTTTTTAACAACGACCGGCACTTAAGTAATCACTTTAAAAAAAGTTTGGCACTTAACTATTTACAACTCTTAGACAACATTTTTGAGGGGTTATATGTTGACAGGGCACGCCGGTGAGCCACGTAGGACTGAAAAATTAATAAAATATGGTCACGTTTAATTTTTGGCAACCCAGATCGGAGTTGGTACTTAAGTAATCATTTTTTAAAAAAAGTGGCAGTTAAGTGATCGAGACAAAACTTTTGACACTAAACTGAGCATCGTATATAACTTTTAGCACTTCTAATATCTTTCTCTCAATTGAAAAGACACAAGGTATATAATGCATTGTTATCGAGGTAGGACCATGAGCTGACTAGTTAGAGAATAATTCGATTGTTCCAAGCCCAAAAATACGGATCTTTTTGTGCTAGTAATTTCAATAAATGTCAGTAAATGTCAAAAAGTTGAGTGGAAAAACTAATAGGTGTTTTTCTTAATGTAACTTGTTGGTAACTTATCAACACTTTTGTGAAATTATCAACTTTTTTTTATATTTGCAAGTTAACAGTTTTTTTTACCGACTTTTCGATTTTATTTACAAAACTTACTGAAGATGTCAATCGTTGAAAATTTTAGTCCGCAAACCAGAATCCAATTCATTGTACTCCGCTCCATTATTTGTCATTCCTCGGAGGAATGTTTATTTATTAATACAGCCCTTGCTTTTGTGGATTTGGTGTTCATCGTCAAGACATCAATTTGATGTCCTCAATATTGCTGAATAAGATAGATACCAATGATGCAGAGTACTTAAGTTTCACATCACGGACCCTGCAGTCGTAACGTAAATCTGTGCAGTGCTTGAAGAACCTGCTCAAGCTTCTCCTTTGTCTCTGGTTCAACCAAGTTTCCCTCACTATTGAATTTTGTCGGTGGTTCGAATCTGTTCACAGAGAATTCAGGTTTGTTGATGAAATGAAGATCGACAAAGACTCCAATTTGACGGAGATGATACTGCGCTCGTCTCCCACCGGAAGGTCCTCCCGAGCTCACAATGGCAGCTGCCTTATCGGCCCAAACATTTGGTGGTCTAGATGCCCAGTCAATTGCATTCTTCAATGGTGCTGGTACAGCAAATAGAAGAATATGAATAAGAAATGAAAGACTTCACAAATACATAACTTCCTCATCCTTTACAATCATGTGATGCCTAGGGAAAAACTCAAGCTGAGCCTTACTTGATCTATAAGATCATTAGGGTGTTCATGGCCCGAGATTTACTCACCTAAGGTGGGTTTGTTGTAAGAAATATAAAACTTTCACTTTCGCAACTTTTATTGCTCAAAAAATATCAGAAGGGATCATTTTCTCCCACCGGACTCAATGAGTAGGGTGTGGCAAAAGTAGAGAAAGCTACGAGTTTGATATTATCTTGTTCTATTTACTGGGAATGTGACTATGCTCACTTGTGATTTTCTCTATTAAAGTTTCCAGTGAAATTTCCGATTTGATAAGTGAACAAGTGTAATAGCAATACTTGAGTATTGATAGTGAGATCTACCAGTTTCTGAAAGAGGCATAACTTGCTACTTCATAATATAGCGTGTTCCATCCTGTTGGTATGAGAGTGGACTTAAGCTTGATATAAGCTGAACCACCATAGTATTTGCTTGCAAATATTCTCTACTTTATCTTTTTATTCATTTCTATATTTTTTTTGATAGAAGCATGTGCACATGATGTTATTAAGCTATTCATGCATCTATCTATTTTAACTTGAATTATTCAGCCAAAAATTGTCTAAGTTTTGCGAATCAGCCTATTCACCACCCCTTTATATTGGGTTGTTAGCCTCAACAATATGCAATGATTCAATAAATAAGGCCGACAACCTAAGTAAAAATGTTTGAGTGAGTGTAACATACATAAGCACAGCCTCCTCAACAGCCAAATAAAAAAAAAGAGAGCAAGTTTAACGCAACTATGAACAAGTAAACGACTTAAATAAAGCGGAGAAAAGTGGTTACGAGCCACGGAGTAGTTATACTCAGGGGAAACAAAAAGGATGCTGTCGGCTTCTAGAACCTTCTGGCGAAAAGCCTCCACCGCCGGCGGGAACCTGCCGTCGGCTTCGAGGTCCGTGTTTATCATCGGAAGCTGCGATACGTCAATCAGCTCTATTTGCATCCCCTTCACCGTTTCCTTGCATATCTCGATCGCTATCACCATCAACAGGAAAAGGAAGCGAACACATTCAAATAAAAGATCTGCAGATTTACCGCGCGGGTTTCGAAAATTAGGATCGACGTGATTATCGGAACAAAGAAGGCCTCGATTGAAAGAAGCTTTTCGAAGTGACCCGCAGATCGCTGCGACCTTAATCACTGGGCCAGCGACCACCGTCCATTCCATCCCTCTCTCTCTCTCTCTCAATAGGAACTGTCGGTTAACGAACCGTGGCATGGCAGGGAAGAAGAAGAAGAAGTTGACCGAGTAATGACGATCACGTTTTCTCTGTCTTCTCCAGGAGTAGGTGGAGTAAAAAATTTGAAGAGCGCCAATGTACGAAGGCATTGATGACGAGGACTGGGGGAGGGAGGATATGGTGAGGTCGCGAACAGAGTTGCTCTGGCTATTTGACCGTTCTTTTTGGCTTCGTAGAGAGACTGGCGGTTCCAATAGTTTGGGAGCGGAATAATTACCAAATCAATTCTAAACCTATCGTAAGGACATCAATTCATTCCTAAATATTTTAGTTTTGACAATTTAATCCTAAACCGTTACACGGAATTCTAATGTAGTCTTTCTGATTGATTGTCAATGGAAATCGCTAACATGGTATCCAGGTTATTGCCGTCCTACGTGGCAAGTTGACGTGGACAACTTTAATCTATATGGTGTCCTACATGGACAGCCACATCAGCGATTTCCTATGATGATTGGCCAAAAGGATTACATTAAAATTTCACACGATGATTTAAGATTACATTGGTAAAATTAAAGAATTGAAGTAGCATCCATATAAAAGGTTTTATGACTAAATTGGTAAATTTTCAGTTTGGGATCTACCGGTGTAGAATTTAGAAAAAAAAACTAAAAATATGAGATGTTTATATAAGAAAATGATGCTCCCAAAATTCATTTCCAGTGAATCTTGTAGAATACATTAACAAAACTTCCTCTGATTATTTATCAGACGAGTTCTATAGCTGCGGCGAAATATTCGGTTTGAACCATAATTACTCTTCATAGTGAGCGAGCCCAGCATGGTTGCCCACCCCAGTACTAGTGGAAGTAGATGTTAGAATTAGTAAAATTGATTTTGGTTGAAGAAGAAAACTTAAAATTGGATTTCGATTCTCAGCCGACTCTAACATTTAAGACAAGGAAAGTGCAGCCCGCAACTTGAAGACACGTAGCGTCCAAGTTGGAGAAGCTGCTTCTTTGACCAAAATTTGTAGTTTGAACGTGGTTTCCTTTTTGATTAGTTGAAGTCGGCAAAAGAGCAAAAGTTCAACTTTGTTTCTTACATGTTGAAGTCGGCTTACCTCTAGGCGGTTAAAATTGTTATAAAAAAGCTTGTCCTGAATGTTTTATTTTTTTGTTGAAAATCATTCTTAACATGCAGAGAAAAGCTTCACTTTGTTTTGAAAAGCACACTATTATATACGAAACTTTTCTACCTTGTGTGGTTGTTGGTCCCTTGCCATTCCTCTCCTTCTTCGTTGTGTTCCACGTCCAAGCTTCCGCAAATCAACATTAGAGACGGGTTATCTCACGTTATGGCATAACTGAACCTACGTAGCAGAATAACCAAGGCTTCCTAAGGGTGTGAAGCGATTGGGGGTTTCAAGCCCATGCCCAGACGGGCCCAAACTACTAGGGAGGAAGCTTTACGTCGCTCAGACCAACCACCGCACTGGTAAACTTCATTGTATGTTGTTTGTGAGTTCATTTGACTTCAACGATTTCACATATCTCATTAGAGAAAACAGGAGAATGTTAAATAGTTGCTTTCTCTAACCCACTAACGTACACTTTATTTGAAAATATTACCTCTTTTTGGACCCTTTTTTAGTGTATCTATTGTGATATTACATGGGGACAATTCCTCAACATCTTTGTTCATTCGCAACAAAGTACGTGAAAATGGAGGAGTTGGAAGGGAAGAAGAAGTTTGAGGGCACTCGTTAGTATAGACTCGGTAATGAATTTGACAATTCGATAGATTAGTTCATTCTTACAACGAACTTATGTCAAACTTTTGCATTTGAAGCTAAGCCTGAGTTAATGGACAAATGTCCTCTTGAGAGTCTAGCATGTGAAGATCCATCCCGTTTACACCAAAAATAATTGCGTTGTCGACATAAACAAGCATGTGATTGACACGTGAACATGGACAGTTGCATGAATGACACATGAATATTACCATGCATGTGACATCTTGTCGACGACCATAGGGGTTTGATATATGTTGATCAACATTGAGAAACATCGGCGACACATATTCAATTGTCAATATATGATGATAAACAGCTAGTAACTATGGGTATGGATACTGGCATGGACATGATGGGTGAAGAGCAGTATACCATCAAAGTTCTTTGAAAGCATGAGAGGCAAAGGAATATGGTAACCAACTTGCGACAAATCAATTGGGGCAATGGATTAATTGGCAGGTGTTTAGTTAAGGAACGTCGAAGCACGACTACAAAGCTCAAAACCCACGAATCAGTTGAGATTGAGGAGATATGGGCGTGCATTTTGAAGGAGACAATTACTTGAGAAGTAAGAACACGGCATTGGTTGTGCAAAAGTGCAAAAGTAAGATCATGGGGCTATTGACACACCGTCTAGAAAGAAACTGCTTGGTTGCAAAATCATGGTATCATGAGAATGTGAACACGAAATTTGCAAAAATAGAGGGACATGAAGGCAATCGAGAGTAACTGTTCGAAGAAATGCAACTGCTGAAAATCATCAGAAAGCAGTTACCATTATAATCTTTATAGTCATAAGTAAAACTGCATTTTACCTGTCTAGCAGTTCTTCGACCGAACCTCCTCTTCACTACAGAGACAGGGGCTCGTTGTTGCCACCGTAGTCGCCTCTAAGGAAGCTCTTCGTAGAAGGGCGTGGTGGTTCTTGACTTGGTGCCGCTTTTAATTAAGGTTTAATCTCACTTGATTCAGGTTTAATTAAGGTTTGATATTAGTAGCATTTTAATTATGCCCATATAATTATATTAAACTTGTTCTGATCGGATTAAGCCAGGGAGGTTGTGAGCTTAATTAAATTAAGCCCACAAGAACAAGAAAATTGGCCCAAACCCAAAATCTTTACCATGTTGTCGAAAATTGAGTGCGCAAAGCTCTTGTAATTCCAAATTAATAGAATGAAGATTTCGTACATTACAGGAAGAAATATTGTGGGTGAAATCTATGAGCATATTCACCGTGGGTTTAGAAAAGGAAGATTGGTCACACATATATATTCAAAATTCCTTAAAGCAACGATATATTAAACTTATTCTAAGATAAAGAAAGAAAAAAAGAACAAAGAGAAGACATTCAATGGGTATAAACATGGGGAGGACTGGTTGGGATCCCATGCTACGAGAAGATATCTTTCGCCGCAGGAAATTCTTTTAAAAAGAGAAAGAGGATCGCATGGGGGGTGCCTTCGCGGTTATCTCCACGTTTGAGATAACTGTACCGTACTTTACCCGCATATATCTTCACAGAATCAAGTGAGATCGAAGACACGTCCACTTCTCCAAATCTGGAAAGGCCAAACGACTTGAGTGAGCATCTTCACCAGATGCCTCCCTTCCGCCCGTCATCTTCAATCGACATTGTCTTTGCAGCAAAGAGCGAGCGCATCTCCTTACCTACAGATCGTTGTCCTGCTAACCGGTCTTTTATCAAGGGTAGTACCTCGCCGAGTTGGTTCGAGGCAAGCTAAACCATCGTCATGGTTACTGTTCAGTCGACTTCAGTTGCTGTTTCGCTGGACCGTCGCTGCCATAGGCTTATTAATCGTCACTTGGGTTGCAGCTGATCCGGAACAGAGTTGACTCGGGATACCTTATGGTGTCGCTGTCCACGTCCAGGTATTGTGTCGCCATCGCTGGAGTTATGCGGAGTTTTGTCAATGCCGAAGTACACGCTCAGTAGATTACAGGTATGATCTCCAAACAATTTACAGTGATCACTAGCATTATCGTGAATTTTCTTGGTCTGTGTTTACTTTACGGCGAAGGTAGGAGGAAATCGTGGTCAGTTAACTGCTTGCTTCTTGCCCATTCGCGAGTAGTCAATAAGGTTGTTCCTAATAGTTTCTTCTTGTGACGTGTCCATGCCGGATGGTAAAAGAAATAAAAAGAATTTCTGTCAATTTGGCATTACATGATTCATGTTTGCCCCTAAGTTGATTTGGTATCTAAGAATATTCTGACTTTTAGACTCTTGTCGTTTTACGGAAAACATTTTTGGGAAAAACATTTTAATTTCCTCATTTTTCAGCGTTCGATTCGCTTGGAAAATGAGTCAACGAAAAATATTTTTCTGATCAATAGAAAGTCTATGCTTAAATTAGGAAAATGATTTCTTTTTTGAAAAAATTAGAAAACATTTTCCGATTCATTAATAGTTATTAGCGTTTAGATCTAAAACTCTACGTTTGAATGTTAGTATCCAAACGCTAGTTTCAGAGTCTTTAATGCCCAAGCCGGGTCCATCAAGGCCAAGCCCAGGTTTATTGAGGCCGGAGTTAGGTCCATTGAGGTTGGCTCAAGACCCCATTGCCTAGGCCTGGGCCCTCGGTGCCCACACTTGAGTCCATTGAGGCTGGGCCCGATCCCCTGGTGCCCATGCGCTATGCCCTAACACCCGAGTCCGCATCCACAAAGGCCGATCTTGGGTCCTCGGCGCTCAAGCTCGGGTCATTGATTAATGAAAAGCTTGTTTTTATAAAAATATTTATAAAAAATCAAATTTTTAATTATTATTTTCTTTTTTTCTTTTCTTTGTTTTTCTTTTTCTTCTTCGTTGGCCGGTCGTTAGCCACGGCAATGGCCAGCGATCGGCCTCGAGCGAGTCTTGAGCTGCTCACTCGAGGCTCCACCTCGCATGTGGCTAGTTGCTAGCTAGTCGTTGGTTGACGTACGACATAAATAGAAGAAAAAAAAAAAAAATTAAAGAAAAAAAATTAAAAATTTTGAATTTTTTTGTTTTTTTTCCACAAAAAAAATAGATTTTCCATGGAAAATGGCGAAAAATATTTTTAACCTCATTTTCAGGTTTCAGCCAAACACCAGAAAATATTGTCATTTTTTACTTCCTTGAAAACATTTTCCAAAATATCATAGTTTTTGCAAAACGAATGGGGCCTTAAGATTGATTGCTACATCGGTATACATTAGCGTTGGATTATTCTTGAAAAGATTGGCTGCCATGTTTAACTACCGTGATGAAATTTGAGTCCAATCTTGTTATGAAGTAATACCAGTATGTGTGTCCTTGGTTGAGTCCATGGATGCATTATTCCGATTGAATACTTTTGTATTCCACATTGGACCTTATTGTGCAGGTCACACCATCTTGAGCGGTTTCCGCCACACCATCGTGCTTTAGAGATGGTTTCGATTCTTTATTATGATAATCATAACATCTAGTTTCATATTATTGCATTGCATGCAATTTTCTCGTTTATCTAGAGTTCTTGCATTTATTCATAGTCACCATGTCAATTAAACGAGAAAACACCAAAAGATTAGTTTATGTTGCATATCGATCATCTTTGATAAATAGTTGTTAATTTGTGCATAAGCATGCATCATGCATTATTCATGTCGCATATAGTTCAATTTTCATAATAAGAAAGTACCAAAAAAGATTAGCATTGCATCATTAGGTATACCTTTCAATTAAAATTAGGTTATGTTTAGTGTCCTAGAGTTTAGTCTTTTATGTATTAAAAATAAAACACAAAAAAAATCTCCCTCATAGTTAAATAATAGGGTTAATCCATATTTGATTCTATTTCACATCATTAGAATTGCATATAGGTTGAGTTGCATTTAAACTATACCATAGCACACGTATCACTTTAATTTCACCAATGCATCTTTAGATTAGAACTCATTAGACTATTTAAATTGATTCATGCTTATTTGAAACAAAAACCTAAAAAGAATTAGTTGAAATTGCATAAGCCTTTAGAAACCATATTTAGGCAAGGCATGCATCTTTAATTAACACTTTGCAGATATTTGGGAAATTAATCATTGTATGGCTATGCTTTGCTTTGTATCGAGATTGATCCTATGTTTATAAATTTATTAATTGTGTTGATTTATTGAGTGTTACATCATTGATTGTGTACATGCATGATCACTCTTGCATGTTAGTAGCTCATGTTTTAAATCAATCTAGATTGCTTAAAAAATATCTTTGAAATAAACAGAAGATGTATAGAAAGGCGTTCGATTTATCTAGCTTAACCTAGTCCCCGTATCAATGGATCTTTAGTTCGTAAAAGTAAGGTATTCTCCCATACTTGCTTTCTAATCGAGCATAATTGATTAGTGGTGGCTTCAAAAGTTAAGAACATTGTGTGTTTAATTGAATACCAAGTTGCGATTAGTAGGGCATGGGGGAGTCCGTGCTAAACACGAGTGATTGCCTCATGAGAGGAACCTTTGTTCCTGTTTAGTAGTCTATTAGTCTTCCCTTGGTGATTTCCTTGGTGACTAATTCAAGTAAGAGTTGGCGTTGGTAATTTAATCGGAGAAGAGTTGGTAACTACTCTAATTGAGGTTTATTATTTCTAGAAAGAGTTAGTAAAGTTTAAGAGTTGGCAAGCAATATAATAAAGTTGTAACTCAATAAAAAAGCTGGTGAATTAAAAAAAAAAACGTTAGTAAGCAAACTCAAATGAGAATTGTGACCCAAAACTACTGAACAACTTAATTGGACAAGAAATTGCAAATCACTCAAATAAAAGGATGGTAATTTTTAATAGTTAGTAAACTAAAGCTATTGGTATGAAAGATCAATAAATGTTGTAAAATTTAAGATAAAGTTTTTTTGTCAAAGATAAGTAAATTTAGTAATTTATAAAAACTAAATAGAAGTCGGTAACTAAGTCAAATAAAAGTTGATAACGAATAACTAATTGGTAATTTAACCAGAAGAAATTGGTAATCAATCTAACTAAAGTTAACTTTTTAAAAAGAGTTGGCAAATTTAACATGTTGACAAGTATGGCAAATAAAATTTTGTTAAAAGTCGGTAAACTTAAAAAAACAAATAAACATTTGTAAGCAACAAAAAAAGAGACATTGTTAACCCAAACTAGCTAGTAACCTTATAATTGAAGAAAAGCTGATAAGTTACACAAATAATGCTTCGTAAATTCATAGAAGAATCGATAAATTTAAGTGATTTGCCAGAACTACACATAAATGTTGGTAAATGATAATATAAATTAATAAAACAAACAAATAGATGTTGGCAAGTAACTCAAAATTGAGTTAGCCATTCAAAACTAGTTGGTGATTTAATTGAAAAAAGTTGGTAACTCACTCAAATGAAGATCCATAAATTCATATAAGAGTTGGTAAATTTATGATGTTGATAAGAATGACAGTTCATAGTTGGTAAAAAATAAGAAAAGTTGATGATTAACATGCAATAAAAAGAGTTGGTAAAATTTGTTGGTGAGTTACCAAAAGTTATCTGGAAATCGGATGATTGATAACGTTTTTACTAATATCTTTTTGGGAAGGACACACTAAAAACCCCAAACTATGCCCGTTGTAATACATTTACTACTTTTGTTATGTGATACCAAAATTTCCAAACTTATACATATGTGACATATTTACCTTCCGTCAAGATTCAGTTAATAAACACTATTAAAATTTATCTACATGAACATCAGAAAGCAAATGGTGTTAAAAATGGCGTTCACGTGGCTTAAGTGAAATAAAAACAGCATTGTTTTGATTAAAAAATCATTGAGGGTTAATGTGTCTCATATATAAGTTTGGAATTTTTTATGTTATAGGAAAAAGTTTAGGATAAATCTATCAGAGTGGGCAAACTTTGAGGTTTTTGATATCACAAAATAAAGTTTAGAGTAATGTGTCACAGTGGGCATAATTTAGGTTTTTTTTTATGGTTTTCTTCCTATTGTTTTTGTTATAAATTCCTTCAAATTTTACCAACACGAACAAAATAAATAATCCATTTTCTTGAAACGGAACAATATAATAACAACCTTACAAAAAAAAAACAATATAATAACAATCCCAATTAGATTTGATTAAATTGTAACTATTCGCAAGTTTATTCCAACAATGAAGTACTTTTCACTCAAATCTAGCTATTCAGTTGCTTCAAAAGAGAAAGGGTTCCTTTCATGAATTAAGAACTGCCAAATCCAATTGAAACTAATTTCCAAATGCAATTTTCCTTATTCATCTAGGCATGTGAGCTATTAAATATTTGATTAAGGCAGGGAATCATTGTCCTCCATCACTTAAAAAAATTTAAGGTGGGTGAGCTTTCTCAAGCAAACTCCAATTCTTCAAAATGTGATATGCATTATTATTTCAGAAAAGCTAGCTGCTTCGTCATACCAAAATATGGAATCGAAACCGAGAGACATATAAAAGCAAGTGCATTGGAAGAACGATCCGCCACTGTCATTTTCACCTACAAATCATGGTCTTTACATGTGAATAATGTCGCAACATTCTTCAATCCGATCACAATGTTGTTTAAGGCTCCGTTTGTTTCATAGGAAGCTTTTTTTAAGAAAACATTTTTCTCATTTTCCGGCGTTTGGATTGCTTAGGAAAATGAGTCAACAGAAAATGTTTTCCTACAAAAACTTAAATTCAAGAAAATATTTTCCTACCAAAGCTTAAATTCATAAAATGTGACTATATCAGCACTTGGACCAAACCCTCTGTGCTTGGGCATGGAACCCCACCCGTTCTTGGGCCCTTGGTAGCTGAGTTGGGACAAGAAATCAAGGCAGGGTGTCCAGCACCCAAGCCCATCGAGGCTAGGCTTAGGTCCATATAGGCTATGCCCAGGACCCGAAGCCGCACTCGTGACCATCGAGGCCGGGCTTGGTAATATACCTAGCTTTGGACCCCGATGCCTTGGTCCATTGATGCCATGCCCGGGTCCATCGAAGTTGTGCCTCAACCCCTTCGCTAGGCCTGAGACCTCAACGCTCGTGCTTGGGACCATGGCTGCCCACACCTAGGTCCATTAAGGCTGGGCCTAGACCTCAAGCTCCCGAGATTAGGTCCTCAATGTTTGCACCCGGGTCCATCGACCCTAGGCCGTAAACCTCGATGCCTGCACCTAGGTCTATCAAGGTCAGGTTTTACCTGCACCCAGGTCCCTCGTGCCCAAACCTAGGTCCATCGAGGTTATGCGTGGGACCCTAGCAGCCATCCTTGGGTCTATCAAGGCTAGGTCTAGGTCCCTAGCGCCCACACTTGGGTCCATTGAGGCCGAGCCTAGGCCTAGGCGCCAAGAACCAAGGCCGGACCTTGATGGACCTGGGTTCGAGTGCAAGGGACTGGTACTTGGGCGTTGGAATCCGGGGCCTGTTCTCAATGGACCCACAGTCGGGTGCCCAGGACTTAAGCCTAGTCTTCGTAGATTTGGGCTAAGGCACCAAGTAGCCGGGCATGGGTACTGAGTTCACCAGACACCGCGTCATGCCCGGGAGTTGGGGATATAGGCTTGAGATCCCAATGCCTGTGTCGGGTTCTTTGACTATCCATGCACAAGTCACTAGCGCCTAAACAGTATAGGTCTATTTAGGAAAATCAAATCAAGTTTTCCTTACCAAACGACGAAAATATTTTGCAGCTCATTTTCAAGTCTCAGCAAAATATTGTTATTTTATTGGAAAATGACTTTTGAGAAAACATTTTCCAGTAATCCATTTGCTTTGCAGAAAATGTGACATTTTCTAGAAAAAATTTTCCGCAAAGTCATTTTCCAAGAAAATGACAATATTTTCCGGTATTTAAATGAGACATGAAAATGAACTAGAAAATATTTTCCGTCATTTTGTAAGGAAGATTTAATGAAATTTTCTTTAATAAACATACAATATTTAGGCGTTAGTGGCTTGTGTATGGGAAGCCAATGCCACACCTTGAACCCTTCGAGCACACAACATGCCACTATAGTTGTTATGATGCAATGTCCCAAGACTCATCAACGATCCTTTATTTCATATTTCTTTTAATTATGCATGTAGAAGCGATAACAACCAACACCCAGACAACCACAACAAGCAGGGATAAGTAGGAAAACGGTTCACATCATTCAACCAAAGTCCCATTTTAATATTTACTTAATTAACCCCTGGAAACATACTTACAAGCTCACTTTGAATGTTTCCACAAAATGCCAGCAAAAAGATAAATGCTAGGGTTAATCTACTCCATCCAAAAGATCAACTTACAAGCCTAACCCTCAAGGACCAAACAAAATCTACGATACTCCAAATTGCATAGGGAGCAATGACATGCTCAGGTCCTAAAAAGGTTTAACAACAACAAATGAAATAAAATCTCAGTAAGTTAACGGCTTAAGTCCCGTTGAGGAGGCCAACTTGCCTCAGGGTCCCTAATCAAGTAATAAAGCATCAATAGCAATATCATTAAATAACCACAGACATCCTTATCTCGCCTTGATACACCTGTTGATGAATTGAACATGTCACATGCTCAAGCATTTAAAGAGATTAACCATGCATCAATGCATCACAGACACGCATGTCTTGATTATAAGATAGAATCCACTTGGGCACGTCCCATACCATGCCTAGCAGTTTTTTATCACATAATTAAGCATTATGCATCATATGTATTTCAATTATTACGCCCACTTGAGGCCACCACGCATCAAGCGATCTGCAACAAGATGGCAGTCTTTCGGCATGACCGGATATCGTCCCGCCCCGTTGGGCACAGTAACGTCAAACAATCTACAGGATAACGACATTCCAATATGGCAACATCAAACAATGTATAGTAAGATGGTGTCCCATAAGAAGCATCGAATCTGCCATTGGGTCGCGATTCGCATCCGGAGTATTGGCTATTAGATAGTCTCCACACATCCGATAAAATTGAGTGTGATCTATAGCAGACCTTGATAAATTGAGTATCGTCAAAAGATCTACAGCAAGACGGCTTCGACGCGTGACCACACGAGCAGCACACAAGCATTTTGGCCAATTATTATCTTTTCAATTAGTTCATGCATCCATGAATAGTGCTCACACTATACCGCATAACAAACCAAGTGGTTACACATGCAAACAGTAAATCAATTTTTGCAAGCTTTGATGCCAAACATGTTTATCAACCACAAAGCATCACTATCATTTCTTGGCATAACAATAAAATAGTTTAATTTCAAAAATCTTATAAGTTTTTCTTAGAAACTTCCGTTCAAAACAATTTATCATGTAATCAAATTAATATGACGATTCATAGCATAATCGCCACCATTCAAGCATAGAAATCATAATTTGAGATTAAAAATTTTTCGAAATAATAATAAATAAATTCGAAAATTAATTATTTAATAATGATATATTAATATTTAAATTCGAAAATAATCTATTTAATAATAAAATAATATTTAATTCCGAAAAATAATTTATTTTAAAAAATAAATAATAATAAAATAATTGATAAATTATCAACAATTTAGCAATAACTTATCACTTAAATCGAAATAGCCTATCACCTAAACAAACATAACTTATCGACAATCACCAATAGCTTATCACCGATTATATTGATAACCGATCGTTAAAATCATCGATAACCTATCAATTAAATATCGATATCCTACCACCACAATCAATGATAACTTATCAATTGACAATAACCTATCATCAAATCTCACTTAACTAACCATAAACTTAGCTTAAACTTAAATTAAGCTACCCTAAACAAGTTTAACACCCTAAACGAGGGATTAGGGGTTAATTTACTCGTTTAACGATGGCATTAACACGAGAATGACAGTGACGACGCGGGCTCGCTCATGGCGGCTCCAGTTTTGCGTTACGAGCGATGAATAACGGCGATTCGGGCACGGCGAAGGAGCAGCCCGCTATGGTTCTTTGGCCGGGGGTCGCTTGAAAATATTCCGGCGTGGAACGATAACTGTTGGTGGTGGCTTGGTGGTTGGACAAGTGGCAAAGGAGTAGTCATGTGGCGAGGTGACAAATGGAGGGTGGACCGACGGCAGGCGACGGAGCTAGAATTCTAGTTAAAACTAGCCGACTTTAGGGCGATGCTACTTGGTCCGGAGGGAGCTGGGTCGACGGTGGCTCAACTAGTGGGGCTATTTCCGACAAGAAATGGACCGGTCTAGTGGCTAGAAATGAAGAAGTCGAAAGAAGCAGAACAAGAAGCAGAAGCAGTGAGGGGGAGGGGGGCAAAAGCAGCAAAGGGCAAGGTATAACAATAAAGAAGCAAGAGCGTAAGCAGCAGAGCTTAAGTAGAAGCATAAGCGGAAGAAGCAAGGAAAAGAGTAAAGGAGCAAAAGGGTACATGAAGAAGCCAAGAAAAAGAGGAAAAGAAGAAGAAAAATGAAAAAGAGTAGTGGGTAGAGATGGTGGGTGGTTAGCAGGCGTGGGAGGAAATCAACAGGGAAGGGGAAGAGAGAGAGAGAGAGAGAGAGAGAAGAAAAAGTGGGGTCAATCATTACCCCCAAAAATCTTTCAATTTCTTTTGAAATTTTTCTTAAATTTGTCCTCCAAATTACCATTTTATCCTCAACCCGAGCACCAAATTATGGGTCGACTCATTCTTATTGGGCCTTGGTGGTCGGCCCCCTCGAACATGAGGCCCAACGGGCTTTGCTCGGTTCACTTCCATTTCTCGCATTAAATTTCCGATTTTTCGATTCTTTTTCGAAATTGAAATTTTCGATGGCTAATTCATAAAAATTATGAGGCGACATCCCATGGTTCGAGTGTAAAATCCTTGAGTATTCGACATTCAAAATCGGATCATAATTCGTGGCCAAAATTGATCAATTGCAATTATAGTTTATCTCGAACTAATGGGCGGCTGTTAGAAATAATTTCTTCGATAGCCTTTCCCCTTTGGTTAGTATTTTCTGAATGATCAAGTCAGGGCGATAATTAATTAATAGAGCGTCGACAAAATCACCATTTTATAAATCACCAAATTGGATCGAATTTTCAAGATATCACAGTCAAGTAACCCAGTCACTAACACCGGGTTCTCAAGCCCGGATGCCCTACTTTCGAGCACAAGCACGAGCACGGGCACTAGTCTTAAATCCACCAAACCTGAGACTAAGAACTTGATGTCGGTACCTAGCTCCCTGCCACTTGGGCCTGGTCTATATAGGTCGGACCCAAGTCCTCAGCATCTGGGCCTTTGTGGGATCGAGGCTCAAGATCCTAGTGCTTGGGCCTAAGACTTGGCCTTAGGCCTGGGTCAATCAAGCTCGAGCCCGAGACTCTAGTATCGGTGTTCGTGCCTTGATCTATTGAGGTCGAGCCCAAGCTAGTCCCCTACACTCGGACCTAGATCCATCAAGGTAGGGCTCGGGATTTTGGCGTCCATGCATGAGTCCATGGAGACCAGGCCCCAATCCCCGATGCCTAGCATCAATGGATCGGGGCGCAATCATAGGGGACTTAAGAACAAGCAGCCTTAATAGACTTAGACTCGGAAGTCGGGACGTGAGCATAGGTGTTAGGGTATGAGGCCCGGCCTCAATGGACTTGGGCACGGGTGCCGAGGACCCAAGCTCTACCTCAAGATTATCAGGCTTGGCATCCTAAGCATGGGTATCAGTGTCCCAAGCCCAGTCTCGATGGACCCGAACACAACAACCGGGGTCTCAGGTGCTGCCTAGATGGACATACTCGAGGGTGCTAGGGTCTCGGATTTAGTCTCGATGGACTCAGCCCTGCTGCCAAGGGTCCAGAAATGAGCGTTGGGATTTTCACGCCCAAGCACCTAGTTTCTGGTCCAAATGCCAAGACCTAGTTATACCTTGGAAAATGATTTTTAATTTTTTAAAGAGGAAATTATTTTCCTGAATTTAAGCTTCGATAGGAGAACATTTTTTATTGACTAGGAAACCATTGAAATATTTTCCATTGATTCATTTTCCTAAGTGATCCAAATTTCGGAAAATGAGGAAAATGCTTTTGTAGGAAATATTTTCGCGAAACAAATGGAGGCTTAGACATTACAAACTTTCCCCGTTTGCGAAACAAACACAAATGATATAATGGTTTCTTCTTCTTGACTTAAAATATTCTCTAAAAAGTGATTACATATTCTTGGATAGATATTTGGAAGGGACTTAGTATATATGGTGAGGCATAGTTGTGAGTTATTAGTAATGTTGGGGTTACATGAAAAAATCGGATATCTTCCCCAAAGGAATCATCAAGAAAGCCCACATTCAAATCTATCAACATATCCAATTGAAATCACTTTCATGTAAAACTTTAAACGAATGAGTTATGAACCAGTTATGATAATACTAACTGATCCACATATAACAAAATTTCGATGTGGGACTTTTTCCATCTAATATTATCACATGTGCACCTTAACAAGTTAATTATCACACGAGAAATTGTCTAAAAAGTTCTAAATCTATAACACTTTTATCAATTCAGTCCTAAACCTTCAATTTTGTCAATTTAGTCTTAAACCTTTTCATCTTTTGCCAATTATGTCCATACGGCCAATTTTAGTTGGAAATCACTAACGTGGACGGTGTCCGCCTTATGTGGTATGACCAGCATTGACGTGAATAATTTTTAATAATATTTTAAAATTTTTCTCAATTTTTTTTTATTTTTCCTGTTTTTCTTTTCTTTCTTTTTTTTTTTCCTTCTTCCTCCTCTAGCCAATAGTCGGCCATCGCCAATGCACGGCGATCGGCCAGAGGAGGAAGAAGGGAAGAAAAAAAAGACAGATAAGAAAAAAGAAAAAAAGGAAAAAGAAAATAATAAATAAATAATTCAAAAAAATAAAATATAATGAAAAATTTTCTACTTTAGTGTCGGTCGACTATTGTATGTGGTACGGTTGGCATCCTCATAAGCTATTTCTGATCAAAATTGACCGAATGGACTCAATTAGCATAAGATGAAAAAGTTTATGATTTCATTGGCAAAATTAAAAGGTTTATGACTTAATTGGCAAAATTGTAATAAGTTTAGGACTTTTGGATAGTCTTCCCCATTGTCACACATTAGGTCAAATCAAAGGTTTTAAAAATTGAGAATGCAAAGTAATATTTAGGCAAAGGTAATAAGTGTATTTGGTCATTTTTATGTGTTATCCAAAATGGTGAAGTGCCAATGAAAGTGACTAATCATCCGCCTTGACAGTATTGAATGTTGGCTCCACTATATGAAAAGGAGGAGAATCATTAAAAATCAATACAAGTATTTTAAGTAAATGTATAAGTTACTAACAAAAATTCTTTTTATTATGACAAAGAGATCGCCCACTTTATGCATAGACCAATCTATCCTGCATTATGTCAAACATATTTGTGCATGACCACGCTAAATTATAGCTTTCCCCCCAACACGCTCTTGATCTCTTATCCGCCAACCCTAGGCCCAACAACGGTGATGACGCCATGCCTCAGACCGCCACCACTATCAGTCGTGTCTTCGTCAATAGTTGGAGTGCAGGAAGAATTATATATAGGCACGGACTTTTAAAGTTTTTTCAATATCCAAAAAAAGCTGGAATCATTGCTTTCGAATAGGCAAAGAGCCCACCTCTCTCACTAGACTCGTCCCTTGTTTTCTTGTATGGGAAACCCATTCTTTAATGAGAGAAAGAAAAGAGTTTTTGAAAAGCCTTTTTCAAACTCACCCCGGAGATGGATGTAATTAATGTGAGACCAAAGGGAGCCATACCGATAGTGGCCTTAAAGCTATCATTGTAGGCAAACTTTGCAAAAGGTAAGCATCCCAACTACATGGGAAACCATTAAACAAGCTATTAGCATATCCTCTAATGTTTGTATAACTCACTCAGATTGTCCATCTGTTTGTGGGTGGACGGTGCATCGCTCCATGGATGGTGCTCAACCACCAGATCTCTCTCTCTCTCGCTATTAGATATAATGAACCAACCTAAAAAATGATGATCTCTCTTTTGTCTTTCATTACAGAGGTGACGAGGGTGATGTCGAGCTCATAGTGAAGACAATGGCAATGAGGCCGCTGATGTGATGATTAGACGCAGAAACGGTGCCGAAGGTCATGGTACAAGTGGGAAAACAAAATAAATTGGTTTCCAGGCCAAACCCCCGAGGTAATTTTAGTTCCTGAAACATCGGTAATAATATATCTTGAGAAAAAGAACAGTCTTCCAAGTAATGTTAATCAAGCATAAGTGAACAATACGTTTGTGCGATAATAGAAAGTTTCTTAATGTGCATACGTGATAATAGATGAGCATCACTCTTGAAAAATGAATTTTTTTTTAGAGTGCACGAAATAAAAGTTATACAAACACACACATATATATATATATGTTTATACGATAACGGCGCTCCCCGAAATTCACAGGCCCCCAAGAACCTCGAGCCAACTGTGTGAGAGAGTACGATGTTTTCTCTTCTCTCTGTCCTCTCAAGTACAAAACCTGTCCAGGTCGACTTCCTCGCACCGCTCTGTGACAAACGGGCCTCCCCTTGGGTCAATGAACTGACCTTCTATTGGGTGAAGAGAATCTGCTTCACCAACTCTGTTTTTCCCCTTAAAATACGAGGTTCCACTTGCCATTTGAGAGGAAAAGAAACCTCATCGTACTCTTCTAATCAAGAGAAGCACCTTTCTAACAGTCCATCAATCATGGCTCCAAGCAAGTAAGCATCTCATTCTTCTTCTTCTTCTTCTTCTTCTTCTTCTTCTCTCTCCACTATTTCACACATTTGTGATATCTATTCTTTTCCTTTTTTTATTTTTAATTAATTTGCAAGTGATTCCTATTTTTTAAGCTAGAATCATAAATTTCATTCCTCTTGCTCCAACGATAAAGTATGTGAAGCATCTTGATTCATGATTTTACAAGATTGGTTATTTGACGGGAGTTTAGTTGTAGATCTAACTGATAGAGAAGGTGAGAAACCCTAAACGCCGAAAGGGAAGGAGGTGAGAAATGGGCAGAGGAAAGATTGTGCTAAAGAGAATCGATGACTCCATGAGTAGGCAAGTCACTTTCTCGAAGAGAAAAAAAGGGTTGCTCAAGAAGGCAAGGGAGCTTTCCATACTCTGCGATGCTGAGGTGGGAGTCATCGCCTTCTCTAGCGCTGGAAAGCTTTACGATTTTGCAAGCTCTAGGTTAGATCTCTTCCTCATCTTTCCTTCCCTCAAAGTCAATCTCTTCTATTCTATGCTGAACATTTTTCCTTGAATAGTAATCAGCGGCTTCAGTTCTTTTTTAACGTCATATTGGGGCTTTGATTTCTCGAGTTTTTGACAATGGGGATCCCAAAATATATTAGTGATAACACAATTGTTGATATGGATATTACTATTAGCCAAAGTTAAAAGAACCTTCTAATGTCATGACCCTAGGATTGTTCACTTCTCCATTTACATATACATACCTCTCCAGAGGAGGACATTTTTTTTTTTTTTTTGCTAATTCACTTTTGTCCTTTTTAGCTTTATTTGGAATTCGCATTCATTTGTTTGTTTTCCTTATTCGATACAAAAGACCTAAGATTGTCTTGGCATCTCCATTTTGGCTGCTCAAATGAGAATTAGGTCTTCCGAAGCAATCATGGATATGGCCTAGAAATTGTTTTGGGAAATATTGGCACCATTGAAAATGACTTTAATCAAGCAGATAATTTTTCGAGATTAATTTCTAGCAAAGATAACCAAAATATATTGCAAGTATATGCGTGAAAAGATGGATCCTCACCAAAACATGAACATACATTGACAACAAAGGATGAGTATGTTAATATCGAGCAGTGAATCCTCTTCTCAGACAAAAAGACTACAGGAGGACAAAAGAGAGGACATATAGGTATTAGAAACATTGACATAGATAGAGACTCTCTTAAAAGTCGAAACCCTAAATTCCCAATATGATACTCCCAAAATTATATAAGAATATCTAATATTTACAAAACCAACTTTGATTTTGAATTTGGTGTCCCCCCCTGAAAAATTCATATTTGACCCCTGATTAATTTTATTCTATGTTGCTAAATGAGGTTAGAATAGTATGTAAACTATAAGAAAATTCAGATTTATTCTATATATTAAATTAATTAATAGGTTTGCATTGTTTTTTTTTTTTAATAGGGTAGAGGTATGAGCAAATTAATGTCTCCAACAGAAGCATAAGATGCTTTTGTTTGTCTTCATTGTAGTTTGGCATGCATGCATGATGCTAACACTACCATTAAGGGAGAGATCACCTTTTGGTGTCTCTCACTAGTTTTCAATTTAATTTCAATTTTAATTTTTAACCGGAAAAAACATAGAAATTCAAACATATAAAGAAAACCATAAAAATCTCCGGTCTCTTGTGTAGATAACCACCTTCTTCCCTTGTCAACTTATCTATGAGGAAATTGTTGTTCCTTAACTTACACCATCTCCCTCATGAATTGTGTTCTCAACATCATATTTCAAAAAGAGAATTTTTTTTTCAAATATTAGCTCTAAAGTACAGACTAATAGTGTGCCATGAAGCAGCGGAGTATAAAGATGGGCGTTGTGCCATGAAGCCGCCCACAATGCGAATTGCGTGCTTGTACTTCTAAAAAACACTAAAGATGTAATTATAGCAATATAACTCCAAATCATGCATGAAATGCCAAAGCCTAATTGTTTTGTGTTTATGGTAAATGGTGCTTCGTGAAACTGTTGAGTGTCAAGGAGTGAACCATATAAGCACATATTAAGCATAGAACAATAGATAAAAGTTGGTAAATTTCATGTGGGATTGTGTTATGTGGCTCGACCATATTCAAGCTTTATCCAGTAATTGTATTGTCTTTGTTGTTTTTGTTGTTGTTTAGCCTTTTCTAATGAAGCTAGAATATATAAATTGATGGATTTTTAATTCATTATTTGTAAATTTAAATTTCAAAAGATAGTAACTATCTAAAGGGATGAGGATGACTGGAAATTGGTTTATACATTACTCCCCTTTAAGCGAGTGACATTATTCAAAAATACCTAATATTTCAAAATGAGATAGAAATTATGTATGTGTGAAGCGTGATACCTAACCTTATCTTTGGATAAGTTGATTTCATTAGTTTCATATTACATTTCTAATATGAATATAGGAGGTTAGGAGTATAGATGATTGTAACATGTGATAGATGTCAATAATCACCATTTTCAACAAATAAAGGCTATGGAAAATAAATAAAAATTAGTTTTGTTACACTGAAATAGGAGTACAATGGAAAATAAACATAACTAAATCAGTTTTTGGATCGAGGGAATCTACTTGTGGGATTGATAGATTTGATATTATTACAAAGGCTAGGGTTTATTTTGATAAGTTTCAAAGGTGGGGATAAGTTAGAAAAAACGATTGAACGTAGGGATTTATTTTGCTATTTACGTTAATGACAACCAATCTAAAAAGTTCAAGTTATTGAGTAAGGTGTGGTTCAATATTCCAAAGCAATGACATTCCACCTGTGCATAAGCTAAATTTACCTTGATATTGAAGCATGGAAATTGATAACCAGAGTGGAAAATAAAGGGTTTGGAAATATAGATGAACATAATGGAATCATTTCTCCACCACTAGAATTGGCCCTCTGTTGACGTACATGTATCATTTTTGATGTAGTTGGGGATGTAAAAACGGTAAAAAGAACAAGAAAGCAAGGCTAGAATGAGAAGAACTGAAGCGGCAACAGTAGTTTGACATTCTAGGGTTTAGAGAAAGGAAAGTGACTTAAGCTCTATTTGTTTCGCTGAAAATAAATAATCTTGAAAATATTTTTCTAAAAATAATCATTTGGATTGTTTACAAAATTGAATGAATGAAATATTTTCACCATCCACAAAAATATCTAGACAAATTATTGTCAATGATGAAAATTTTTCATTGACTAATCATTTCAAGCGATTATCTTTATAAAATTAATTTTCAAATCATTCATTTATCCGCAAAAATGGAGCCATAAAAACCTATTTATATGAGATTATAGACATAAGATGGGTTCAAACCTCAACAAAAATTAAGAAGGCAAAAGTCCAAATGCTTTCACTTGTCGGTTTCCCAAGCCATTTCACCAAAAATCTCGATAAAAGTTGTATTAACATTCCACACATCTTCAATGGCATCTTTAAGGTTCTTCTGCAGTTGACTAACTTGATCATCAACTGCAGCAACTTTCTCTCAAAACCCTCAAGACCCTGTAAGTCAGAAACATTATATCACGCTAGTCTGTAATTCGAATAGCAGCTCTGCAAAATGAGTAAAGCTTTTCTTCAACACTTTAGAAGGTCCAAACTTCGTCGACTTAAGTTCGTTGTGTTCCCATCAAACGAACCGTACCGACTCTCCGTCCACAAAATTGTTAGCCTTCATTGCTACTATTACCTCCTTATAAACCCTTCGAATATGTTCTGCAAAAGCCTTATCATCACCGCTTACACTGGCCTCTTTGAAAATACAACAAGATCAAGCAGATGTAGAGGACTCAACCTACGCATATGCTGCAAATGGGGTCTTCTTTTTGCTTCCATTCACTAGTCTATAGGCAAATTACGCCTGAGCAATGATAAAATCCCTACTCTTCAACCCCATCATATTACTGGAGCTTTTGTAAACCATTTCTGTCTAAACTGGATGTTGAATCTCCTCCTCGAGGTCCAACAATGGTCTATGAGTTTCCCATCTTTATCAGCAAGTCAGAATGCCATGTGGCCTCGCAACTTCTGAAAAGAACAACTCAACGTCATCTATCAGGGAATGGAGTATGCCTCTTTCAAAACAGTCAATCCACTACAACAAGAATGAGAATCAAACCCTCCATTGGCTATGGAAGTCCTAACATGAAATCCTTTTTTAAATGAACCGAAGGTGCTTCTGGTATTGCTGAATGCAGTATTAAACTGTGTTCTTTCAGTTCAGCTGCCAAATTGACGAGACAAATGTTAGAAACTAAACCAAATTCGTTAGTACTTGTTTCCTTTTTTGAGTCTGTTCGTATTTCCATATTTTGATTTTTCATGTATATGGTGAGATATTAAGAGATAAGATAAGATATTGTAAGATATTGTTTCTAGTTATATTTTAGGAAAGTTTCCTAAGTAAAGTAGGTTTCCTAATTAGAATAGATTTCCTAGAAAGAGATTTCCTATTTCGAATCAAACTATGGCCTATATATATATATATATATATATATTATATTTCTCTTGTAATTGAGACATGCAATAGAAAGACGCGAATTGCGATTGTTTCACCTTCAAAAATTTCTTCCATCAAATCAATATTGTTGCCGCGCCTTTGACGCTCAACAACAAATACTCTCACCAATTTGCTCAGCTCTTGGTACATCGGCCAAAATGACAATCGGTTATCAGTTTCATGGTTTTATCCCCATTCAAATGTCATCCTAAGATTCTCTAATTATCTGCTCGCATAAAGAACCTTCTGGACTACATAGTGAATTATCTTCGAATAAATAACCACCATGCAACCAGAAGGTAAAACTTCTGCACTTTCTTCCTCTAGTGACAATACGGATCAATGTGGTGCTCGTATTTTAGTTCTTCAAAGCTTATAACACAAGTGCTCAACATAATTAAATATGGGGATCTCTTGCTCAACTCTAGGCATCTGCGAGATTCAATGCAATGTTAAATTAATTCGAACATGACCTCCAACTCCACATGTTTTTCAGTAATCTTCTTCTTGGAATTTAAGTATCCAAAAAAGTTCGGCACTGCCCTGAGATGACAGATCTTGATGGGTACAACCATAGGGAAAATCCACAAGTCTCACACACTTCAATGGTGATTTCAGTTATAATGGTAACAAACTTTCAATAGATATTTCAAAAGTCGACAAGGATTTTGGCGTTGACATGAGGGACTTGCGCATTTGCACTATGCAGATACACCTCAACTTGTTTGTGCATTTATTTTACAATTTTGGAAGTAATACCACATAAAGGATTATGACAATGAAATATATCAGTCAATCTCTATCTATGAACTTCAACGTCGCAGTATGCAGTCAGTGCTACAACGTTACAAGGAGTTAAGGGAGGAAGGCCACCAACTACTTAATCTAGCTTCAGAAATAAAGGTAAGAATCTGAAATGACTACCTCTTTTTCTACATAGTTTGCACGGACACTTCAGATGTCTTTCACTTTCAAAAGACTCATTTTACACTAAAATTGCACCATCATCCTATGAAAAATTGATCATTCCATTAATAATTTCACACTCTATGTTAAATATGTCTCGAGTTTGAGTCCGTTGAATGAACCCTACCCGAATTGATTTTGTTTGTATAAGCCCGGTGCAAGAAAGTTGAAAATATAAAACTGCAGATTACGAATATTATCTGCTGTGCACGAATTATGATTTAAGGTAGTTTCCATATTTAAGTTGGCGTCTGCGGCTAGAAACTGGAAAGTCCAATATGGACTTTGAGTTAGACATTGACTCGATCAATGTGTCAGACAAAGAAAGAAAGCAACAAAAAGATAAAAGAAGAAGAAGAAGAAAGTTGAGTTGGTCGACCGAATCCTAATTGGATTCTATTTCCTTCTCCAACACAGTAGGTTATTTTTTATGACGATATATATATTCTCATGGGCTGTTCTGTAGACTATGAAGAAGTAGTCTTGAAGCACCGTTTACTGTAAGTGCCGTGGGAGTGCGAGTGACATCCATAGGTGCTGGGTGCTTGGCAGTGGGTTCGTGATTTTGTTTGTGGACTTACACCAAGAGTTCGAGTGTCTGTAGCGATTAAATTTTTGTGTTAAGAATTTGTGTCAATTCCTTCACGAGATTGAAAAATTATTTCGTGAAGAATTTTGGGGCTAAACACTGTGTGAGTTATTGGGTTTAATTAGGGGCTTGAGAAACACTTAGGGCGTTTGAATGACTTGAGTGTGGTTGTAATCTCCGTTATATCGCTTGATTTGTAGTGAAATTTCGTGTTGCTCTCCTCGTAGATATAGGTCATTATAACTAAATCACGTAAGTCTGGTGTCTGATTTATTTTCTTATTCTGTCAATTTTATTGTTTGATCGCTTAGCTTCCACAACACTCTAACTGTAAAAGTGCACATGCATAATGCCACACTTCATTGTCAAAATGTTTCACTTTATCATTTGAACAAGCAAAAAATACATGAGAAATACTGTACCTAATGTGAACATGTTTTAGCACTAAAACTAAAGATTAGCTGCATATAAAACATTGACTATCCCAGAAAGTGGAAAGAGAGTTTTTGTGAAATGCAGCTTAAAATAAAGCTTTTCTTCAAAGAACATAGTAACTAATGTAGCTGGAAAAATGACATTTGCTGCAACGATTGGATATATAACAGTCCAGGTCCTATAAATAGTTCCACACAAGCTAAACATACTATCGTTGTTTAAAATGTGTTTAACCACGGTAAACTACCAAATAACATCTCCATCTGTTTTTCGCTGTTTATTTGCATAAGCTTTTACTATATATTTTGAGGATGATGACCAGAACTATTTTTTTAACCCTAGCTGTTTTTAATAAGCAAGGAGTGTGATCATTTGTGTGAGATTTTGTAAGACCACTGCCAACTGTTCTAAAAATTTAAGCTGTTAGATGAATGCGTGGTTTAATATTTAAATATTCTATTACTCCCCCTCGCGCTTAATCTGATTTTTTTGCCTAGTACTAAACATTTAAATATTTAGTTGGACAGGTAAATGGGGCCTGAAAAGATTTGAACTCGGAACTTCTTGCTCTAATATTATGTGAGATTTTGTAAAATCACTGCTAACTGTTTTAAAAGCTTAAGCCGTTAGAATAATGTGTGGTTTAATATTTAAATATTATATCAGTTTGGTTTGGAAGAGGGAATTGGATTAACTCACTTGAAAGCCATCATTCAAGCTACTGCCAACCGTTTATTAAATATTTTTAATAAACAAGGAGTTTGATCATTTGTATGAGATTTTATAAGACCACTACTAACTATTTTAAAAGCTTAAGCTCTTTAAATGTTATCATGTCAACAAAGTCATATTGAAGGGTCAAGATTGTCAATGTTTGTACTCTCTCTTGCTCCTCATCACCCAACACCAAAATGGGAATGGCATAATTGAGCCGGTACCGATTGGGCTTAAGTTTTGCTAAGTAAGCAAGACACGTCATTAAAATCACATGACATGACCATTTATTAAAGGGATGTCTAGTATAGACCCACATTTGAAAAGTTGAGGTACTTGCTTGAACAAAAAAAAAAGTCTAGGTAGTCGATCATAAATCAGACTAAAGTCCATACATTTGTGCTGTCATTATCCCTTTCACACAAAGTGGAGAACTAGCAACAATGACGAAGACAAAAACTAGGTCTTCTCCCATTAAGTGAGGTCTGCAATAATTATTCTCACATGTCATTATGCATTCTGTGGACTTAAGTCTTATGTAAGGTTTAGGTACTCCAACTTTCTCCTCATTGTGTCTTCCATGTCCATAAAGGTTTTCTCTTGCCCGTACCAACTACATATTCATCCTGTACTCACATCTTCTCACTGGAGGATCTGACGGCCTTCCACGTTTCCAGTTAACCTCGAACGAGCTTTCCTCCTTTTACCTTTGATTGAGGTCGTACTCACCTTTCTTCAAATGTATTCATCTCTTTATTATACAATTAGACCCTTGAGCGTGTGGTACAAATGTTGGCACAAGAGTCGGGCCTTGAACCATAATGCCAAAATCTCACATAGGATGGGAGAAGACTTAGGACTCCAATTTACCCAACCCCACAGGCCACACTACTTGAGTACTTGTTTTGGGAGCTTGATACACATGCACCGGACCGACTTGTTAAAATGTTATCAGGCAATGCACTAGCAGGAAGTGTGTGGACTGGGGAGCATTTAGGACAGTACTACGCCATAAGAGCCATCTCTAGAACCTGTTTGGAACAAAGTTTTACATGGTAGGAGTCAACTCTTGAACCTACAGACCACTTATAGAATCCTATGTAATTATTTTGGGGTTTGGTTAGAGAGCCAACATTGCAAGGACACCGGTCATATAATTAGGAAAGTTTATGACGCTCCGATCTCACACCTGATGGTAGAGGACTTATTGATTGATTCTTAAGGAAATGACCCACCTCCAATGGCAACTAATTTAGTAATCCGTTTGTGGGCTTGGATTAGACCACGTGGGGACTGGACTAAGCCATTACATAAACTGTGCTATGACATATGCAAGAGAAAGGCATTGCTGCTAGAGCATGTTCTGCAAGTCCAACGACATGAGATGGGCAAGCAGACAGGTTATTTAAGAGTGAAGCATGCACCGGGCAATGACTAATTGGTGCAAAAGGGAAGGCTAGGCTACCTTACTCCTGGGCCGGTATGTATGTGCTAAACAGAGTCAAGCATGTGTATGACGGCAGCACAAGCTGACGGTGCAAAAGTCCTCCAATGCACAGGCTATTTGAAACAATCCCGCTGGAACCACATGAGCCAAATCCCTAAAAGACTAACTCAAATTGGTAGTGACCGTGGGGTAAGCTGCTGATTAAGTATCAGTGCAATTCACCTCTCACTGTGTACGACCGTGGTCTTACATTCTCCACCCCCACATATAGCAATAATGCCGACGTCAATGTCGGCCCGTAGAGTTCAACCCATTAAGCCCAAAACCGTACAAGGAAGGCATGACCAATCCCGCACTATGGCCGGTGCATTACTTTGATATCAATTGTTACAACCTGGCTTAAACAATGTGAGCTAAGCCCCAACCGGAGAACTCAAGGTGGTGGCGACCTTTGGGAGTGGGCCACTACTTATACATAGAGCATTAAAACATTTCTCTCCTACTCTATGTGGGACTTGGGGTGTAAAAGTTGTGGGAGAGGCCATGTGCACTCCAAGAGGGTTGTGAGCGGGCAACTGTGGGCTGTCTCACGGTTGGTTGAGCAAGGCACATGCTGCCTCATTCGAGATGATGAATAATCCGGTGCATAGGCTCATTCAAGAACAGAGTGATTAGATCTATGAGCTAGTGGACTGGTTCATGAGCGCATTTCTAGGAGCATAACCTATGTGGATAAGCACAGTGCAAGAGCACTCACAGGTTGCACCGGCAAGGTGCATGTGCGTAGAACTATGAAACAAACTGTAATAATTTGTAGGTTGTGCAGAAATATAGTGTTTGATATCGATGATAGTTTATAGTTTGTGTTGTGTGCAAGTGTACGTGTGTATGATATAGTTGATGTAGGAATGGACAAGGGACAAAGAAGGATAGTTCAAGGATATAGGTCATGGGATAAAGGAAAATAGTTTCATTAATTGGACACAATAGTTGTACAAATATAGTTGATGGAGGAGCTAAAGATGTGAGTTTAGAAGATAACTCCCCACACATTCTTACATGAATGATACAAGCCTCTTTATAGGCCATCTCAACCGACTCTAGAGGCTTCTGCCGACTCATATTCTTATCCTCTAAGCATACTTCTTTCCTAAGCACGTGTAGACTAGTTTGTTCTAGGATTTTCCAAGTTCTTGACTTTGTCCACCGATTTGGACTTCTGCTGCTTGCTTTTTCTTGCTGCTCACATCCTTCTAGAGTAGTCTAGATTGGACTAGAGATTTCTTTGTCAAAAATAGATCACAATTTCCAATAGAAACATGGTGCAGTTTGAGCTTTCAAATATTTGATTGTGCGACATTATTAACAGGTAACTAAAAAGAGAAACTATGAAACATTGCAACACATTATAATCTACATCATGATCAATAGCTAGTGTATTCCAACTTTTATGTTGCACATTTTTCCAGTGTACTTGCTTTGAAAACCCTACTTGCCGCAAATGCTTCACTGATCAAACACAAAATTCAATTTGGTAGAAACTGTTATAGTTAATTTAATCAGCACTCAATGAAGAAAAACTCACTTCGATATGCTTACATAATAGTTCACCACCTCCAATAGAATCTCCAAAACTTCTACTTAGGAGTAAAATAGCCATAAAGCATCCATTAGAAATATATCATAGGCAGGTTCTTACCTTACAGACCCTGCCTGCAGTTGTACTAGTCTACTCAGTCTTAGGATCATCTGCTCCAACAGTCCTCATCAGTCATATGGCTATTGAAATCCATGAAACGCTTTCAGAACTATCCCATTGTAAAACATGCACCACACTTATGCCTTCCCATTCATTAGCGTTTCTGTCATGCTACTTCTATGATGTTCCCAGCATTGCCAAAGAGAGGTCGCAAGCTTAAGCCAACAGCTACAGCATCTGCATGAGTGCCACAGGTACAGTAATTTTCCACTTGGTCGTGAGTTTTTGGAGAAATGTACATAAATGTTGTAGAAGTGGACTTCCAAAAGGATTGAGGACTCTTCCAATTGTCTCATTGAATGATATTTAGCATGCTTACATGAATTAAAATTTCTGTTCCAACTGTTGTGTCTATTAAAATTATCATCTTATAGATTGAGGAATATCGAGAATCAGCTATGGTGTCTAAGAATTCGTATAATTAATTAAGTCCACTTAGTGCAAAAAAAATGTTTCTTTTTTGTAATTTATCAGCCAATTTGCCCCATGTGATGTCTAGTCTGGGAAATACATCCAAAACTTATCCATGTTCGAGGAGAGAACAAAATATATATGTCATCTTCTCAATCACGTACATTGAGACTACTTGCGTAAAGCAGATGAAACCTACGGTAGATAGTGCAACACAGTAATTGTTTCATAACCAAAGAAGACAACAACTTCTCTTATAATCATTAAGCATAATCACTCAGCCAAGCATATTCTATCTACTTGATATGTCAATATTTCAAAATTGATGTGTCAATATTTCAAGAGAGCTACTAATGTCCAGGCAGAGGTAGCACAAAGTATTATTTTTGCAATCTAACGGATCTCTAAGTCTGTGAAGAACGTGTTCGTGGATTAGGCCCAACAAGTTTTTATTGGGAGAGGGGACAATAAATTGAGGGATTAATTTTGAGACTATCGCATTAGGGGTATACTTCTTCTATTTATTTTGGATGAGCTGCTAGGACAAAGAAATCCAGAAACTATCACATTTTGGGTATACTTTCTCAAATATTTTGGCTGAGCTGCCAGCAAAAAGAAATCCAGAAGGCTTCCTCGAGTTTGAACAATCTTGGGAAGCTAGACAGGGTCAAAAACTTTTAAAATGGCAAATTTCAATTATATAATCAGTAAAGTCGTTCAGAATTGCTAAAGCAACTCGTCATGATAGCTTCTAGATTTGAAAATGTGGCAAATTTTACATTAGAAAATTGTCTATTCACTTAACTAAAGGATTGGAAAGGGTGTTGGATGCCTCGTGATATGATAGCAGAATGTCAAGTATCTAGAGACATAAGAAGGTCTTCAAAATGTGGCAGGAAATTGATAAGTTTTCGAGTCTAGGCATGATATTTTCTCTTCAATCTGACGCATGCAGGCAAGTGATGGGAGAACAACTCTCTGGCCTCAGTGCCAAAAATCTGCAAAATCTAGAAAACCAATTGGAGATGAGCCTAAAGAGTGTTCGGGCCAAAAAGGTATTAGCTGAATATCTGCCTCAAATTATCGAACTTTGTTTCTGTGTTATTACCAGGTCCAGCAAAAGACACACCGCTACCTCAATATATGCACGGAATAATTCTGCTAATTCTTTCTCTGCAGAAGCAAATTTTCTCTGACGAGATAAAAGAGCTGAACTCAAAGGTTTTCACAAAACTGGCGACTTCATTCCAATTGTATGGTTATTAACTATCAAGTGACTCACATAAGCTTAATTCATTCCAGGGAAACGCGATACATCAGGAAAACATAGAGCTGCAAAAGAAGATAAGTCTCCTCCATCAGGAAAATAATGCATTGAGAAAGAAGGTATTCGTTCAGATGACAAGTGCATCTATTACATCTACTTAAACTATAATCAATCAATCACTCATTTGTTATTTTACTGACAAATTTCCTAATCCATAGGTTTATAAAGCAAGGGATGTGAATGAAGCTCACCAATATTCCCATGAACCATCAAATAGGACCATAGTACATGACTTGTTTGCACCTTCGAACCTCCAGCCAAGCCAGCCACAACCTCAAAGTAAAGAAGCCTGTCTAGAAGCAACCAATCTGGGGTAAATTTCCAACTCAATTATTTTGAAGAACATATTTTATATCAAGGTCATAATTGTCACACAACAGATCTGATTAAGCACATTGAACCAGATTGCAACTGCATTAGCACAAGTTGGGACTGTGGATGATTATCAACCATATTGTGTTGAAAGCTTGCAGACAGTTGAAAAGCTCAAGCTTCTACAAGTGTTGAGTTCTCTTTAGACAACAAATTTGTATATCCAGCAGAAAGACCTCAAGATATGGTATCTCATGTCTAAAACTCAAAACCGTTGTGCAATGGGACACTTTATCTTTGTAAATGAAACATGTCAATAAATAACAAAAGAAAGACAACATGCCAAAAGGTATTCACCATCATCTGATAAGTTGTCCTCTTCGTTCTACCAACATCTATTAAAAGGTTTGCACTGCCAATTCTACTCTAATCATAGTCTTGATCGCTGCTTTTCTTTCAAAAGTGTGACCTCTACAGTTTCTGAACAATTTAAAATTTTGCAACCTATTGCAGATTATAGTTCGAAATCCACACATTATGTGTATGAGAAAGGGTCTATAAAGATGGACCTCTTTATTGCTATGTGTCATATAAACATGAAGAATGAAGAGATATGAAAAGAAGATCACGCATCGGAGAGTTCGTTCAGCTTCCTTTTGTGACAAAGCACGCGCTATCTTCATAGATAAATTTGCAACCATATGTACACAACCGGACAACCTCGCACAGTCATTAAGCATACAGGAAAAGCTGCTTAAAATTGAAAATCCAAGCCAGCAAGCCGATTTTGAGTATCCCTTGTGTTGTAATGCAATGGATAGGGTGATACATTGTGTAGACATAGAAGACGGACCAAATAAACATTGTATCTAATCATGCATGAAGTGACAGGCAGATGGGTCAATCAATTAAGCTTCCTCTAAATCTGGCTAAAGTCGAGCAACATAATTGCATGTCAATAACAATTACATCCAGCTCTTTCAAAACCATATTAGATACCGAGCAAGCATGTGACCATCCGCATGAACTTCACTTTTTATGTCCTGATTGGATTGATACCATCATTCCTTACCCTTTTAGGAGTCTTCATCTAAATTACCTTCCTTTGACATGCACAACAACACTACAGACAGATCATCAATTGGGATGATTAGGAATTCATTTTTCATGCAGTTTCATTTCCTAATACGAAGTCGTAGCTGGCCTAGCCCGTGAATTATTCCTTTCCTTCAGTTATTCCACCATGTTAACACAGCTCCATCTCCGGGTATCTGAACGACCTCTTTGCGAACTAAGATGGTAAGACCCAATACATTTTTTTTCCTCTATTTTCGGCCACATTAATGCAAGGAATTCTTTTGCGAGAAAAAGAGGGTGATGGGTTATCAGAAAGAGAGCTAACCATCATAGCACTCAGCAACTCGATCAGTCTCTATGCACAATCTACACTGCAGAGCAATGAAGCAACCGCTGCGAACTGCACGACAGCAGTCTCTCGGGAAGCGATGTTCTACCGACAATGATAGAAAGCCAATCGACATAACGAGAGACGAAGCTGTTGGACTTACGCTTGAGCGACCCCTTGGGAGCTCGCACAGAACACTGACCTGACTAGTCTTTGTCTTCCATGAAAATCAACTCGCCCTTTTCCCTCCACGAATCTGTTCAAGATCATATACGTGGTTCAACCACTTTTTCTGTTGGCGCATAATGGGGGGTCATCGGTTCTCGAGTTGGACCGGTTTAGAAGCAGTAATGGATCGGTCCGGTTTAGAATTTTGATAATTTTCTTTTCTTTACTCTTTAAAAGAAAAGAAAATTATAAAATATATCGGTTCGAGTGATTCAATTTTATACCTAGATTCGGGAACTGGATCAACCATTCTCAATTTCAAAATTTTGAAATTAGAAATTGCCAAGAACCGGTCAGCTCGGTCTAGTTCCCGTGCACATCCCCTAGAGCAGAGTAGGCTCTCCACACTTAACTGGTTGGGGCATGTGATAATGATTAATTAGGGCTCAATCCAACCATTTCATAAAAAGAGTGAGATCTTATGACAATATCCAAACCACCGCTAGTGCTGGCCTGTCTCACCACATTTCATTGGGATTTGCCATGAAATGGACTCAAACTCAATGGAAAGTCTAAACGGATTTCTTGTAGCACGATGAGTTTGCAGTCGACCGTCAAAAATCGTATAAAATTTATGACGGGTTTGGAAAACTCGATGCTCGAATCCAATATATTTTAACAACTAAAATCATCTTATACCCTTTATATTCTTTAGGTCATTTAGCATATGTGCATAATTATTACAATCCTACTGGAGCATGGGACTCTTTTAGATTTACAATCCTACGTGAGCATGGTTATTTTATTTCTGTAGGTTTTCCTAATTGGAGATTCACAATATGCGAATTTTGGATAAATTGCTGTGCTTCCAAATTTGACATATTTTACTATATGTTTAGCAAGAAATATATAATTACGAGAAAATTAACATTTTGTGGGTTATGGATATCTACTAGGAAAGCGATAACTTCATTGAGGCGAGTCCAAGATCTTATATCAAAATCTATAACTCGGCCGTTCCAAATTCATCTCACTTCCATCCCTAAAAATCAATGCATATGAAAATATTTTCCTATTTATTAATGATTATAGTTTATTTTTTATTTTTTTAAGAATTTATGGCACATGCATCTTGACATTTTTAATGTAAAAAATGCTCGAAATATTACTTGTGAAATTGGCACGTAGCTTTCATGATATTTTTCTTAAATTTAGATAGCAATTTGAAATTGAATGGAAGAAAAACTATTTTTAATTTAAAATAAGACAAAAACAAATGCACTTCAGGCATTGCTGCACCTGATCATATAACGCTATTAACTTCCTAAATATATTTTTCAACAGTCAATTAACGATAGAATATTTAGATTAGTATTCATATTACTATTTATATGTATAAGTATAATATTTTTTAATTTCTGATTACGTAACGAGAAATATTAACAGAAAAATATAAATAAAACAATAAAAAAAACGACATAAATCATATAACCTTTTCCCATTTCCGTCACCCGCTCACCCTCCTCGTGCGCCCCCGCGCCGCCGCCGCCGCCACGGTCTCGCCTGCTCGCCGCCGTCCACCGCCCCAACCGTGCCGCGCTCGCCGTCGTCCCTTCAAGGCTCGGCCGCCACGACGGGCAGCTCCGTCGCCGCCGATCGCTCGTCGCTCTTCATGTCGCTTCCCGTCTCGTCCTGTCTCTCTCTCTCTCTCTAGGGTTGCCTTTCTCGCTGTTTAGCTCCTCAGCCCTCTCAAGCATTGCCGTTTGTAGCTCCTCGGGATGGTCTGTCTATTTGTCGGGCGAATCGCCGTTCGTTTGCCGGGAAATCTTGTTCTTTCTTTGTTCGTGCAGCTGGGTTACTCGAATCTTGGTCGGTTGAATTAGGAGTACAGTGAGCAGGTGTGAAATTTGTGTGAATCGACTGTACTGACTTGCTTTGTGAAGGTGACCCTTTCATGGAGTTCTGTTCTTCCTTCTGTTTGTGAGGTCAGAAATCTGAATTAGAAATGAATTCGATGATACGTTTTTTCCAATTTTTTCTTGTCTTTTTATTGAAGATTTCATTTTGATTCGGCAAAAAAATTCTGACCCACTTCGTGTTTAATGAGAAAACACCACTCAAACTCATGACGTTATCTCTCTAAGGCTAGCTCTCTCTGTTTCTCGATATTGATTTCTTAGTGTCCTGATTTTTCGTTGAAGAAGTAGGCCATTTGTGGATGGAAAAAGCGGCCACATATCTTAAGCACTAGGGAAAAATGTAGCTAGAGTGAGGCGGGCGGTTGTCATGGAGATTGAGATCAAAAGATTGGAAGAGGGGGACTGCCATTTTGCAGGTTGTGAAAGTGAGAGTTAAGTGTAGGGCTGAGTAAACGAGTGTGCTTTGCAGCAGGTGAGATGTGTGGAAGGGAGATAAGTGAGTGCTTTGATTGCTGAGTGGGTCAAAAGTGGTGAGTTGCGTGTCTCTGATAGGTTGAGTGTGGTCTTGTGAGTTAAGTTTTTTATGGAAGAGTGGGTGAAACAAATCAATCGTTGTAATTGAGTCCATTGTCGAATTCTTATGTTTATTGACTTTTGAAGGATATTAACTTTGGTAAAAAATATCCCTTCGAAGAATTGCTGTCTTGAGGAAAGTGGTATTTTTCTTCTGAATTGTAGAGATGAATCTTTATATGAAGTACCTTACCCAAAAAAGAAATCTTTATATGAAGCTAATCTCCTAACCATTAATTATAAAATAACTCTCTCTCCCTCTGTGCTTAGTTAGTGATATTTTCTCAACATTTTGGAATATCTTTCTGTACAGTAATTGTTGCTGATGGAACATGCATCCTTTGGAGATCAACAGAATGCCACATTTTCTCTTACTGAGGAGGATCATACGCTTGCAAATGCCCTCAGATTTACCTTGAATCAAGAGTGAGTACTACATTACTGTACTTGGTGCTATTTGTCAGATCTTTATATTGTAGGATCATCTATTCATTAATCATTTTGGTCAGTATCAGCATGTAAGTGTTAAACATCAGGAGCAGGGATGCTATTAAGCAGTAAACTTACTGACAGGAAGAATTTTAATTGGATAGTTATTACATATTAGTTTTTACCCATCATCATCAGATACTACTAATGTTTTTTTCCCTCAAAATGAAGGTTGCTTCTTACTTTTGCTTTTCATTGGGTGAAATCAGCGAATGAAGCCTGAGTTATTTGTCTTGTTGGAGAGCAATGAATCTAGAAAAATGTTATGATGAACTACTAACTGGAACATTTTCTGTTATACCTTTCCTTTTCTCCTTGGTATAGAAGTTAGCAGGATCTTCTAGTATACTTCAATCTTCTCCATATTTTCTGTTCTAGCTATTACACAGTTTGTCTTTATTTGGTAAGTTTAGATCCCATGTAGTTTTAATGCATGTTGTGTCTATTCTGCAGTCCGCGGGTAATATTTTGTGGTTATAGCATTCCTCATCCTCGGAAGCGCGGGTTAATGTTAGAGTTCAAACGACAGGTATTATGTTCTCTCATTTTTTTTCAAGCCTAAGAGATGTGATGTACTTTGGATGCTTTGCTTTGCTTCTAAAATCACGTTATAGTGAAATTGTAGTTGGTTATGTATTTTTTTTTTTATAGATGGGTAGACCAGGAAAGGATAAAGTGTTGCTGGATTTTGTCAAAAAATGGTTGACGAGCTCATGGAATCCTCACAGCACATCATAAAATCTTAAATACATGTTGCCATACCCAGCACTGTAAAGTCATTCAAAATTGTACCAACTCTCTGTTTTAACTTTGCACCGTATCGCCATGAAACTTCTTCCACAGAACAGTGGAGAGGATTGCCCTGGTTAGTAGAGGCCTTCCTTTCCCAGGCATTAGGCCTAGCTTTTGTGTCTCGCATTCATCTTCCCCACCTTGTGTAACTAATGGAGCTGTTGGTCATCTGGCATTTCTTCTCAGGTGATCTCCAGAGTGGCTTTTCATGTTTTCTACTCTGTTTGAATCTTTTACGTGGTGTTTTTCAGGTGATCCAGCAAGAGAGGTATTGAAAGACGCATGCCAAGATCTGATGCTGATGTGTCAACACATAAGGGGCACATTCGATAAAGCTGTCAACGATTTTAGAACAAAAAATCCTCCTGATAATCATCCTTCTGAGGACATGGACTCAGATTGATGGTGAAATTATTGTAGCAGATTTGGATATATTAGGCCTCCTCAATCAACTGTCACTCGACCTTTTTGAAGAATGGCCTCTATCAAGTTCTTGTCTGCAGAAGAATGTTGCACTGATAGTTTTAAGTAAACTGTTTGTGAGTATTTGGGAAGCCATTGAGCATCATTATATTGATCAGTTATGAAGATCTACTCAGTGTCAATGGCAGAATTAAAGATGAGGTTGTCGATGTTGGGGTCATACTTCTTATCTATATGGTTTTTGGGAAGACAAATCATTCTTTTCTACGTAACTGTTCCTTTTTTTTTTTTTTTTGGCTTCTGCTCATTCATTTACGACATTTCCATCAACTTGTTTGTCGAGAATACCCATGTAGGGCATGCCAGTGGGGCTCATGCTAGCTTTCATGGAACCGGTTCTTTGTCAACATGCATTGGTTCAATCCATTTCCTCATTCTCTGGCCATAGTCTGTCTCATTTTCCAAACTTGATAATTAATACAGTAGTATTTCTTGATATCCTCTTTTCTTTCATTTTACTGGGAATCATCTCTCCTTGTGTCAATATGCTTCAAGATTACATGAGCCACAAGTTTAGAATTACAGTTTTGCAGTAGTCACAGCAAACTATCCATGGAGGGTGTCTACCCAAACCAATCCTAAACATTGCGCATATTTTGCAGGTGATCTTAAATTTCTACATGCCCTTAATATAGCAATCCTTTGTATTTGTACCATGCAACTATGCCGACATACAATAAGATGGTCATGATGGTGCAAGCACCGTTGGTCCATACGAAGTCTTCGTGGGACTGGTTTGGGGGATGCCAAAGTGTGATGGTGATGTTCATGCCCATCACGCCGGCGACAACTATGTACAAGCTGATCACCAGAATAGCAGTTGTCATCAGCACTCCCATCTGCAGTAGATTGTTTTGTTTGTCGTCCAACATTATGTTCACGTAGTCCTCTGTGTCGTCAACGTACTCCCTCAGCTTTAAGATCAGAAAAAACAAGAAGAGGACTAACGAGTTGAGCTATTAATTTTCAGCGAAAAGGTTGTTCAGTCTCTTTTTGGGTATGTGCTTTCATAAGGAAATTTAATTTGTCATCAGAGAGAAAGTATGAGATTCATGCTGTAGAGAGCTTGTTAAGTGTGCCATCAACTTGCACGAAGTATGCCTCTAGGCGCATCTCTAATTCAGCCACGTGGACATGCCTGGCGGGGCGGCGCCGCGAGAATCGCTGCTCTTGGCCGTTTCTATTTCATCATTCAGCAAGTCATGCTGAGGAGTCAAGCCATCATCGGGTGAGATATCGGGATCTCCACTGTCATGCCTGTATAAATTTGGCGATAAGACAATAGTAACAGGATTGAAGTTAAACAGAAAGCATGAGATTCATTATGTGCCCGTCATTGTTGAGTTCATGAACTTCTTCCTCCTCGACGGCAGCTGAGGAAGAAGAAGAGTTGTCATCTTCTTCTTGAAGCAGTTTGCTGGTCAGGTACATCCCCGCCATGTCTCCATCATCTTGGAGAAGATGCTCGAGCTCATCCCTCACCTAGAGATACATGGAAAAGGCCCATGCTATAAATTGTAGCCACTTGAGATGTCTTTTAATGCAAGCAATGTTAATATGTATGGTAAATGCAAACATATGTTAGTGTACTATTTGTTTTTTTTTTTTTATAACCCATTGGCACGTGCATGGAGACAAAAGGGCTACCTAGAGGCCAATAAATCACAACATCCGGTGTAATATAATGCGAAAGATAATGGATCTTGTAATGCTTAACACGAGAAGGAGAAAATTATCATAGAAATCAATGAGGAACAATAAATAACATTAGAAATTAACGTGGTTCGATCTGAATTTTGGTAACTACCTCACAAGGTCAGCCAACTGCAAGGATTCCACTACGAATATAGAGAATACATGATTTACAATTGCCCAAGTATTTCCCAACTCTAAATTACACCCAAAGCAAATTTATAAGTATTGTTCCACGATCTTTCACAGAGTAACTCACTCAGAAAACTCACAGAGATGTTTGCTCTGGTGTGTATGATATTGAAGTAGAATTTAATATTATACATATAATATAATATTTATATCCAAAATAGGAAATTTCATTTAGGCAACCTACTTAGACTAGGAAATCTACTTAAACTTGAGACATAATATCAATAATCTCCACATTGGATTGACGCTTGAGCCAAATCATAGTGCTTATTATCAATATTGGCTCTTCCAAAGCCTCGACCAGCACTCAATCATCACAAACGTTTATCAATTTCAAGTTAAGGTTAGGCTTTGTTTAAGAATGAACTCGATCAACAGGTTCACAAAAATCTCTACCACAAGGAACTTCTTCAAGGTCACATCGTCCCTTCACATTTAAATTTGATGCTGTAATTTTGCTCACAGATGAACTTGATTCTCCAATGGTGTCTCTGACTTTTACTGAACACCGCATCGTACCATGTCAACATTACAAACCAAGTCATTAGACCCCACCGCCTCTTTAGCTCTTTCCATTCTTACCATGTTTCTAGGCCTCATTCATCGATGAAATTATTGTGTCTCTCAACAACGCCTTCCAACTCACAATACAAGTAACAAAAGTAAAGGCACAACTGCTTATAAATTGACCATCCTTCAAAAACCTTGTATGACCCGGGTTCTCAAACTCAATTACTGACACACTACATGAATTGCATCCTCCGACACATAATTCAATGTCTATCATCACAAACAAAATCAGGAGTATACATTTCACAACATCACAACACCTGGATTATCCGCATATATTCTCCTAGATGCATGTGATAGAGCAAACCTAGTACTATTAACAATATAAACTCAAATATCGAACAATACTAGCATGTGAAACATGAGACAAGTGCTCCACCTCCATCCAAGTACAAAGTGGCACACTAGACAATTTATAATATGCAACAAATGGGGTATTTACAAAATTTCTTAAATGCATGTTGAATCGCCTTGATGCTTTCCCAATATAAGTCCTTTGAGTCACTCGCAACATTTCAGCAGTCTTCACTCTCTACATATAACTATCGCTCTATCTCATCCACTTTGTTGACCACCTTGAAGTTTCATTAACTATGATCTCGAAACAACTATCAACTACTATAGAGATTGACAAGTCTGCAGGCACTACCACGTATACCACACTTCGAATATCTTTAGGCTCTCCTTGAAGCTCTACCTACTTCTAAACACCATCTAGATCTTTCTCTGCAATCAATCCCTTGCTTCTCTTATGAAACATAGTAGATTCCTTAAAGGTAACCTCGCTGCTGAACATAAAATTGGATCAATCTTCATCAATGTACTACAGACTGTATCCCTTCATCCCACATGATAGGATAGGAATGTACACTCCCTAGCCCCCTGGCTCTAGAACGCCGTCACTCATACAAGCATAAAAGCAACACAACCATAAAATCTAGTCCGGTGTAGTCAATAGACTTACCTGACCACATTTTCTCAAGAATTTTCCAATCAATTTTTGGTGATTGTAATCTATTCACTACTAACAAGAGGTATTCACTGTTTTAACCACAATATCTTCACCTAATCCAGCATTAGATAGTAAAGAGCAAGCTCTCTTCAATATAACTTAGTTAATTAGTTATGCGACTACGTTCAATTGTAGTGTGTCGGTAATAGTGCAATGTTTTGCTATGTCTTCCTCTGTGCAAAATTGGCTAAGCTCCTTCCAATCTTTAATAGTTCTCGAGCACATGATCTTCCTTCCTATTCGTTTTTTGATTATCGTCTTCCACAACTTGAACCGACAAAGCACCTCACTCTTGTGCGTAAGAAAATAAATCCAGACTTTTCTCGAAACATCATCAATAAAGGATAACATATACTTGGCACCACCCTTGAATGGAACTTGAGAGGGTCCCTATAAGTGTGAGTGTAGGTAGCCTACAATTTCCAAAGTCCGGTGAATTGTCGTACTAAACTTCACTCTTCGCTGACTACCCTTGTCGCAGTTTTCACAGAAGTTCAGCTTCTCAATCGGTGACCTCTATTAGACTCCTTTGACTTAAAATTCATCTCCCTCTCACTCAAGTATTCGAGTCTCATCTGCCACGATTGTGTCGTGTCCTGACTTGAAACCTTATAGAATTTAGCTAAAGATCTAATCATTATCGCTCCGTGGAGGACATACAACCTGCAATCCATCTTCCCCCACATCACAATAAGCACATCTTGAGAGACCGTCAAAGCTTGACCTTTAGCGGAGATTTAGTATTAGAAGCCGTCAAGAGTACTTAGCGAGATAAGGTTCTTCTTCAATTTCGAAAAATGCCTTACATTGGTCAATGTGCTCACCACTCCATTATGCATCTTAATCTGAACTATTTTGATCCCTACTACTTTACAAGTAGCATCGTTTCCCATAAACCCCTCACCACCATCTGTGTATTGATAGGTAGTAAACTAGTGTCTATGAGATTATAAGATAAGAATATCTAGACTCAAGCATCCAATCATCACCTAATGAATTCAAGGTGACTGTTAACACATCATCGACATCACTAGAAGTATAATATTTTTGTGATAACAATATAACCATCGCCTGTAGACTTAACATAAACTCATTTACCCTTGTACTTTGGACAATCTCTCTTGTAGTGCCCTACCTCAGCACTGCTAACATTGATGGTTCCAAACAATGAACCTTTTCAATCGACTCTACCCCTGAATAATCAAATCTTGTGCCATATTCTACACTAAGTTATCTTTTTGTAATTTCTTTCACCATTCTTATGAAAACAAGATAGACTTTATATCTTTCGAAGTAATCGTAGTGTGCCTTTATGGTAGCGAATCAGTAAAGTGCTAAAACAATCCAGAGACGCCAACAACATAATGCCTTGTTTCTCATCATGCAAGGCCTCTTTGACATTCTTCAAGTCCATCATGAGTTTATTAAACTCATCCAAATGGGATTTCGTATATGTACTTTCAACCACCTAGAACTTAAACATCATTTTCAGTATATATAAGTGATTGTTCAATCCCTTCATAAAATCAAGTGCTTGAAGTTTTGCCTACAACAATATGACATCCTTCTCTTTGGCCACTTCAGTTAATACCTCCAAAATAGATTCAATAAGATTATGCTTTTCGCATTCTCTATGAACTCTACTTTATCGACCTCTTTCATCGTTTTTGGCAATTTATTCTTGCCATCTAATACCTTTGCCAAAACTAAGGTTGTTAATAGAGCATGCATCTTAATACTCTACAACCCAAAGTCATTCCTCCTATTTAACTTCTCAATCTCTACTCTCGTTCCAAACATAATTGCAATAATAGAATTTCCAGACAATAATCAAACAAGCAAAAGCCCTAAATGAACTCTAGAAACTCTAATCTTAACTCTAATACCAATTATTGTAATATAACGCATAAGCTAACGGATCTTGCAATTTATGTTTAACCCCAAAAGGAAGAAATATCAAAGAAATACTGAGGAACAATAAAAAAAAAAACCAGAGAATGTGGTTCATTCTAAGCATCAATACATACTCCACGGAAAGAGTCAACCGCAAAAATTCTACTATGAATTCGGAGAATACAAAGTTTACAATATCTCAAGCATGCCGCATTCTTGGATTACACCCAAAGCAAAATGCAAGTGATCATGATCCAAAGCAATTTGTATGCAGTTGGTGGGATTTGAACGGGTGAGCTCCATTTGTGCTAGAAATTCCCCATGTCCTAACCAATTGAGCCAACCCTTGGGTATTAATCTGTTCACGCATTTCAACAAAAACCAACCTTTTTCTACAAGCTTATCGAGATTCGTCACCGATTGACTTGACTATTAGATGCCGAACCAATTTCAAGTAGGAGGAAAACATAGATTAAGGATAGATAGAGAAGAAGAGTCTCAAACCTTTTGAACGCGTTGAGTCAATGCAACCAAACGACCCTTAATTTGACGAACCCTTTCGAGGTAGAAGCTACTAATTACCGAAGTTAGCTTATCCAAAGCGGGATAAGCCTCTTCCTCTAATGCTTTTGTCTGCAATTTCACATAAGTTGATTAGTTTTATGAGAATTAAGTACTGACTAATTTAATAAAGAAACACTAATAACATAGAGACTGTGTACCTCGTCGTCCAAACAGGAGCAAGCAGCTTCAAGGCATGCCTCTAAAGCAACAAACTCGAAAAGGAGTCTGTGATCTGTCTTGTTGTTCCTTCAACACTTGACTGTGTTATTACACTCTCTTGTAAGCCTTGAAAGATTTTTGCTAGCTCTGCCGCAGTTTGCTTATCGCCGCCATTTCCGTGAATCTAATCAGAAAAGCACAAGGTCAATCATGGTCCGAACTGTCCTATGTTTGTGGAAAGATGACAGGAACCCACAAAGAGTTATAATGACTGTAAAGATCTAAAGTAGCGCACTCAATCCAGTCTTCGCAGGAAAGAAGGGGGGCTGTGAAAGAGCCTCAAATCTGGCTCGCTCAAGCGCTTTGACACTCACGTCAACCGTTAAGGACCCGCATGACAATAAAGTTAGTGAAATATGGGGTGACATATATATAAATATATATTTATCACCATCAATAAATACGCCTTAACTACGGAAGGATATGTAGTCAACTATATATTGTAAAACAGTTTCCATTAACGTGATAAATGCATTATTCAATCCAAAATGAACACAACACTAATTCAACTAAATATAAAACATCTATTCTGAATCAAGGAAAGATTGAAAACCTTCGCTGCTTTGGCTTCATGATAATGCGAGAACCGTCGCTTGAGCTCCTCCACGAAAGGAACCACCGCAGGGTTCCTGTAGTTCAGCAGCAAAACATTATGCGCGGTGATTATCCCCTTGATGTGCTCCAGCTTGATCACAATGGCTCTCTCGCGGCCTGTGATGGACGATGGGTACGAGAGAAACGGGTCGAGGATCCGGAGGTCGTGGGCCGAGAGCTCCGTGCGGCGCATGATGGACTGCTTCCCGGCATCTATCTGCTGGATCCTGGCCAGTCGAGTTGATGACGAGCCAGGTCTTGACCCGTACTGCCTTCTTCTGGTGCCGATGATCCTTTGTGTTTCCTGTGTCGATCGGGGCCGGGAGCACCACCAGGTCATCTCAGGGCATCATGGAAAGATGATCGCTGGACCCGGCCATTGAGCGAAGATTGCTTTGTGAGTATTCATTAATGGAGCAGGGTCTATTTAACTCTCGGATGAATAAACTATAGAGCATGATTGTTTGGTGTTATGTATGGGGTGGACTGTGCTTAACGAGCCAGGTGATACGCAGTGACGGCCCTCACTGGGTTATCCATGCACTGTCCTAGGTTGTATTGTGGGGTCACTTTTTTAGGTGCAAAAAAGCGCGCATTATCAAGGTCATTCAACAGAAGTCACTTATAATTTTGTTTATGAAAATTATTTTAAAATTCTTAAACTTATCTTACTTTTACTCAGTAAAATTCCGTCTCACCTTCCACACTGTTCTGATGGAGGAGTTCCTTTCTCAGTAAAACGCGGAGATCAATGATGGCTCTGTAAATGAATATTTTCCCAATATGTTTGTCAGAAAATTTGGGGGTTAATTCAAAAAAAAGTATCCACATTAGGTCGAAAAACAATTCTGATCCAAATTTTTTTTGTCCCATAAAAAAGCATAAATTTTAGGTAGAGGGATAATTATGGCTTGAACTTTTTTTTATCCCATAAAAAAACACCAACTTTAGGTCAGTGATAATTCAGGCCCAAATTTTTTTTTATATCATAAAAAATCACCAACTTTCATCTTAATCCCAAATCTGGCCCTCCGTTGACTTTTTGTCTGAAGTCATACTTATTTGAGGAAAAAGGTTACGGTGATAAGCTTGACGAATCTCGTTCATGGCATCTGTCCATAGATGGTGGTCTATAGCTTTAGATTATGAAAAAACGATAAGTTCTGATCAGAGAAATTCAATCTGAAGATATTTTTGACTTGCTAGTGAAATGAAGGAGACAAACAGTTTCACTATTATTCTTCAAGTTGTGGCTAAGAGAATAAGATAATGAATAGTACTTTAAATCTAGTCAACAAGCCAGGTGGATTTATTGCTAAGGTGAAATAGTCAAATTGGATAATCAATGGTTCTAAGTCAATGGAGGCAAAATTTGGGATTTAAGTTAAAGTTGATGCTTTTTTGCGAAAAAAAAAAAAAATTGAGGCCAGAAATGTCCATCGACATAAAGTTTGTGCAATTTCACATAAGTTGATTAGTTTTATGAGCATCCAGTACTGACTAATTTAATAAAGAAACACTAATAACATAGAGACTGTGTACCTCGTCGTCCAAACAGGAGCAAGCAGCTTCAAGGCATGCCTCTAAAGCAACAAACTCGAAAGGAGGAGTCTGTGATCTGTCTTGTTGTTTCTTCAACACTTGACTGTGTTCCACACTCTCTCGCAAGCCTTGAAAGATTTTTGCTAGCTCCGCCGCAGTTTGCATATCGCCGCCATTTCCGTGAATCTAATCAGAAAAGCACAAGGTCAATCGTGGGTTCGAACTGTCCTATGTTTGTGGAAAGATGACAGGAACCCACAAAAGAGTTATAATGACTGTAAAGATCTAAAGTAGCGCACTCAATCCAGTCTTCGCAGGAAAGAAAGGGGGACTGTGAAAGAGCCTCAAATCTGGCTCGCTCAAGCGCTTGGACACTCACGTCAACCGTTGAGGACCCGCATGACAATAAAGTTAGTGAAATATGGGGTGACATATATATTTATCACCATCAATAAATACTCCTTAACTACGGAAGGATATGTAGTCAACTATATATTGTAAAACAGTTTCCATTAACATGGGTTGACATGGATTTTTCTATTTTTTAAATAAATTTTATGGGTTTTAATTTTAAGGGCAGTTTTGTAAGTTTGATATTTTATGCTTTATAATTCTAGTTTGGTTTGGTTCAGGGATATATAATGTAACAGTCTGAATTTTCGATCCTTTTCCCGGGATTTAAGAAATGAATTTTGGCCAATGCACTTATAGTGAAATCTCACCCGGAAATGCACATTTAGAGGATGCTAACCTCAGGGGTAGGGCTATTACGGGATTGAGTTCGCACGACCAAAGAACTCGACTTGGGTTCGATCTTCGACCATATGGATTGATGAGGGAATGTTTTGAGCCAACCAAGACCGGTCTACTTGATCGATCGTGTCCAAAGGGAACTAGCGACAGACCCTCGCAATTATATGACAATCGAGGTCGTCCTAGGTAGAGTAAACTTAAACGTGATTTGACTTAGTGTTGATCACGAGTTGAGAGCGCGTAATCACAATGAGCCACCTGTTAGCCAGAGATAAGCTGAAGTTGCGATATATAATGTAACAGTCTGAATTTTCGATCCTTTTTCCGGGATTTAAGAAATGAATTTTGGCCAATGCACTTATAGTGAGATCTCACCCGGAAATACACATTCACGGGATGCTAACCTTAGGGGTAAGGCTATTACGGGATTGAGTTCGCACGACTAAAGAACTCAACTTGGGTTCGATCTTCGACCATATAGATTGATGAGGGAATGTTTTGAGCCAACCAAGACCGGTTTACTTGATTGATCGTGTCCAAAGGGAACTAGCGACAGACCCTCGCAATTATATGACAATCGAGGTCGTCCTAGGTAGAGTAAACTTAAACGTGATTTGACTTAGTGTTGGGCATGGGTTGAGAGCGCGTAATCCCAATGAACCACCTGTTAGCCAAAGATAAGTTGAAGTTGCGATTGTTCGATTTTAGTCATTTCTTGAAATTCGGGCCGGGAATCGAGAATTTTGAAAGTGACAATTTTGAGCGGCCGATGACGTTTTTGGCTTGGCCAACCTTGGGGCCACCCATTTCTGCAAAAAAATGGATTTTGGTTCGGGACCGGAAAAATTACAATTTTGCCTCTCTGGTCACCGATATCGATTTTGAGGTTGTTTGAGGTTATTTTTCGAGGCCGATGCCATTTTGGTGTGGCCATGCACATTTAGAGTCGTTACGGTCAAAAATTGGAATTTTGGCTCGGGAGCGAAAAATAATATTATTTTATTCTTAGGATTTTGCAGTCGATTTTTGAGGCTTAAGAGGCTATTTTCACGAATCCGACGCCATATTATGTTGGCCACACACATATGGAACCCGTATGTGCGAAAATTAGAATTTCACCCCGGGACAGGAAAATTACCCTGTATTGGGAATTCCGAATTTTGGATAATTTTGGACAATAATTGAGGACTAAAATAAGTAAAAAAGAAATTGAAATTATTGAATTACCATCTTGCCCTTGAATTATTGAATAGAGACAAATAAGGGCCGTCGAATGACGGGCAAAATGGGAAATCACGTAGGATCGCGACACATGTCACCCCACCAACCCACTTTTTTGACTGGTCTGATCTCTCTCTCTCTCTCCTCACCTCTCATTTTGGCCAGAACTCCCCCACGTCCAGCCCCCCTATCCCATTTTCTTCCTTTTTCTCTCTCAAAATTCTTTCTTTCTCACTCTCTTCAGCTTTGTTTCCTCTCTTCACCGCTGTTGCTGCTGTTCCGCTATTCCAGCCACCCATCCAGCTAGTTTGTCCCGCCTTTGTAGGGTAAGTGACTTCCCCAAACTCTCCCTAGGACTCGGGTATTATTAGACACGTTTAGGACTCGATTTAGATGAATTTAGTAACTGTTTTGGGACTGTAATGAGGGCTGAGTATTTGGTGGTTGATCATGGTTATTGGTGGCTGAGTATGGCTATTAGTGATTGTTGCGGATTGGATTAGACGTCGGGAAATGAGTTTTGGTGGTTGGAATTCGGTAGAAATCGATTCGAGTTTGAATCCGTGAGGTTCGGGGTGAATCGCGGATTCGCAGTTACTGTACCCGCCCAGTTTTCTAATTTTGTAGAGAATTCTGTGGGCTGAATTTGAAGAAGGTTTCTTCATGAAAGTTGTTCCCAACATCTTGAAGTATAACATATTTTAATTTGGGAATTTTTTGTAATCATTTGATGCCATTCAGAAGTCCATCTTTGGACCAAAATAAAATTGTCCGAATTACTGTTCACCCGACCTTCAGGTTTGTTTGAATTTTTATAAATTTTTTCAGGCCTATTTTCAAAATACCTTCCTCACAAAAATTATTGGGGACATTTATGGTTATAACATATAAAAATTTCAAGTTTTTCTAAAATGATTTGGGTACCGAATGAGTTGTTTTTGATGGCTTGAGGGGCTGTCCGAGCAAATCGAATTTCGTCTGACTTTGAGTGTTAAAACGAGGTGATTACGGTTAGAACTGAGTTTTGAGTTTTTCATGGAAAATGTTCATCGAGATGTTTTGTGCAACATATCCAAATTTCAGAATTTTTAGAGTTGGTTTACTATTTATTTCAAATGGATTTCTATCACTGCACAACTGCTCAGTTTGGACCCGATTTTATATATTCTTGTTTTTTCTCTCTCTCGAGAATTATTCGGTATTATCGTGGCATTTTGATGGGTAGTTTGATGCTTGAATGAGCTTGTATGTGTGATTGTGTGGCTGTAAGGTGTGGTGGCGTGATTGCGCATTGAGTTTGCGTGCCAAGCTTGGGTGTTTGTGTGGTGTTTGCGTGATAAGGATGGATAATTGTGAAAAGTGTGTGTGAGATGCGAATGTGTGTGTGAGGTATGTATGTTTGACCGTGCGTTTGTTGGCCGTGTGTAAGCGCGGTTTGAGTGGAATGAGGATATGGAAATGTGGAATTGGTTGGAAAGGATCCATCCTGAGGCGTGTACGTTTACGCGGGACGATGCCATCCCTGACGAGGTGATGATGCTCGGCCCGACGGGGTGACGATGCCTAAATCTTATCAAAAAGACCGTTGGCCTGATGGTTAAAAGGGCGCGGTAAAGGAAAGTGTGTTAGGATTCCTCCCTAAATGTGTTCATTTTTGGACCAAAAATTAGCCCATGAGTAAAATGACGATTTTTGCCGGCCCGACGGGGTGTTGATTTCGACAAGGTCAAGACCGTTCCATATCGATGCGGCCAACCTAATATAGTGCGGTAGTGGTGGAAGAGTTGAGAATGAGCGGAAATTGACTTGAGGTGCAAAGTTCGGAAATAAAATAATATTATTGGTGTAATTTTGGTGAAATTCATTTTTTGTTTGTACGACTCGATGTGGTGTAATGCTCAATTATGAAAAAAAACTGCAAAGGCATGGTATCCAACGTGCCCAAGTGAGTTTTGCTCTATAATTTTCACCCTCGGACCGAAATTGTGATGTTTTTTTGTGGTAACCCCAAAATGTGTGGTTGACTAACATCTTTGGGATGCACATGATGAGTCTCTTAAGTTTGTATGTGTCGACATTAGCTTGGCTGATCGTTGTGTGTTATGTGTGTTTTCGCTAAACTTTCAATGCGTGAGTGCCTATGTAGGGTTTGGAATTGTACACTTATTGAGATTAGGGTTATCCGGTTGTATAACCGCCACTTTCGATCACCCCAGAATGAAAACCCGAGAAGTGCGCCTTTTCTTTTTGGAAATTCGGGAAACGCTTTTGGTGTTCGGTGGAACACGTGTACGGCGAGTGTCCGAAGATCTAAGCCGTCCCTAGGAGCGGATTGGATAGGAAACTCAATCCATTACCCTTTCCCTAGGGTATTTTAGGGGTTGTTTGTTTTGGGTTATCCGATAGTGAAGTTAAGGTAACCAAACCCCTGAACTCTTGTTAAAAGGGCGACGGAGAATGTTGCCCCATTATTTATGTCGAGATGTCGATGTTTGTATATATTTGTTGTTGTTGGATCGTTATGGTGTTCTAATATTATTTTATTCATCTTTCTGTTTGGGATTTTTATATTCGTTTCCACATGTTTTTCTGATTTTTGGGTTAAATTTTATTTCCGGGGCGTCGCATCATTTTGATAGGCGGGGGATGTAATCCTCGATGGAGGTTTGGCGTGACATATAAGCTTGTTTTAAGGTTCTTTTTTAAGAACAAAATATTATCATCAATATTGAATTTCGAGATTTTTCTCTTTAGGTAAAGTTTTACTTGAATTACTCGTTGAACGTTGCGTCAATTAGCTTGATTTTCTTGACGGTACGAAGGCGAAGCCGCCTGTTTCTTCGGGCAAAGGGCGCTCCCTCCTCCTATCTCCTTCCACTTCTCCCTAGGACAGGGACTACGGCTTTGACCTTCGAGAGAGAACTCCATGTCACATTACTTATTCTACTAGATCTTATAGAGCCACTTCACGTACAATATGATCGGCTCTGATCATAAATCGTGGAAAATATTCTCTTCAAACAAACCAAAATATCCTCTATATAGGGCTTTTACAGGAAGGTTGGAACAAAAACACTTTTGGTTGTGAATTCCAATGTGGCAGATAAAGGCATATATCCATGACTTTTTAATTCGATTTTCCGCACTTTCATTGTACAAGTCGATTAAGGGATGAATGTCTGGCAGTCCTCGACGCCATCTTTGTCAACACGAAATTATTTTTGTGTTTTTTCTTAATGGAACCATTCCAAGCAATTGCTTACACTAAAAAAAAAAAATCAAAGGATTAGCAATGAATTTTGCGACGAAAAATTTGACAAAATTTGTTGCAAATCGAATTTGCGACGAAATCAGCGATGGAAAAAATTCCGTCGCTAATAGGGCGTCGCAAAATTTTGTGATGAAAAATTTCAATTACCATTGCAAAATTACGACGGAAAAAAATTCGTCGCAAATTAGCCACGAACACTATCCATAGAAAAATTCGTCGCAAATTAGCTATGAACACTATCCGTCGCAAATAATTCATCGCAAATTAGCCACGAACACTATCCGTCGCAAATAATTTGTCGCCAAAAATTTGTTGCAAATAATTCGTCGCAAATTAGCTACGAACTTTATTCATCGCAAAATTCGTTGAAAATTTAGTCGCAAAATTCATTGCAAATTAGCCACAAATTTTATCCGTCGCAAAATTCATCGCAAAATTCATCACAAATAATTCGTCGTAAATTAGCCACGAACTTTATTCATCGTAAAATTTGTCACAAAATTCGTTGCAAAATTAGCCATGAACTTTATTCGTCGCAAATTAGCCACGAATTTGATTCGCCGATACTTATTCGTCGCAAATTAGCCATGAACTGTAATGGTCGCAAAATTCATCTCTAAATATTCATCACAAATTTTACACCATTTGGGCCATCAAATCTTGTCCATAGCAATAGCTACGCATTAATGAACATCATGTAATACATTCAAAACAAACAAAGGGCACGAGACAACCATAGATTCCGCCTCAGAAATAGAAAACGAACAAACCAAACAAAATGCCATATAATTGAAAAATATAACCGAAGGAAAGATGCTAGTTCGCAAAAAATAATGATATATGCAAAGTTGCAAAGTCTGACATGATGCTATTTGATGCCTATTCTTATAATACATTCAAAACATTCATAAGAGGCGGGACAACCATAGATTCTGCTTAAAAAACAAAAAATCGATAAACCAAACACAAGATTGGGCAGCTTTGGTACTTGGTGGGATTACCAGAAGCACTCACTTTTGTCGACACCTGATAAAATATGGATACATAAATAAAGATATTTAATCAGTGTAGAATATAAAAGAAGCATTTATGCATGGATGTGGAACTAGGTATAAAAAAACAAGTAAAAGGGTTAAAAAAAACGTTTCAAGACGAACATCATTGTTCTTACATATATATGAATATGAGTCAACTTTGACATCCACTATAGGTTTGTCACCCTTGAAAATCGTATTTCTGTCACCTACGAAAAATTAGATCATTCTCCAAACAGCATTGAACAGTTTAATGACATAGAGAGGTGAATTACCAACACCAATTCCCAGGAAGAGAGGACTCAAAGTCAATTAAGACATGTATTTCTACAATATTCAAATATCATGATTTTTTGTAACAAGCATGTCATCTTGGGATCTCTAAATTTTCAGTTTTTCGCAAGCAAGGAACCTAGTTGTAAGAGAGTTGTGCACAGGAAGTAATTGTAGGGTAGGAACATATTGGGCAAACTGCACTTATGGCACAAAAGATTGTGAAGCAAGCTTACCCCCGATTTTGGGAATTTTAACTAGAAAGGACCGAGAAAATCATCATCCTCATCAACAATCTCAGCATCATTGTGTCGCTCATCATTGTGCCCATTACCTATTGGATTGGCGGGAGATACAGGAGGAACCTTATTGCGATTAATGTTGAGGTGTCGCATAATGATTTGCATTGATTGTTTGAAGTCATTTATTTCTTCGTCCTTCTCTACAAGTATATTTTTTAGTTGGTTCAATTCTTGGGTCAATTGCTCGTCATGTTGTGTTCTCCTTCGACCAGCCGCATTGGATAATGAAGTTGCAGCATGATTCGTCATGTATACCCTTGACATGGATCTCATCCCAAATATTTTTTCCTTTTTTCATCCCACCCATTGTCTCCACCCATAAGTCCATACTATCAACTAATAGCTGAAACGCAGTAACACCATCACCACCACTAGCATTGCTCATTAAAAGTTTATCATATTTTTCTTACATTAACAATATAGATGAAAATAAAATAACTTCATACATATAACTATCATAAATATTAAAAGCATTCACGGTTCTCATTCTAATTTCCATAAAATCCAAAGTATAACCTTACATACCTTAATAGCTTTTGCTCGATCGCCAATTCATGTCTTATCTTTTTTTTTGAAATGTGCATTCAAATGTAGCTGCAAATGTCGGTTACATCCCCAATTCATGTGCCTACAAAATATAAACATGAGTAATTGAATTAAATTAATTTATAACTTATTTAACAGACTTACCATTCGTTTCGATGCTTCCCAATATTGATAGAGCCCCCGGCATATGTGGCAGACCCTTCACTAGAACTAGAATATCGATTCTTTTTATTCTGCTCACTGATTTGCTGACTCTTTTTAGTTTCCCAAATTCTATTAATTTTCGTCCAATTGTTAGCTGTAATGAAAGCCGGCTTCACTTGCTTGCTCTTCGCTCTATTCATCACATTTCGTATGTGATAATTAACTTTCTTCTGAAAAATTATTCTCATTTCATTCTCTTCCTCTTCATCCCACCTGAACTTCCACTGCAATTAATACAAAAAAAAAAAACTGAAAGTTATTATGATGGTCATATATTCATTACCATGCACCAGACAATTCAACGATAGATTTTATAAAGTTTATCTCGGGGAAAATATCTAGTCCCTTTAGTACCTAAAACTAAAGAGTTGTTCTAGTCCATTTACATCATTCTTGACCATCAATATACTACACCAAATTTAGTTGGTGAGAAAATAGAATATCTAAAACTTACCTTGAACTCATTCTACCACAAACTTTCACTTCTTGTGTGGAGCACTTCTGTGATTAATATGCTGCCCCATCCAATAGTTTTTGACTATTTTATTCAGTTCCCTCATAACAAACATAGCATCCATGAATCTGCAAACATACAAATATTATACAACATCGACAATTAAGTTGACATCCATATCTAAAACCATAAATATTACATATACTTCAAAAAAATGAAGTACTTACTAATTTTCAAATGGGCATATCATGAATGGAGTTATCTTCTTCACCTATGTTTCCCTCATTATTTGATTAAAATTGAATAATAAGGTTGAATGGAAGGAGATGGAACTGGAGGAGATTCAATTCGCATGTGGCCAAGTCCCTTAACATGTTCTTGAGTGTTGGAGGAAGGGCCAACGTGTCCGTATTGTCCATCAGCATATAGTGGTTGAGAGTTAGATGAAAGGACAGGGGAAGAGGACGAGGAAGGGGCTGGTTTTCTATGCATGTGACCTCCACGTTTATCTGTGACAAGTAAGAAGGTTAGACAAATATGTAAAAAATATAAATTTATTATGGACACATAATGACGTAGACATTTTCAATTTATCATTTTGTTCGGGCCGATTTTTAGAAAATGTTTCCTTTTAATTAGCCAATCAGTCTTTTTCTTTTGTTTATAACTTTGCAATTTCCTACGAACAAATATACTATGAATCGCACTCATTTTGATATCAAATATCAATATATGAGCACGATATGCCATGCTAAGCCGACAATAGCCATAATTAACCACACGATCCACTTTCAAACTACACAATAATTCATCAAGTACAAGATCAACCATGAAACATCAATTTCAGCCACATGATCTTCATTCTCGGCCACACGATCATCAATCAACCCACACGATTGGGCCATAGTTAACTAATCAACCACAATTAAGCAAATCAATCACACGATTAACCTAATTAACCATACGATTGGCATTAAACAACTAAGGATGTAAATGGTAACCATTCTGCTCCAGAAATCAAATTGTTGCCAGAAATTGATTTTTCGCATTCTTGCTAGAAATTGACTTCTGAAGGAGAAATCTATTTGGTAAAACATAACTAATTCTACTCCTAAAATTAATTTCTGGAACATAACTCTGTTTTGATTTATTGAAATTTTTTATACTTAAAAAAATTTAAATTTTACTCAAACTGGGTGGCCACAAGTATTCTAAACTATTCTGTAAAGTTTCGAAATTTTAGATTTTTTAAAATTTTTTTGGGCACCTAAAAAAATTTTCTACCTAAAAATTGGTGGCCACAGGTATTCTAAGTCATTCTGTGCGGTTTTGAAATTTTTGAAATTTTTAATTTTTTTTGGGCGCCTAAAAAAGTTAAATTTCACTCAAAGTGGGTGACCACAGGTATTGTAAGCCATTTTATGAAGTTTTGAAATTTTTTATTTTTTTTATCTTTTAACTTTTTTGGGCACCTAAAAAAATTTAAATTTCACTCAAAATGGGTGGCCACAGGTATTCTAAGCCATTCTGTGAAGTTTTGAATTTTTTATTTTTTTGGGCAGCTACAAAAATTTAAATTTCACTCAAAGTAGATGGCCTCGGTGTATTCTAAGCCATGAATTAGCTAAAATTTTGAAATTTTTTTTTTTTTTATTTTTTAAATTTTTTTGGGCACCTACAAAAATTTAAATTTCACTAAAAGTGGGTGGTCACAGATATTATAAGTCATTCTGTGGAGTTTTGAACTTTTTATTTTTTAAATTTTTTGGGTACCTAAAAATTTAAATTTCACTCAAAGTGGGTGGGGGTTAATTAGTATTCTAAGTTTAGGGGTGAAGTTGTGAAATTTTTATTTTATTATTATTTTTAATTTTTTGTGCACCTAAAAAAATTTAAATTTCACTCAAAGTGCGTGGCTACAGATATTTTAAGCCATTTTGTAAAGTTTTGAAAGTTTTGATTTTTTTTATTATTCTTTTTTATGAGCACGTAAAAAAATTAAATATCAGTCAAAGTGTGTGGCCACATTTATTTTAAACCATTTTGTGATATTTTGAAATTTTATTTTTTTGTATTTAAAAAAAATTCACCAAATTTCATATTTTCCTAAAAGTTGACTTTTTTTCTTAATTTTCTGGATATTTATTTTTATGAATTTTTCTAGAATTTTTCAATTTTAATGCATTTTCTGAGAAAACCCTTAATCAACCACATAATCATCAATGAACGCTTAATCGGTGATATAATCGACAAATTAACTAGGCAAACATCAATTAATGCCACAAGCAATCCTGAAATCAAGCCCTAACTTAGCCAACTAATCAGACACTAAACAATTCCTAAACAAGTCCAATTAATACTCATTATACTAGATAGGATTTAGGGAGTCGCTTACTTGGTTCAAGGCCAAGAAAAACCAAACAATAATAATATTTTTGAGTGCTCAAATGTGATTATTGGTCATGGATGTGCATCATGAGCATTGACACGGCACGTGCATTTACAAGTGTGCCCGAGTGACATGTGCATTGTGATCACCTAAAATGCCCTGATGCGTATTACGCGGGGTTCAGATAAAAATTGGTGTTTGTGAATGTGTGATCACAATAAACCCTGATGCGTGTTACGCAGGGTAGTGAATCTGTCCTGAGGCGTGTTACGCGGGACGATGCCCGGTTTACCGGAAGATGACCAACCTGATGCGTTTTATGCGGGTAATGTGTCATGAGCCTGATGCGTTTTTACGCGCCGCGAGATCGATCTCGAAGTGATAGACCTGATGCGTTTTACGCGGATCGGACCTGATGCGTTAAACGTGGGTCGGAGGAGAAATTGAGAAATGGCTGAGTGCTAGTGTGCAAGTATGCGGTAATGCATTGATGAGGCAGAAATATGTTTGCTAAAATATGCACTAAAAATTGATTTTGACATAAGAATCTGTTTTGATTTGTTGATTTTTTGATGCACCTAATTTAAATTGAATACTCAAAGTGGGTGGCCAAGGTATTATAAGCCATTCTGTAAAGTTTTGAATTTTTTTAAATTTTTTGGGCACCGAAAAATATTTAAATTTCACTCAAAATGGGTGGCCATAGGTATTCTAAGCCATTTGTGAAGTTTGAAATTTTTTTATTTTTAATTATTTTTAATTTTTTTGGGCACCTCAAAAAATTTAAATTTCACTCAAAGTGGTTGGCCATAGGCATTCTAAGTCAGTTTGTGAAGTTTTAAAATTCTTTATTATTTTTTAGGCACCTCAAAAAATTTAAATTTCACTTAAAATTGATGGCCACAGGTATTTTAAGCCATTTTGTGAAGTTTTGAAAATTATTATTTTATATTTTTTTGGGCATGTCAAAAAATTTAAATTACAACTCAAAGTGGTTATCCTTAGTTATTTTTATCTATTCTGTGAATGTTTAAAAATTTTTAATTTTTTTGATTTTTAAAAATTCGCCAAATTCTATATTTTCATACAAAATCTGAATTTTTTTATTTTCTTGAAATTTTTATGATTTTTTCTAAAATTTTTAAATTTTATGCATTTTCTGAAAAAAAAAATTATGAGAAAATAGGGAGAATGCATATCATGAATCAAGAAGCTACTTAGCTTCTTTTTTCCCAAAAACTCATTGTTGGAATAAAAAATGCATTTAGGAATCAAGAATGGAGATGGAAATCAAGTATTTTTAACAAATGCATTTTTATTCCAAAATGTAAAAAACATGTTCTTGAATGCATTGGAGGAATTTTTTAACGTGTCGCCATTCTATTCAGAATATAGTGGTTGAATTTTTAGATGAATGCATTTCATGGGCAAAGGAAAGGATAGGAGGCGGCGGCGGTGTCGGGTGGCTTTTGGGCTTCTATGCATTGTTGACACCTAAATTTTAAAAATCCAATTAGTCATTCATTGCATAAAAATTAGGGATCAAAAAAAATCTCTAAAAAATTAATTAATTAATTAGTTAAAATTGCATATAGATATTAGGAGCATTTTGTTTAATTAGGCAAAAATAATTTGCATTGGACCAATTAGCGGATGGACTTGACGTGCAATTGATTACGAACTTAATTGAACTAAGCCTCATTTTGAGAATTTGACCTAGCCCATCAATCATTGGAAGAAACGATATGCCAATTGAAGAGAATTTTTAATTGAAAAAAAGGGGAAGGAAAATATTCAAACTACACAAAATTCATTAAATATCATTCAACCATGGATGTTGACATGCAAAAAAGAAAAAAAAAAATCGTGAGAAAGGGGAGGTCTCGGTCAAAAAAATAAAAGGAAGGGAGAGATTGGATACGACAGTACATGGGGGCTTCATAGACAATTGAAGCAAAGAAAAGTCAAAGAAGAATTGGAAAGAATAAAAGGAGATACATTAAACAACTTCGTTCAAGGAGAGATATAACCACAGTGACTAAAAAGGAAATTGTTGCTAGAAATTGGGAGGCGAGAGACCATTGAGAGAAAAGAAAATCGTGAAGGAGGGGCTGGTCTTTTGGAGGTAAAACTCAACGAAGGTGTAGAGCAAAACATCTCCAAAATTGATTCACGGAACATAACTTTGTTTTGAGGGGGACAATTTTGAGGATTAAAAAAATTTAAAGGCGACAATTCAAAGAGGGGATAGGTCTTTTTAAACTATTATGTAAAGTTTTGAAATTTTGCCAGCAAAAAAGTTTTTGGGCACCTAAAAAAAATTTTCTACCTAACCTTCCCTACTTGACACCGACCTATTCTACGTTTCTGTTCATGTGAAATTTTGAAATTTTTGAAATTTTTAATTTTTTTTTGGACACCCAAAAAGTTAAATCGAACATCAAAGTCGGCAAATCAGCATTCACGGTCAGCCTTTGCGACAACAAATTTCACAAATTTTTTCTTTTTTGGTGTTTAACTTTTTCCGTGAACACCTAAAAAAATTTAAATTTCAGCCTTGTCAAAGCAGCCAGTATTCTAATTCGTCAACTCCACTATTGCTGTTTAGCTTTTTTTTTTTTTTCTTTTTTTTTTTTTGGGCAACCAACAAAATTTAAATTTCACTTAAAGTGGGTGAGTATCACCGAAGTGTCTCAAGCCGTAAAGTTTTAAAAGTTTTTATTATTTTTTAATTTGAGCCAAGCGTTTTTTGGGCACAAGCACCAAAATTTAAATTTCACTAAAAGTGGATGGTCCACAGATATTATAAGTCATTGATTCAAGTTTTGAAATAAATTTTTATTTTTAAATATTTTATCTTGAAAAAATTTAAATTTTATTCAAAATGGGTGCTTATTGATATCTAATCTTGCATATTTAGATAATAGGCAATATTTCAATTTTCTATTTTATTTTTTATTTTTTAATCTTTTTATTACTTTTCAAAAATTTAAATTTCAGAATTTTCAAAATCTCTTGAATATATCCAAAATATTTTAAGCCATTTCAAAAATTTTGAAAGTTTTGATTTTTTTATTATTATTTCCTTTTTTAGCACCTAAAAAAAATAAAAATATCTATCAGGCTTTAGATAGAATTATTTTAAGCCATTTTATGATATTTTGAAATTTTTTATTTAAAAAAATTCACCAAATTTCATATTTTCCCAAAAACTTACTTTTTGAAATTTTTACATATTTTTTTTTTTATGAATTTTTCTATAATTTTTCAATTTTAAAAATTTTCAAAAAAATTGCTTAATTAAATAGGTTAATTTCTTTAGTTTAATCGGTGACATAATTAAATTAATTAGTTTGAAATTTCAATTTCCAAAAAAAATCAAAAAAAATATACCATCATTAGCCAACTAATCGGACACTAAACAATCATAAAACAAGTCCAATTGTTAGTCATTATTAATCGCATAGGTCAGCTTTTGGTTCAAAGCCAAGAAAAACCAAACAATAATAATATTTTAGCTTTCATTTAAATATGTAAATAATAAAAAAAGAGAAAATTTCTGCACCTTTGAACTTTAAGTCAAGATTCATCAAAATCGTCAAATTGAGTTTTTTTTTTTCGGAAATTGGTACCGAAAGGGTCTTAGGGAATCTAGCGTAACCAAGTCCCCGAATTCATAATTTCTGGTTTGCAGAAATAAAATAGTACTTCCGCTATTTTATTTAGCTTTCTAATCAACCTACCCTAAAATGATTAGTGGCGACTCCCATTAAAAATATTTGCATGCTCACAATTGGACCTAAGTTGCGAATTGGTAGAGTTTGGAAGAACTCGAGCTAGTTTAGTTAATTTAATTGATCTAGTAATCCATTAGCCTAAGATCGGAAAACCCGAAAAATTTGCAGTGGACATGACCGGGGGCATGTGTGCGGGCAAGGGGAGAGAGAGAGACGGGTGCAAAAATTTGAAACGTGAGCGAATGTGATTGCGACGGATTTTGCGACAGAAAGTGGTCAATTTGTCGCAAATTTGTGACAGAAAAATAAATCCGTCGCAAATTTGTGATGGATTTAAAAAAAAGGACTCGTCGCAAATTTGCGTCGGATTTTGCTACGGAGTCCAAAAATAAAGGGAATTTTAGTATCCGTCACAAATTTACGATGGACAATATGTTTCCGTTGCAAATTTGCAATGGACAATATTTTTCCGTCGCAAGATTTTTTTCCGTTGTAAATTTGCAATGAACAGTATGTTTCCGTCGCAAATTTGGGAGGAAATCTTTTTGCCATCCCAAATTTGCGACGGACAAAAATTTCGTCGTAAATTTGCGACAGACAATATGTTTCCGTCGCAAATTTGGGAGGTAATTTTTTTTTCCGTCCCAAATTTGGAACGGACAATATTTTTTCCGTCGCAAATTTGTGACGGATTTTTTTTTTTCCGTCGCAAATTTGTGACGGATTTTTAATTTGCGACAGACAAAAAATCTGTCGCAAATTTTGCGACGAACAATATTTTTCCGTTGCAAATTTGCGATGGAATTATTATCCGTTACAAATTTAGGATGGAATTTTTTTTCCGCCACAAATTTGCGGCGGATTTTTTTTCCATCACAAATTTGCAACGGACAATATTTTTCCGTTGCAAATTTGTGACGGAATTTTTTTTTCCGTTGCAAATTTGCGACTAGTTTTTTTTTTTGCATCGCAAACTTGCGACGGAATTATTGTCTGTTACTCCTATCTCTTTCAATTGTGATGCATGACTAGTACTCACTTGTTCAAGTGTATGAGTAAAACTAGTACCTGCATGGTTCGATTCTAAAACAAAATTCTGATCAGCAGCATCAATCACCTTCCTCTCATATGGGTTCAATTAGTCATAATAGCTACGTTCTTCTCTAACTAAAAATTGATCACTTCTTCGATATCTTTCATCAGATATAAACGATACACCATGGCAATTCCAATTATAATAATTCAGAGTAAATCCAAATCCACAAAGATGTTATCTAACTTTATCACACACATTAAATTTATTATTACTGCACTTTTTTCACTAACACCTGTTGACACCTAAATTTTATCTAGTCATTTAGGGTTTAATTGTATAGAAAAACTAGGGATTAATTTTTAATCCCTAAATCAAAAATATTTTCATGACATATAGACACTAGGTTCATTTACGTTAATAGGGCCTATTAGAACATGTTTTTCTTTTTTATTTTCAAAAAAAATAAAAAATAAAAAATAAATTGATTAAAAATCGGCCCGGTTCGATTAAACATGTGATATCCTGAAAATTCGATCAAATTTGGTGATTTATGAAATGGTAATTTCATTGTCGCTCTATTAGTTAATTCTCGCTCTGGCTTGATCACCCAGGGAATACTAACCAAAGGCGAAAGGCTATCGAAAAATTTCTAGTAGCCGCCCGTTAGTTCGAGATAAACTATAGTTGCGATTGATCGATTTCAGCCACGAATTATGATCCGATTTCGCGTGTTGAGTGCTCAAGGATATCACACCCGAACTATAGGACGTCCCCTCATTAATTTTTACGAATTGACTATCGAAAATTATTTGCTAACTTGCCCTTCTAGGAACCTCTTTGTTAGATTAAATTTTGGCTGTTCGATGGAATTATTATGCATGTTTATCGCGGAAAACCTTCAGAAAATCTTGTGATTAAGTATGGCACGTGTTGTGATTTTTGTGCCAATTGATATATTTCGTGTGACCCGATTGGCCCGAGTCATTTGTGTGAGAATTCAGCAAAGTCGGAAGGTTCTAGGGAATACACGGTTTGGGAAATTTGTAGAGGAATTTAGAGGATAAGGCATTGACCGAGTCAAAGCTTATCCTCCAAGCTTTATTAATTGACTATTATTGTTCTTGACTTTGGAGGCCACCCTCATAATGGCTTGTATTGATTGCTTGGACTTTAGGGCCCTTCATCATGTCTCGCCTTAATGGAAGTTGAACTTTGGAGGCACCGTCATCATGACCGGCATTAAATGTCTTGAGTGGTGACCAAGTAAGGCTTCTATGTATAAATAGGAAGAGAGAGAGAGAGAGAGAGAGAGAGAGAGAGAGAGGGAGAGCCAGCCCCCCCTTCTCCTCTCTCATGCCTCTCTCTCCCTTCTCACGCCTTCCTCTCCTCCCTCACGCCATCACCCTTGAGCCCCGTAGATCGCCGTGTATCGCTCACCGCGGTTTGCCGCTTGACAATTACCGTGGCAAGCCGAGGCTACCAAGGACAACTCGTGTCGTTGCCATCGTCCTCACGTTGTCGTCGTTTTTAGACGAGTAAGTTAACATCTAATCCCTTGTTTAGGATATTTAATTTGCATTGAGTAGTTTAGCTAGTTAATGTTTTAGTGTGTGTGAACTTCTAGAATGAGTGTTGGCGAGTCTTGATTATTAGACTAAGTTGAAATAGATGTTGGCTGTTGATTTGAACTCTTGGTGTGATATTTTCATGGCTGAGAAGTGGTGGATCTGAAAGTTGAAGGCATTTCTTGGAGTTTTTATCTTGATTTCAGAACTGATTCTACTGTACGTTCCTGGTTTTCCATTTTTATAAAGGATTTTGTGGTTAGAATCTTGACAAGTGTTCTTCATAAAAGTTGTTCACAAGATCTTGATCTATAACATACTTAAATTTCAGATTTTTCTGAGCTTAAATGGGTTATACGAAGGTCTAATTTCTTACCGAAGCAGAACTGTTTTATACTGTGGATTCCGTGACCTTCGTGCCTTCTCAGATTTTTATAAAAATTTCCAGTTTGATTTCGACCATACTTCCTTTACAAGATTTGTAAATGAAATCCATGTCTACAACGTATAAAAATTTCAAAGTGTTTTGAAGGGATTTGATTTGTAAAATGAGCATTTCTTGTGGTTCAGTTCCCTTGTTCCGGCGGACCAGTTCTGGGTTGTTTCCGAGCCATCAAAAGTGATCTTTGTATAAGGATTTTGGGATTATGTTCCCCATGGAAAATATTTGTGAAGGTCTTGTTTATAACATATTCTAATTTTATAATTTTTGGAAACCATTTGCTATGCCTTTGAGATTGATTTCCCAAACCATGCAAATCTGTCTAGTTTTACTGGATTTTCATGATCTGCTAGTTCTTACTTGAAAGCATTGGTTTTTGATTCTGACTTACTGGAAACAGTAACCACACTTATCTAGCCTTTTAATGATGTTTATTTGGCATTGATATGATGTCGAATGCTTTTGTAAATTCATGTTTTAAAATAAGGTTCACAAAGTCGATTGACCGTTTGCATGTGTAACCACTTGTTATTGTTGTGTGGCATGAATGTGAGCACGATTCATGTATGCATTGGCTAAATGAAAAGATAAGAATTGGCCTGAATGCTTGTGTGCTCGTGTGGTCACACGTTGGAGCCGTCTCGCTGTGTATCACTTGACGATGCCCGGTTTATCGAGGTCTGCTGCGTATCACGCTTGGTTTATCGGATGCTAGGAGATAATTTAGATTGTCGATACTCCGGATGCTAGATCGCGGTCCGAGAGTGGATCTGATGCTCCTTATGGGATACCATCTTACTGTGTATCGTTTGATGTTGTCATATTGGAATGTCGTCATCCTATGTATCGTTTGACGTTGCCATGCCCGATGGGGCGGGACGATGCCCGGTTATGTCGGAAGACTGCCATCTCGCTGTGTATCGCTTGATGTGTAGTGGCCAAGAGGGATCATAATAAATGAAATACGTGTGATGCATAGTGCTTGATTATGGGATAGAAACTGCTAGGCATGATATGGGATGTGCCCAAGTGGATTCTGCCTTATAATCGAGACATGCGCGACTGTGATGCATTAATGCATGAGAAATCTCATTACACGTTCTGGGTATGTGATATGTTTGATGCATCGTTGTGACATATAACTATCTATGTTATGCATAATATGTGTGCTAAGGCAAGGTAAGGATGCCTGTGGTTGGTTAATGATTTGTGCATGGTCGCGTGATTAGGGACCCCCGAGGTGAGTTGACCTTCTAAACGGGGCTTAGGCGTTAACTTATTAAGATTTTTATCTCATTTGTGGTTGTTAAATATTTTAGGCCCTTAGCATGTTGATGCACCCAGTATGGTTCGGGGTGCGTGGAAGCTGACTTTTGGTGAAGTAGATTGACCCCAACCTAACATCTTTTTGTAGACTTTTGGAAATGCCCGAAGTGGGCTTGAAAAAATATGTTCCCAGGGGTTAATCAAGTAAATGTTAAAATGGCGTTTTGATTTCAAGGTTGTAAACCATTTTCTTATCTATCCTTGTTTATTGTTATTATCTGGGTGAATTTTTGTTTAGCTTCCGCATGCGTAATCAAAGATAAAATGTTGGATCGGCGACGCGTCCTGGGACGTTGCATCATAATGATCATTGCAGGATGTTGCGCGCTCGCAGGGTTTGGGGCGTGACAAAACCAATCCAATCCGGCCCTGTTTGTTTCGTCTCTTCTCGTTAGGGCCTGGCCCAGCCTTACTTCCTTTTCTTTTTGTTCTAGCCTAGCCCATCTTCTTTCCCCTTTCATCTTCCATGCCTCTGAGAAGCCAAAAGGAAGCTATGTAGAGGACACGAACGGAGCATAACACAGCAGTCGGGAAGCAGAAGCGACAAGGGGCAAGCTGGCAACCGAAAGCGACAAAGCAGAAGAACGGGGTGCAGCGCAACGCTTCTAACCAGCATTGACGAGATCTTACAGCCGTTTTAGCCAAAAATGGACTTGATTTGGTCCCGGGGAGAGGACCAGCGGCTGGCGCATGAGAGGATAGGGAAGGCGCACTGATCCATGGCTCTTCTAAGTTGTAAATGGAAGGGGAAGATGGTTGACATGGTTGACCGACAAAAGCTGTCTAATGGGGAGGACAAAAGGAAATGAAAGTCAATTTTAAAAGGGGAGTTCTAAAGAGTTACCAAGGGAGAGGGAGCTTGAGAGAAAAAGGGGGGAGGGAAGAACAATAACCAAAAAAAAAAAAAACAGAAAAGAAGAGAAGAGAGTTCCAGAGAGATTGAGGAGAGAGAGGGAGTTCGAGAGCATCCGAGACCGAGGTCTGAGGGGCGAATGTTCTCCTGTCGATGACCGCCACGCCTCAACCGTGGCTGGCGAACCTCCGGCGCATCCCATCCCACACGGTAGATCCCGGTCCGAAACCCAGGTTGTGTGTTGTGATTTGGGGGGTCGCTTTTCGAGGATCTCAGCTCGAAAGCGCGGGAGGTGACCGGGCATAGTCCGATCTGTCATTCACTGCCACTGAGCCGAGTAGGGAGCTCTGTCAACTCCCCTTATTTCACTCGAACTGCATCCTATTCTTGGGTCTCGGCTGACTGGGGTTGACTTGCCGGTGCCCGACCATACGCGGTCTCGAGCATCGGCGAGCCTTCCCCAGCTATTGTTGTGTGCCGCCTTTTGTTTTATGTTGATTATGGTTATGGGTTTGAGCCTTAATCGATTCTGTTCCTATTCCCAGTCAGCTACGAACCGCACTTCACGTATTTGACAAAATGCTCAAGAGAGCTCTGAATATGTTTTTTTTGTGAAATCGACACTCTAGCACTCGATTACATGCTTGATTCGTTCTAGTATTGTTGTTGACTTCAAGCTATCCATGTTTTTGTGTGATTTCCTGGCATGAAAATTGTTTCCTCAACGTCAACCATGGACGAGCACATGAGTTGAAGTCGTTGTTCGTTCTCGGCAATGCCTTGATTTGGAATCCCACCGTGTTTGTTTTATATGCTTTACTGTGTGCATGTATGCTTGTGTGTTCGGGTTGGAGTCGAATATTGGCTTGTTGGAAAGCGTAGAGATATGGTCGTTTTCAGCCACCAGTGTCATCGCTGGAGCATTGGCCAACGGTAACGACGTCGGTGCTGGCAGCCTGAGCTGATGGCCAACATTGGGCGTCCCCTGGCGTAGTCACAGTAGAAGCTCATGTGTGGGGGAAGCCTTAGGTGAAGAAGTCCCAGCGAAGGAGGGGGTACTCTGGGCAGAAAGGCACGAGGAGGAGGAAGACCAGAAGAAAAGCAAAAAGAAACAAAAAAAATGAAAGAGAAAAAAAGAGGAGGAAAAGTCAAAGAAAGAAACGTTAAGAGGAAAAAGTTACGTAAAGAATGAGGAGAAAGGAAAGAAATTAAAAAAAAAGAAAAGAGAAAATTACTTGAATCCGGGTGAAATGAGTGTGGATCGCGGGCGCTCGGGTTCCCAGTGAGCCGAGTCGGCGACTCACGTCCGGGTCGGGTCGCGGGTCTGACCGGGTAGTGTTTTATTTAGTGTGTGGGCTTTAGTGTTTTATTAGGTCTTGGACCTTTTGCGGATGGGTCGAAATTGGGATTTGGGCTGAAGTATTGTTTAGGTTTTTATTTTTAGTGAGCTAGGCTTTTTTTCTTTTTTTAAGAAAATTCGGGCCAGGCTGCTTTTTCTTTCATTATTTGTTTTATTTGCTAGACCGGGCTCAATAAATGAACCCGGGCCGACACACCCGAGTCAATCCCAATCCTGGTCGGATGTGGAGATCCGACCCGTATCCGATTTTTATATTATTTATTATTTTAATATTACAAATATTAAAAACAGTTTTAAAAAGTTTTTTTTAAAAAATAAAAAAAATTTCGAAAATAAAAAATTGGAAATTGGGTTTTAAAATTGTTTTTCTCTCCTTTTTTGTGTGATTAGCTTATGTTTGATTGCACCTTGTTTGATGCGCATGCTTTGAATTGCACGTTTAATTTAATCTCGCATGTAGTCAACTATGCATGTTAGGTTTAGGTATAATTGTTGCTTCCCTTAGCTTAGTTAGGAATTGAATTTTGAGACTTCTGATTAGTGCAAGCACGTTAGGTGGTAAATTGAGCAAGATTAGGTACCGAAAGGGCAATAGTTAGTCAATTAGTGTAACTAAGTCCCCGTACCCATTGAATCTCTTATTCGTAGAAGTAAAGCATTTTTCCTGTGCTTTGCTTGGATGTCTAATCGACCCACCGAAAACTGATTAGTGGTGACTCCTAAATGAAATTGATTTGCATGTTAATAACTTAAACTTAGATCGCGAATTAGTATGGGCTTAGGAGAGCTCGAGCTAGGTTTAGACTTAGCAGTCCATTAGCTTAACCACATAGGTGGCGGGGCCAGTTCGGGTAGGTCACGACAATACCTTAACTTATTTTTATCAATGAACTCATATTTTTTTTTTTTGGTAAGGAATCAATGAACTCATATTTACTATTAGCAAAGTCTAAAAATAGTTCCAACCCAGTATAAAACTCATCGGTCAATCCTCGATGTCTAGGTAAGTTCTTATTATATATCCAATCCCTGTCTCTTTGCATTGTATCTATATTAAAATAAAAAAAATCTAGTAAAATATTTAAATTATCATATCTACTATTCTTAATTAAAACCATAAAATTATGAAAATTAAATTTTTTTTTCACGCAACAATTACTTTGAAATTGAAAAAATTGAAAAAAATTACCATGTAAAGAAGACTTACCCAAATATTTGACTGAAATCTTGATAGTAGAAAGTGGTTAATTTGATGAGAATTGCAACGTTCACTTGGATTGTGAAATCTTCAATTAGACACAAGCCAAAATAAAAGAAAAATCACTTAACATTTATTTTTTTAATAATTTTTTTTCAGAATTTTTTTAAATTTTTTTCCCTTGTATTTTTCTCCGGTCGCCGGTCTGGCGATCGGCTGACGCCGGTGAGTTCGACCTCGTTGGCCATGGCGAGGCTGCTGGTCGACCTTGCCGTCACCCAGATCTGGGCAACGGCAAGGTCGATGCCCATGAGGCGAGGCCGCTCGGTCTTGCGCAGATATGGGGGAGGCTATGTGGCCTCGCCATGGCCTCTGGTCAACCGCCATGGGGGGAGGAAGAGCGGCCTCGTCGGTGGCTGGACCGACGACCGGCCAAGAAGTTACAAAAAAAAAACAAAAAAATAGTCAATAAAAAAATTCCAATCCAGCAATAAATAGTTTTGTGATGAACCGTATTTGTTGCCAATTAATCACGAAATTTGCTACGATACTTACCGGTAAAAAAAGTTTTACCGAGATTGATTTCTGTGGGTAAGGATTATTGAGAGAAACGAAAGAGGGAGAAGATAGGAGAAAAACGAGGGGATGTGAGGAATCAGTACAAAGAGACAAATTGACAGGTGGGGTGGATATGAAGAAAGTTATTTTCCATCATAAATTACAAATTAGCGACGAATCCGCTTTCATCACAAATTAGCGATGAATTTTTTATCCGTTGCAAATTAGTGATGGTAAAAAAATCCGTCGCTACTTTCGTCGCAAAATTGTAAATTTTGTTACATAAATTAGCGACGGAAAATAAATCCGTCGCTAATTTCGTCACAAATTTGCGATGGAAAATTGGTCGTCGCTAATTCCGTTGCAAATTAGCGATGACCAATTTTTTGTCGCAAATTAGCGATGACCAATTGCGGGGAAATTAGCGACGGATTTATTTTCCGTCGTAAATTTGCGAAAAATTTTCCATTGCAAATTTGCGACGAAAATTTTCCGTCGCTAATTTGTGACCGTCGCAAAGTTCGTCACAAATTAACGACTAAAAATTCCCCGTCACAAATTTCTATCGCAAAATTCATGTTTTTTTGTAGTGTTAGAGTAGTATAAGGACAGTAAAACTCTTGTAAACACTATCCAGCATACTGTCACTATCATATATTAGCTTGATTTTTTTGGCAGCTTGAAGGTGAATCAGCCTATTTCTTAGGGCAAAGGGCACTCCCCCCTCCTAACGCCTTCCACTTCTCCACGGGACGGACTCATCTTCTTCTTGATCATCTTCAAAAAGATGCTCATGCTCATCCCTTGCCTTGAAATACATGGAAACGGCCTATGCTATAAAATGTAACCACCATTTGAGATATGTCTTCAATGCAAGCAATGTTAATTTGATGATTTAGCTAGTTAATATTTTGTGCTAGAAAGGTAAATGCTAAATTATAGCATAAGAATCATGCATTTCTTTTTTTTTTTTTCTTTTTGATAACCCACAGGCACGAGCATGGGACAACGGCTACTTGGAGGCCTATTAAACACCATGCATGCCCGAACTGGCAAAGTTTAGGCATTTGGCTTATTCTAGTGGCCTTGACCCAAAGCAGTTTGCCTGTAGTTTGTGGAATTCAAACGGGTGAACTCTAGTTGAGCTAGAAATCCGCTAACGCTCCAACCAACGCCCCAACCAACTGTGTCAATTATGGGGGTTGAATCTGTTAGTATATTTCCAACAAAAACCAACCAATTTCTACAAGTTTATCGAGATTTGCCACGGATTGAGGTGACTATTAGATGCCGAATCCAAATTTCAAGTACGAGGAAAACATAATTTAGGATAGATAGAGAAGAAGAGTCTCAAACCTTTTGAACGCTTTGAACCAAACGGCCTTTTATCCAAATTGAGATAAGCCTCTTGCTCTGATGCTTTTGTCTAAATTTTCAGGAAAGAAAATGCATACTAAAGTCGATTAGTTTTATGAGCATTAGGTGCGAGTAATTCAATAAAGAAACCCTAGTAACATAGAGACTGTCTTCCCTCTCTATTGCCTTTGCTCTAATGCTGTTGGTTGCCTAATAAATATGTGAGAAAAGTTGCTTTTCTGTACTTGAAGGGGCGATTTGCATAGTACAACTATTCAAGATATTCGGTTATCTCCGTCGGACGAGATATTGTAACAAAGGGTCCCCGATGGATACACAAAGGCAGTAGGTTCATGCCTAAAATTGAAGAGAGTTTATGAGTTCGATCAAAAGGGTGGATCAAATTAGGTCAAAAATAGTCCGATTCAAATTAACTCCTTTAACCCTTTTCCATGTGATACAAATATGGTGATCCATACTTGACTCGACCTAATCTAACTCATACCCGATCCGACCCGGCTTATACTCGATTCGATCCATATTATTAAAATACTTCTATATTTAATTCAATCTAAGAAAATTTGTACCCAAATTGAGATGAGAGCACCTAGTCAACAAGGCCAAAAACCTTCTTGGGGGCTTCCCTCGCTTAAGCCTAGCCATTGCAAAAGGGAGGAAAATAGGGTCGCAGATTGCATTGCGAATTCTCTTAGGATTGGTCTCTTCCTTTTAATTGGTTATCAAGCCCACCGAAAGCCCAATGGGCCTTACTTTGCTCTCATTCATGTCTTTTTTTCTCAAACTCTTTCAATAGCTAATAATATCTTTTTTCCGACAAAAAAAAAACTAAGATGAGAGCATAGAGCGAGCGAGTGTGAGATCAAGTGATGACGAAAGAGAGTCAAGAGGGAGTTAGAGAGGTGGGTTAGATCTAAATAAGTTGTGAACCCATTTAACATTTATATTATTTGGGACTTTACCATTCTAAACCTATTTATGACCCATTTACATAATATAATTAATCCATATAACAATCCAACCTATCAAATATGAATTAAGAAATGAGTTTATAACCTATTTTGATAGGTCTGGTTTATGATGACATTAATACTTTGCCAATCAACAGTTCTAAAAATAGCAGTTGCACGCGTTTCAAATACAAGAAGATGTGCGTACTTTAGACTTAAATATATAGATATATGTTAATAGCATTGACAAGAACAAGCCCTAATGTTTTTTTTTGCGTAAAGAACAAGCCCTAATGTTTTTTTTTTTTTTTGGGAACCCCCCCCATACGGCCGACAGCGGGGAGTAAAAGGAACACGCCCTAGCCACCGCAACGTGCCACCGGTTAAGTCACCTGCGGCACCCGGATTCGAATACTCAACCTTTTGAGAGGAAGAAGCGCGTCTTTCTAGAAAAATCTGCTAAAGGCGGGTGGTGAACAAGCCCTAATGTTATGCTCTTTTGTAGTCAAAAATGCGATCTAGACTATAAAACCTGTTTGATTCAAACTGAGTGAACTAATTGAAAATGTGAGAAGAACACTAAAAGTACCAAAAGTCTTTTTTTCGGATCACTTAAGTGCCAAATTAGAGAAAAAACGATCACTTAAGTGTCAATTCCAACCAAATTGATTACGTGGCATTTATAATTAAAATTTTTAATATGACTTGGCATATTTAAAAAAAAAATCCAATTCACGTGAACATCCAAAATGGCATCGCACAATCCGACTAGCATTGAAGTGATCGTTTTTTAACAACGACCGGCACTTAAGTAATCACTTTAAAAAAAGTTTGGCACTTAACTATTTACAACTTTTGGACAACATTGTTGAGGGGTTATATGCTGACAGGGCACGCCGGTGAGCCACGTAGGACTGAGAAATTAATAAAATATGATTACGTTTAATTTTTGGCAACCCAGATCGGAGTTGGCACTTAAGTAATCATTTTTAAAAAAGTGGCAGTTAAGTGATCGAAACAAAACTTTTGATACTAAAATGAGCATCGTATATAACTTTTAGCACTTCTAATATCTTTCTCTCAATTGAAAACACACAAGGTATATAATGCATTGTTATCGAGGTAGGACCATGAGCTGACTAGTTAGAGAATAATTCGATTGTTCCGAGCCCAAAAATACGGATCTTTTTGTGCTAGTAATTTCAATAAATGTCAGTAAATGTCAAAAAGTTTAGTGGAAAAACTAATAGGTGTTTTTCTTAATGTAACTTGTTGGTAATTTATCAACACTTTTGTGAAATTATCAACCTTTTTTTATATTTGCAAGTTAACAGTTTTTTTTACCAGACTTTTCGGTTTTATTTACGAAACTTACTGAAGATGTCAATCGTTGAAAATTTTAGTCCGCAAACCATAATCCAATTCATTGTACTCCACTCCATTATTTGTCATTCCTCGGAGGAATGTTTATTTATTAATACAGCCCTTGCTTTTGTGGTTTTGGTGTTCATCGTCAAGACATCAATTTGATGTCCTCAATATTGCTGAATAAGATAGATACCAATGATGCAGAGTACTTAAGTTTCACATCACGGACCCTGCAGTCGTAACGTAAATCTGTGCAGTGCTTGAAGAACCTGCTCAAGCTTCTCCTTTGTCTCTGGTTCAACCAAGTTTCCCTCACTATTGAATTTTGTCGGTGGTTCGAATCTGTTCACAGAGAATTCAGGTTTGTTGATGAAATGAAGATCGACAAGGACTCCAATTTGACGGAGATGATACTGCGCTCGTCTCCCACCGGAAGGTCCTCCCGAGCTCACAATGGCAGCTGCCTTATCGGCCCAAACATTTGGTGGTCTAGATGCCCAGTCAATTGCATTCTTCAATGGTGCTGGTACAGCAAATAGAGAATATGAATAAGAAATGAAAGACTTCACAAATACATAACTTCCTCATCCTTTACAATCATGTGATGCCTAGGGAAAAACTCAAGCTGAGCCTTACTTGATCTATAAGGTCATTAGGGTGTTCATGGCCCGAGATTTACTCACCTAAGGTGGGTTTGTTGTAAGAAATATAAAACTTTCACTTTCGCAACTTTTATTGCTCAAAAAATATCAGAAGGGATCATTTTCTCCCACCGGACTCAATGAGTAGGGTGTGGCAAAAGTAGAGAAAGCTACGAGTTTGATATTATCTTGTTCTATTTACTGGGAATGTGACTATGCTCACTTGTGATTTTCTTTATTAAAGTTTCCAGTGAAATTTCCGATTTGATAAGTGAACAAGTGTAATAGCAGTACTTGAGTATTGATAGTGAGATCTACCAGTTTCTGAAAGAGGCATAACTTGCTACTTCATAACATAGCGTGTTCCATCCTTGTTGGTATGAGAGTGGACTTAAGCTTGATATAAGCTGAACCACCATAGTATTTGCTTGCAAATATTCTCTACTTTATCTTTTTATTCATTTCTATATTTTTTTGATAGAAGCATGCGCATATGATGTTATTAAGCTATTCATGCATCTATCTATTTTAACTTGAATTATTCAGCCAAAAATTGTCTAAGTTTTGCGAATCAGCCTATTCACCACCCCTTTATATTGGGTTATTAGCCTCAACAATATGCAATGATTCAATAAACAAGGCCGACAACCTAAGTAAAAATGTTTGAGTGAGTGTAACATACATAAGCACAGCCTCCTCAACAGCCAAAAAAAAAAAAAGAGAGCAAGTTTAACGCAACTATGAACAAGTAAACGACTTAAATAAAGTAGAGAAAAGTGGTTACGAGTCACGGAATAGTTATACTCTGGGGAAGCAAAAACGATGCTGTCGGCTTCTAGAACCTTCTGGCGAAAAGCCTCCACCACCGGCGGGAACCTGCCGTCGGCTTCGAGGTCCGTGTTTATCATCGGAAGCTGCGATACGTCGATCAGCTCTATTTGCATCCCCTTCACCGTTTCCTCGCATATCTCGATCGCTATCACCATCAACAGGAAAAGGAAGCGAACACATTCAAATAAAAGATCTGCAGATTTAGCGCGTGGGTTTCGAAAATTAGGATTGACGTGATTACTGGAACGAAGAAGGCCTCGATTGAAAGAAGCTTTTCGAAGTGACCCGCATATCGCTGCGACCTTGATCACTGGGCCAGCGACCACCGTCCATTCCATATCTCTCTCTCTCAATAGGAACTGTCGGTTAACGAACCGTGGCATGGCAGGGAAGAAGAAGAAGAAATTGACCAAGTAATGACTATCACGTTTTCTCTGTCTTCTCAAGGAGTAGGTGGAGTAAAAAATTTGAAGAGCGCCAATGTACGAAGGCATTGATGACGAGGACTGGGGGAGGGAGGATATGGTGAGGTCGCGAGCAGACTTGCTCTGGCTCGTTGACCGTTCTTTTTGGCTTTGTAGAGAGACTGGCGGTTCCAAAATAGTTTGAGAGCGGGATAATTACCAAATTAGTTATAAATCATTGTAAAGATATCAATTCATTTCTAAATATTTTAGTTTTGATAATTTAATACTAAACCTTTGCACGGAATTTCAATATAGTCTTTCCGATTGATTATCAATGGAAATTGCTGATGTGGTGTCCGGTCATCACCGTTCTATGTGGCAAGTTAACGTGGACAACTTTACTCTATACAGCGTCCTACATGAATAGCCACATTAGTGATTTCCCATGGTGATTGGCCAAAAGGATTTCATTAAAATTTCACACGATGATTTAAGATTACATTGGTAAAATTGAAAGAACTGAATTAGCATCCGTATAAAATGTTTTATGACTAAATTGGTAAATTTCTAGTTTGGGATCTATCGTTGTAGAATTTAGAAAAAAAAACTAGAAGTATGAGATGTTTTTATAAGGAAATGACGCTCCCAAAATTCATTTCCAGTGAATCTTGTAGAACACATTAACAAAACTTCCTCTTATTATTTATCAGCCGAGTTCTAAAGCTGTGGCGAAATATTCAATTTGAACCATAATTACTCTTCATAGTGAGTGAGCCCAGCACGGTTGCCCACCCCAGTACTAGTGGAAGTAGATGTTAGAATTAGTAAAATTGATTTTGGTTGAAGAAGAAAACTTAAAATTGGATTTCGATTCTCAACCGACTCTAACATTTAAGACAAGGAAAGTGCAGCCCGCAACTTGAAGACACGTAGCGTCCAAGTTGGAGAAGTTGCTTCTTTGACCAAAATTTGTAGTTTGAACGTGGTTTCCTTTTTGATTAGTTGAAGTCGGCAAAAGAGCAAAAGTTCAACTTTGTTTCTTACATGTTGAAGTCGGCTTACCTCTAGGCGGTTAAAATTGTTATAAAAAAGCTTGTCCTGATTGTTTTATTTTTTTGTTGAAAATCATTCTTAACATGCAGAGAAAAGCTTCACTTTGTTTTGAAAAGCATACTATTATATACGAAACTTTTCTACCTTGTGCGGTTGTTGGTCCCTTGCCATTCCTCTCCTTCTTCGTTGTGTTCCACGTCCAAGCATCCGCAAATCAACATTAGAGACGGGTTATCTCACGTTATGACATAACTGAACCTACGTGGCAGAATAACCAAGGCTTCCTAAGGGTGAGAAGCGATTGGGGGGTTCAAGCCCATGACCAGAGGGGCCCAAACTACTAGGTAGGAAGCTTTACGTCGCTCAGACCAACCACCGCACTGGTAAACTTCATTGTATGTTGTTTGTGAGTTCATTTGACTTCAACGATTTCACATATCTCATTAGAGAAAACAGGAGAATGTTAAATAGTTGCTTTCTCTAACCCACTAACGCACACTTTATTTGAAAATATTACCTCTTTTTGGACCCTTTTTTAGTGTATCTATTGTGATATTACATGGGGACAATTCCTCAACATCTTTGTTCATTCGCAACAAAGAACGTGAAAATGGAGGAGTTGGAAGGGAAGAAGAAGTTTGAGGGCACTCGTTAGTATAGACTCGGTAATGAATTTGACAATTCGATAGATTAATTCATTCTTACAACGAACTTATGTCAAACTTTTGCATTTGAAGCTAAGCCTGAGTTAATGGACAAACGTCCTCTTGAGAGTCTAGCATGTGAAGATCCATCCCATTTACAACAAAAATAATTGCGTTGTCGACATAAACAAGCACGTGCTTGACACGTGAACATGGACAGTTGCACGAATGACACATGAATATTAACATGCATGTGACATCTTGTCGACGACCATAGGGGTTTGATATTTGTTGATCAACATTGAGAAACATCGGCGACACATATTCAATTGTCAATATACGATGATGAATAGCTAGTAACTATGGGTATGGATACTGGCATGAATACGATGGGTGAAGAGCAGTATACCATCAAAGTTCTTTGAAAGCATGAGAGGCAAAGGAATATGGTAACCAACTTGCGACAAATCAATTGGGGCAATGGATTAATTGGCAGGTGTTTACTTAAGGAACGTCAAAGCACGACTACAAAGCTCAAAACCTACGAATTAGTTGAGATTGAGGAGAAATGGGCGTGCATTTTGGAGGAGACAATTACTTGGGAAGTAAGAACACGGCATTGGTTGTGCAAAAGTGCAAAAGCAAGATCATGGGGCTATTGACACACCGTCTAGAAAGAAACTGCTTGGTTTCAAAATCATGGCATCATGAGAATGTGAACACGAAATTTGCAAAAATAGAGGGACATGAAGGCAATCAAGAGTAACTGTTCGAAGAAATGCAACTGCTGGAAATTATCAGAAAGCAGTTACCATTATAATCTTTATAGTCATAAGTAAAATTGCATTTTACCTGTCTAGCAGTTCTTCGACCAGAACCTCCTCTTCACTGCAGAGACAAGGGCTCGTCGTTGCCTCTAAGGAAGCTCTTCGTAGAAGGGCGTGGTGGTTGCGGCTTGGTGCCGTTTAATTAAGGTTTAATCTCACTTGATTCAGTTTAATTAAGGTTTGATATTAGTAGCATTTTAATTATGCCCATATAATTATATTAAACTTGTTCTGATCGGATTAATCTAGGGAGGTTGTGAGCTTAATTAAATTAAGCCCACAAGAACAAGAAAATTGGCCCAAACCCAAAATCTTTACCATGTTGTCGAAAATCGAATGCGCAAAGCTCTTGTAATTCCAAATTAATAGAATGAAGATTTCGTACATTACAGGAAGAAATATTGTGGGTGAAATCTATGAGCATATTCACCGTGGGTTTAGAAAAGGAAGATTGGTCACACATATATATTCAAAATTCCTTAAAGCAACAATATATTAAACTCATTCTAAGATAAAGAAAGAAAAAAAGAACAAAGAGAAGACATTCAATGGGTATAAACATGGGGAGTACTGGCTGGGATCCCATGTTACGAGAAGATATCTTTCGCCGCAGGAAATTCTTTTAAAAAGAGAAAGAGGATCGCATGGGGGGCGCCTTCGCGGTTATCTCCACTTTTGAGATAACTGTACTGTACTTTACCCGCATATATATTCACAGAATCAAGTGAGATCGAGGGCACGTCCACTTCTCCAAATCTGGAAAGGCCATACGACTTGAGTGAGCATCTTCACCAGATGCCTCTCTTCCGCCCGTCATCTTCAATCGACATGGTCTTTGCAGCAAAGAGCGAGCGCATCTCCTTACCTACAGATCGTTGTCCTGCTAACCGGTTTTTATCAAGGGTACTACCTCGCCGAGTTGGTTCGAGGCAAGCTAATAGGCTTATTAATCGCCACTCGGGTTGCAGCTGATCCGGAACAAAGTTGACTCCGGATACCTTAGGTCGTCGCTGTCCACGTCCAGGTATTGTGTCGCCATCGCTGGAGTTATGCGGGGTTTTGTCAATACCGAAGTACACGCTCAGTAGATTACAGGTATGATCTCCAAACAATTTGCAGTGATCACTAGCATTATCGTGAATTTACTTGGTCTGTGTTTACTTTACGGCGAAGGTAGGAGGAAATCGTGGTCAGTTAACTGCTTGCTTCTTGCCCATTCGCGAGTAGTCAATAAGGTTGATCCTAATAGTTTCTTCTTGTGACGTGTCCATGCCGGATGGTAAAAGAAATAAAAAGAATTTCCGTCAATTTGGCATTACATGATTCACGTTTGCCCCTAAGTTGATTTGGTATCTGAGAATATTCTGACTTTTAGGCTCCTATCATTTTACAGAAAACATTTTTGGGGAAAACATTTTCCTCATTTTCCGGTGTTCGGTTCGCTTGGGAAAATGAGTCAACGGAAAATATTTTTTTTGTCAACAGAAAATCTGTGCTTAAATTAAGAAAATGATTTCTTCTTTGAAAAAATCAGAAAAAAATTTCCAATATATTAATAGGTATTGGTGTTTGGATCCAAAACTCTACATTTGAATGCTGGGACCCAAATGCTGGTTCTAGAGTCTTTAATGCCCAAGCCGGGTCCATCAAGGCCAGGCTTGAGTCCATCGAGGCCGGAGTCGCGTTCGTTGAGGTTGGCTCAAGACCCCATTGCCTAGGCCTGGGCCCCCGGCGCCCATGCTCGGGTCCATCGAGGCTGGGCCCGATCCCCTAGTGCCCATGCCCTATGTCCTAACACCCGAACCTGCATCCACAAAGGCCGAGCTTGGGTCCTCAGCACTCAGGCTCGCGTTCTTAATTAATGAAAAGCTCGTTTTCATAAAAATATTTATAAAAAAAAATTTTAAATTTTTTTTAATTTTTTTTTTCTTTTTTTTCTTTTTTGTTTTTTTTCTTTTGGCCTCGGCGATTCTCGAGGCTCGGATTGGTTGGTTGCTCGCTAGTCGCTAGCCAACAAAAGACATAAATAGAAGGAAAAAGAAAAAAATTAAAGAAAAAAATTTAAAAAAATTCGAATTTTTTGATTTTTTTTCCAAAAAAATAAATTAGATTTTCCATGGAAAACGGCGAAAAATATTTTTAACCTCATTTTCATTTCAACCAAATACCAGAAAATATTGTCATTTTTTACTTCATCGAAAACATTTTCGAAAAGATTCTTTTCTTTGTTTTTCTTTTTCTTCTTCGTCGGCCGGTTGTTGGCCACAACAATGGCTAGCGACCGGTCACGAGCGAGTCTCGAGCTTAGTGGCCTTGGGCGAGCTCACTCGAGGCTCCACCTCGCATGTGGCTGGTTGCTAGCTAGTTGCTAGCCAACGAACGACATAAATAGAAGGAAAAAGAAAAAAATTAAAGAAAAAAAATTAAAAAATTTGAATTTTTTGATTTTTTTTCCAAAAAAATAAATTAGATTTTCCGTGGAAAACGGCAAAAAATATATTTAACCTCATTTTCATTTCAACCAAATATCGGAAAATATTGTCATTTTTTACTTCATCGAAAACATTTTCGAAAATATCATAGTTTTTGCAAAACAAATGGGGCCTTAAGATTGATTGCTACATCGGTATACATTAGCGTTGGATTGTTCTTGAAAAGATTGGCTGCCATGTTTAACTACTGTGATGAAATTTGAGTCCAATTAGAGCCATCTTGTTATGAAGTAATACCGGTATGTGTGTCCTTGGTTGAGTCTATGGATGCATTATTTCGATTGAATACTTTTGTATTCCACGTTGGACCTTATTGTGCAAGTCACACCATCTTGAGCGGTTTCCGCCACACCATCGTGCTTTGGAGATGGTTTCGATTTTTTATTATGATAATTATAGCATCTAGTTTCATATTATTGTATTGCATGCAAATTTCTCGTTTATCTAGAGTTCTTGCATTTATTCATAGTCGCCATGTCAATTAAACGAGAAAACACCAAAAGATTAGTTTATGTTGCATATCGATTATCTTTGATAAATAGTTGTTAATTTATGCATAAACATGCATCATGCATTATTCATGTCGCATATAGTTCAATTTTCATAATAAGAAAGTACCAAAAAGATTAGCATTGCATCATTAGGTATACCTTTCAATTAAAATTAGGTTATGTTTAGTGTCCTAGAGTTTAGCCTTTTATCTATTAAAAATAAAACACAAAAAAATCTCCCTCATAGTTAAATAATAGGGTTAATCCATAATTGATTCTATTTCACATCATTAGAATTGCATATAGGTTGAGTTGCATTTAAACTATAACATAGCACACATATCACTTCAATTTCACCAATGCATCTTTAGATTAGAACTCATTAGACTATTTAAATTGATTCATGCTTATTACAAACAAAAACCCAAAAAGAATTAGTTAAAATTGCATAAGCCTTTAGAAACCATATTTAGGCAAGGCATGCATCTTTAATTAACACTTTGCAGATATTTGGGAAATTAATCATTGTATGGTTACGCTTTGCTTTGTATTGAGGTTGGCCCTATGTTTATAAATTTATTAATTGTGTTGATTTATTGAGTGTTACATCATTGATTGTGTACATGCATGATCACTCTTACATGTTAATAGCTCATGTTTTAAATCAATCCAGACTGCTTACAAAATATCTTTGAAATAAACAGAAGATGTATAGAAAGGCGTTCGATTTATCTAGCTTAACCTAGTCCCTGCATCAATGAATCTTCAGTTCGTAAAAGCAAGGTATTGTCCCATACTTGCTTTCTAATTGACCATAATTGATTGGTGGTGACTTCAAAAGTTAAGAACATTGTGTGTTAAATTGAATACCAAGTTGCGATTGGTAGGGCATGAGGGAGTCCGTGCTAAACACGAGTGATTGCCTCATGAGAGGAACCTTTGTTCTCGTTTAGTAGTCTATTAGCCTTCCCGTGGTGGTTTCCTTGGTGACTAATTCAAATAAGAGTTGGCGTTGGTAATTTAATCGGAGAGGAGTTGGTAATTACTCTAATTGAGGTAAAGAGTTAGTAAAGTTTAAGAGTTGGCAAGTAATATAATAAAGTTGTAACTCAATAAAAAAAGCTGGTGAATTAAAAAAAACGTTAGTAAGCAAACTCAAATGAGAATTGTGACCCAAAACTAGTGAACAACTTAATTGGACAAGAAATTGCAAATCACTCAAATAAAGGATGGTAATTTTTAATAGTTAGTAAACTAAAGCTATTGGTATGAAAGATCAATAAATGTTGTAAAATTTAAGATAAAGTTTTTTTGTCAAAGATAAGTAAATTTAGTAATTTATAAAAACTAAATAGAAGTCGGTAACTAAGTCAAATAAAAGTTGATAACGCATAACTAATTGGTAATTTAACCAGAAGAAATTGGTAATCAATCTAACCAAAGTTAACTTTTTAAGAAGAGTTGGCAAATTTAACATGTTGACAAGTATGGCATATAAAATTTTTGTAAAAAGTCGGTAAACTTAAAAAAAACAAATAAACATTTGTAAGCAACAAAAAAAGAGACATTGTTAACCAAAACTAGCTAGTAACCTTATAATTGAAGAAAAGCCGATAAGTTACATAAATAATGCTTCGTAAATTCATAGAAGAATCAATAAATTTAAATGATTTGCCAAAACTACACATAAATGTTGGTAAATGATAATATGAATTAATAAAACAAACAAATAGATGTTGGCAAGTAACTCAAAATTGAGTTAGCCATTCAAAACTAGTTGGTGATTTAATTAAAAAAAGTTGGTAACTCACTCAAATGACGATCGGTAAATTCATATAAGAGTTGGTAAATTTGTGACGTTGATAAGAATGACAAATGGTAGTTGGTAAAAGATAAGAAAAGTTTATAATTAACATGCAATAAAAAGAGTAGGTAAAATTTGTTGGTGAGTTACCAAAAAGTTATCTGGAAATTAGATGGTTGATAACGTTTTTACTGATATCTTTTTGGGATGGACACACTAAAAATTCCAAATTATGCCCATTGTAATACATTTACAACCTTTTTTTGTGACACCAAAAATCCTAAAGTTATACATGTGTGACATATTTGCCTTCCATCAAGATTCCGTCAATAAACACTGTTCAAATTTATCTACATGAACATCAAAAAGCAAATGGTGTTTAAATGGCGTCCATGTGGCTTAAGTGAAATAAAAACGACATCACTTTGACTGAAAAATCATTGAGAGTTAATGCGTCACATATTTATAAGTTTAGGGTTTTTTACATCATAGGAAAAAGTTTAGGATAAATCTATCAAGAGTGGGCATACTTTGAGGTTTTTGATATCACAAAATAAAGTTTAGAGTAGTGTGTCATAGTGGGTATAGTTTAGGATTTTTTGTGATTTTCTTCCTATTGTTTTTGTTATCAATTCCTTCAAATTTTACCAAGACGAACAAAATAAATAATCCATTTTCTTGAAACGGAACAATATAATAACAGTCCCAATTAGAATTGATTAAATTGTGACTATTCGCAAGTTTATTCCAACAATCATGTACTTTTCACTCAAATCTAGCTATTCACTTGCTTCAAAAGAGAAAGGGTTCCTTTCATGAATTAAGAACTGTCAAATCCAATTGAAACTAATTTCCAAATGCAATTTTCCTAATTCATCTGGGCAAGTGAGCTATTAAATATTTGATTAAGGCAGAGAATCATTGTCCTCCATCACTTAAAAAAAATTAAGGTGGGTGAACTTTCTCAAGCAAACTCCAATTCTTCAAAATGTGATATGCATTATTATCTTAGAAAAGCTAGTTGCTTTGCCATACCAAAATATGGAATTGAAACCGAGAGACATATAAAAGCGAGCACATTGGAACAACGAGCCACCACTGTCATTTTCACCTACAAATCATGGTCTTTACTTGTGAATAATGTCGCAACATTCTTCAATCTGATCACAATATTGCTTAAGGCTCCGTTTATTTCACAGAAAACTTTTTCAAGAAAACATTTTCCTCATTTTTCGGCATTTGGATTGCTTAGGAAAATTAGTCAACGGAAAATGTTTTCCTACAAAAACTTAAATTCAAGAAAATATTTTCCTACCAAAGCTTAAATTCATAAAAATGTAACTATATCAGCGCTTGGACCACAACCTCTGTGCTTGGGCATAGGAACCCTGCCGTACTTGGGCCCTTGGTAGCGAGGCCGGGACAAGAGGTCAAGGCGGGGTGCCCAGCACTCGAGCCCATGGAGGCCAGGCTTAGGTCCATATAGGCTATGCCCAAGACCAATAGCCGCACTCGGTACCATCGAGGCCGGGCTTGGTAATATACTTGGCTTGGACCCCGGTGTGTCACGCCCCGGACCCTTCCGAGACTGCGACATCCTAACCATGGTCGATAATTTGAACGCGACGTCTTAGGACGCGTCGTCAACCCAAACGAATTATACAAGCGGAAGCATATAAAACAACCCAGACATTAAAAATATGACCAAGGGATAGAACATCGAAATTTAATAAACACATAACATTATAAAGCTTTCATTAGTACAGAATGATGACCTGGTTACCTGTTTCAAACCAAAATTTTCATAAGGGGGGGGGGAGGGGCGGTGGTTGGCAAGCCTATCTCCTCTACAAAAAGGTACTCAAAAGACTGGGTAAATTGGTCTATCCTTCGATCCCCATGGTACACCGGCGGCATCTCCGGATTGATCACGGTTGCAGATCTGAAAGTGGTTATATAATAACCGTGAGAACGAGTCTCAATAAGCAATACCCTAAACCCTACGTAGGCCAATGCGTACCCAGACAAGCAGTACATGTAATCTAATTCCCAATATACCGAATTCACCTCAAAGTACTAACCTCGCCATCAAGCGCGTGCTAGCTCTGCGCGTTAGTCAAAAGTATGATAATAATAAAAATAAATCGATAACATACCACAGTCATTCACACGCCAACCACAATAGCATCCAATCAATTCTAACATTCGATTGGTCAATCAACCAGTCAATCAATCAATTTCAGTCACACTCGAATCGCATGCATGGTCAAACGGAGAAATATCTTTCCACAAACCTACCAAGTCCTTTACACGGCATTTGGAATCACTTCCTAAAAAACCGGAAAGGTTTGATCTTGGTGAAAAAAGGTATGATATAATTTGTAAATATTGTGGGAAAATATATAAATATACAGGTGGACAAGGATATGGAACATTTAAACGACATCTTCGGGACACTTTTCCAACCAAACGGGAATGATATCGGCAACAACAAATTCGCCTCGGGTCTAATCATGCCTTATTCGCTTTATTTCGTTTTAATGACAAAACTTTGGAAGAATTCCAAATTTATCCGATGAGCATTTCACATTTAATTTTGGAGAAAGATTTCGTCATTTTAATGAATTTGAACAAAAACCAAATTCTCGACAACAAAACGTGTTCCTAGAAATTTGCCAATTAAAGATCACACCAAAAAGAAAAAAAGAAAGCCAATCCTTTTTACATTTAATGGATGTCACATATAGGGTGACATTTGGAGTGATCCTAGATAGCAAACATTCTTACAATCATCAATTTTCATTGGATACACGCCACCATAATAAAAAGTCATTGTCAACGCACCACAACTAGCCACATATTCACCATAAATTGATCTACCAATCGCCATATAATTCATGCACTAGTCAAACTCTCACCGACTATTCAAATTTCTAATTTAATCACTAAATTACACTAAATAAATCCCTAAGTATGTCTAATAATACTCATTATACTAAATAGGGATTAGGATATCACTTACAAGGCTTTGGTCCAAAGAAAAACCCGCATGAGCTCAAGATGGGCTAGATGAGAAAATGGCGGGCCAAAAAGTCAAAAGATGTTTGCTTAGAATGAAAAAGAATGGGCCCCGGGATGAATAGTAAAGATGAATTATGTACATTAATTGTCGTGAATAGTGCCCGAATGAATTTATTTTCGGATGAATATTTGATCGATCGGGATGTTTTAAAGGTTTTTTGGGATGAACAATGTTTTGGGATGAAACAAAGGGTGTGCCGGGATGACTACACATTTATTTTTAGTAGAGTGTATTAATATTGTCGGAATTTTTGATGAATGTGAAAATGATGTTCAATTACAACATACTATACTTGCAATGAAAAGGAAGTGGCTACATTATTATATGGAAATTCCCATTATTTATTTAGTTTCTTCGCTTTTGATCCGCTGATGCAAAATTGATGGCTTACATTTTTTTTGCGTGTGTATTATCAATGTTTAAATTGTGATGACATAAATGTTACAGCTATAGTACGTAATGTTAAAAACGTAGTAATAGAATTATATAATGAATTTTATACTAAATATAATTTAGATGATACTGGATCTTCTCAATCAACGGAGATACAAAACGACGGTACAGGTAAAATTAGTAGAGGGTACCAACTTTTATTACATAGACAAAAAAAACAAAAAGGCGTTATAGGAAATATTTCTGAATTAGAGAGTTATCTAAACGTTTCATTTGAGATTACTGAATGTGGTAAGGATTTTTTAATTTTGGATTGGTGGAAGGGGCACGCAAGCCGATACCCAATCCTTGCTCTTATTGCAAAACAGATTTTTTCAACCCCTTGTTCCACAGCCAATGGGTCTAACAAGCATTTAGTGCCGGAGTTAATATTTTGGAAGAAGATCGCTCAAGATTAGATCCGTAATCAGTGCAGATGCAAGCTTGTGTTGCTGATTGGATAAAGGCTCAATACCGGCAACAAGAGATAGATCGCAATAATGAATCCAATTTTTAACGATGGAGGAGATACTACCACCAAAGCACTGTGATCGAACGGGTAGTGACGATTGAGGTAAAAAAGAATTATTGAGTTGAAAAAGAGAAAGAAGGAGAGAGGAGAGAGAAGAGAGGGACACAAAGGGGGTTGGTCTGCAGAGGGAGGGGACATTGCATGGGGAATGGGGGGTAATTTGCAAGGCAGAGGAAAAGAGAGAGAGAGAGAGAGAGAGAGAGAGAGAGAGAAAGAAAGGAAGAGAGAGGAAAAGAGAGAGAGAAAGAGTGACACGCGCGAAGGGGGAGGGGTCGGTAGAGAGAGAGAGGAGAGAGAAAGAGAGAGAAAAGAGGGAAATGGACTGATTTAAATTTCTCGAGCGCGATCCAATGGATACGGTCCAAATTAAAAATCGACCTAACGGTCCGATTCAAATTCGGAAAATGACCTAACAATCCACGAAAAAATCCCAATAATAATATAGGGTAAAAAGGCCAAAATAAAATAACCTAAGACACACTACGAGGGAGGTCTACTAGTCCAAATTCGCATCCGGTCAAAAATTCACTTTTTCATTATTCCTAATAATTTCGACACTGGCCACAATAATATTGACACCGTCCAATTTATTTCGCTCCGAAACTCCCGAAAATCAACTACCAAGTTTGGGATCTAAATTACGGTCAAATCTGATCAAGTGCGATTCTAGCGAAATCTCAAAATTTAAAAACAATAATCGGAAGTGATCAGTTCCCGGGCGAGATTTTACTACAAGCACACTAACGAATTACACGTTTATTAAATCCCAAAATTGTGTCAAAATCCAGAATGTCACACGGTGCCTTGGTCCATTGATGCCATGCTTGGGTCCATCGAAGCTGTGCCATTTTTATACTTAACCTTGTTCAATTACCGCCTAACGGATTCACACTAAACAGGAGACTCAAAATTTGATTCCTAACCAAGCTAGGGAAAGCAACAATCAACACATGAACCTAATGTGCATGATCAACTACATACGAGGCTAAATTAAACGCGCGATTCAAAGTGCATGAACCAAACAACACACAACTAAACATGACACTAATCACACAATAGGACAAAAAGCCAATCGTAAAGCCCAAATGATATTTTTCAATTTTTGAAAATTTTTGAAATTTTTAATTTTTAATTAATTTTTTAAATTATTAATTAAAATTAAAATATTAAAATAATATAAACACAGACCGGATCGAATCTCCACATCTGACCTAGATCGAGGTTGACCCGGGCGCATCTGCTCTGGTCCATCGCCGAACTGGGCCCATTTATTGAGCCCGGTCTAAAAAGGAAATATTAAAAAAGAAAAAGGGACCCAGCCCAGAATTTTTTTTTAAAAAAAAGAAATAAAGGCCAAAGCCCAACTTATCAAATTTGGCCCAACTACGAAATAACCCTAAAACCTGATAAAACCTAAAACCAAGCCCAACACCAGACGAAACCCTACCCGGTCAGACTCGCAAACCCAACCCCGCTATGAGCCACCGACCCGACTTGCTAGAAACCCTAATGGCCACGACTCGCTTGTTCGGCCCGGCTCACTCCAATGCTGGCTGCCGCTCCGATATGGAGCGTAAACTTAGCTACCAGTAATCCCCAAAGTGTCCTAAACCACCACCTAGTGGTCCTAGAACCCTAAAAACGCGGTGAGGGATGCAACCGTCCGGCGAAGTCCATGGCTTGAACAGCCACCCGAGCGGTTCACGCAGAGGAGCTAGTCAATCAACATATGTGGTGATGGGGGGATGATGGTGGTGGATGGTGGTTGCGCCATGGTGAAAAAGGAGAGTAAGAGAGTCAAGCCTCGGAAGGGATGGGCAGATCCGAAATAATGGAGGGGAGAGAGAATAGTTTTAATAAAACATCCAAATGAAAGGTTGAGATCATGGCTGATCCCCAAGTCCATAGCATCCAAAGGCTAGAAGCCAACTTGAAAAGGTTCCACCCTTGAAAAGGGCAATTAACAAAATAACCAAAGCAAGATGGGCAATTTTTTCCAAGAAATCACACACAAAGGGGTTACAAAGATCAACATATGCATAACATCAAACCAAGAAGTCCTAGAAAAATGAGAGATTTTAGGTTCTTTTTAAAATTCAAGAATTTCACATTTTCAAGAATTTCATCAACAAATAGATACATGATCTTAATAAGACAAGCGATATAATAGTTTTGATATCCTTGAAAGTTTGATACCTAAGTTCGGATTCCAATTCATGACCAAAATCGATCAATTGCGACTTTAGTATATATCTCAAATTAACGGGCAGCTTTTAGGAGTTATGTGTATTCAACCGGTGGTGGATCGATATCAAGTCACATTTAAGTTTACTCAAGTCATGGTGACCTCGGTTGTCATATAATCCTAGGGGTCAATCACTAGAATCGGCGAAACAAATCGTTAGAATTGGGTCCGTGACCTATTCGTAATCCATACAATGGCCAAACGGAATCATCCGCAATCCAATTATATAACATTGGCAAATCATTCCATAACCATCTTGGACTCACCCTATAATGGCCCAAAATATTCCCTTTATTCTCTCTGGTGGAACTCTCTCTCCAAGGAACCCTCCTTGGATCTCCTCTCTCTAACTCCTAACTCCCATTCTTTAACGGTTAGTCTTATCATAAATGATCAATTCCAGTGAGATTTAACCGGAAGTGCATCGATGAGATAATCAGGTTGCCCTAAATCCTCTGTTTAGTTTGGCTTCAGAAGGTCTTATTCAATTTATCCTCTCTTACAAAAATCTCATTTCCTAAAAATTTACAACTAATCCAAACTACTCAAACAAATGCGAGTGCTAACGTCTCATGATTTCTTCACTTTCCCACGTGACAAATAAATTTTGAACACAAATGATGGGCCACGTTTAAAAAATGAAATCGTCTTTGAGGCAGGTCAAAACCTATTCTTTTTCTTTCATCTTCTTTTAGATTTTTCGCATGGCCCATCTTTGTGTTCTTTTAATTTTTCATAATTCAAGCCCCTTTTAGGTTTGATCCGATTTATACTTCCTTCATCCTAGATCCCCAATCAACATTGTGAGCTTGAGAGGAATGGGATGAATAAAAAAGCAAGTCGATAGACTAGAATTCCAATTTTTTCTAATATCTGAAATGGACTTATGTACCTTGGACTTAACTTTCCTTTCTTGCCAAATCGAGACGTTTCTCGCATTGGTGACACCTTGAGGAAGACATGATCTCTCACTTGAAATTTCAAAGACCTACATTGCTTATTTGTATAACTTTTCCGAACAGAGAGAGAGAGAGAGAAGCTTTTCCAAATGATCTTAAAGAGTTCTAAGAGAAATAGAACAAACCAATTAGAAACCCGTGAGAGAGAGTGAGTCCTAACTTCATCCCAAAGAGAGCGAGTTCTCTCAAGTTCTGACCACCACAACGCTTTAAATGGTGATATTCTGACACTCTGCCGATAACTGTTATTGTAGACAAATTCAACCAAGTGTAACTGTTCTTCCTAATTTCCTTTAAAGTCTATCACATAAGCTCAAAGCATGGGCTTAAATTGTCCTTAGGAGACTAGCCATTGGCATGCAAATGATAGACGATAGGCCGATATATTGCGCTTCATCCCTCGTCGTTTAAAGACTTTTTCCAAAAGGTTATCGTGAACTTAGGTAGTCCCGTGATCACATCGGTATTCTATGGAGACGGACTATTTGTCGCGTATATAGTTCAGCATACCTATCCATTGCGAAATCATTTTGCATTGCTAGAAAATCCACTAACTTAGTTAACCTGTCGACTATAACCCAAATGGAATTGATGATGTCAATTTTTTGGCAAACCCATGACAAAGTCTATAGTGATATGTTCCCATTTTCATTTTGGGATTTCCAATGGTCGCAACAGTCCACCAAGCTTACAATGTAGCGCCTTCACTTGTTGGTATATTAGACACTTAGCTATGTGCTTGGCTACATCCACTTTCATTCGGTTCCACAAATAGTGCTAAGGGTGGGGTGGACATCTTGGTGCTACTCGGATGAATACTGTAATTACTACAATGAGCTTCTACCAAGATTTTCTCCTTAAGTTCAACGTCATTGGGAACGCATAATCATCCACGAAACTTCAAGATCCCGTCCTTGGATACTTAAAGGTCTGGTTTTCTCCTACTTGCATCCAATTGCAGAATCTTATGAATTTTAGGGTCCGTAGATTGTAATGCCTTAATCTTAGCCTAAATCTCCGGTTCAATCCTTAAGGTGGCTAATAAGCTCGAGAGGTAATCTACCTCAAACTTGAATTCCGAATCACGTGCTCCTTCAAATAGAATCCATTCTTTAAACATCATCTATGCGATGCTCGATTTTTGACTAAGTGCATCCGCTACTTTGTTAGCCTTCCTAGGGTAATATAGGATGTCACAGTCCTAATCCTTAAGAAGTTCTATTTATTGGTGCTATCTCGTGTTCAACTCCTTTTGGGAAAATAAGTATTTTAAACTCTGATGATCCGTGTAGATCTGAAACCTTTCTCCGCACAAGTAATGCCTCCAAATCTTTAGTGCAAAGATGATAGCTGCTAGTTTCAAATCGTGAGTCGGGTAGTTTAACTCGTGAGGCCTTAACTGTCGCGATGCAGATGTTACAACTCTTCCATGCTGCATTAAAACACATCGAGCCCATGCTCGACCGCCATCCGTCAAGCCCATCCCTTTGCCCCGATGGTCCATATCACCACCGGGACAATTGCATGTCACGCCCGAACCCAACTTACCCATCGGAACGCGAGCATCCCCTTAACACTCCGGTCGATCATAGTGCGACGTCCCAGGAGACCTCGCCGACCCAACAACAATCAGAGTATAAAAACACATGCGGAAGCAAAATATAACCCTGACAAATAGAGATGAACAAGGAAGCCACCCAATCCAAAAATCTCATCGGGTAAAACCTCATTCTCATATAAATGTACAAAATGTGTTTACATAAAGAACATAGATACATGTACAAACTATCCACTATAGGTCTAGGTCGGGGTCAAACTAACATCGTAGTCAAAAGGCCACTAATCCAAAAAGTGTCGGTGGCGGGTGAGTAGGTCTGTACTAAGGATCGCTATAACAAAAGGTAGGGATCCCTATCGCAACCGACTAGTCTAGGGTGCATAGTCCGGGTCGCTAGAATCATCGGGCTCGCCAGAAGACTCACCGACTCCTTTTGAAGAGCCGCGATCTGGCCTCCGCTCATCCACGTCCATGTCGGGGTCCTCCTGATCCGCCTGACCCTCCTGATCTCCCCAGTAGTCTGCTAAGAGAGCGTCAGCCTCAGCATCGGAGTCAAAATCGGCCTCCAGGTCTACATCCTCAGCTGCATCCTCTACGGCATCTATATCTATGTCCTCACCTACCTCATCGATCTCACCATCCCCATCGTCCTGCTCCATCGCCTCTGGCTCGGGGTCGTCCACAACCTCTTCCATAAGTTCCGGCTCTAGCTCATCATACCAAACTCCGGGACCTGGCTGGGCCTCGACGGTTGGCGGAGCTCCAGGTGGAGGAGCATCGACCACCTCTCCATCGGCAATCACTGGCGCCAACTCACCATCAACGTCTACTGGGATGTCAAAAGTACGAATAGGTCGACTGAGGGTCCCGTTCGCTGCCCTACGACACCATGCTATGTACTCCCGCTTCCGATGCTCATCCTCACCCGTATTAACATAGAGAACTGACCTAAACCTCACATGCATCTCGCCATTTCCAGCTGGGAAATGCTCCACCGACTGTAATATCTGCCTCGGAATCCCAAAAAGTGGAGGTGGCTCCGGCATCCTAGGGGGTAGGCTTTGAAATGTTCGGTTTTACCACAACCGTGAGACTAGCTCAGTGAATCAAATACCTAAACCTAGGCTAGGCTAGAGTGTGTCTCTTACAAATCAAACTCAAACATTCAAGCCAACAAACATAAAACTCAACATGTGTCATCGTGATTCAACCCCTGCATGTTAGTATAATTCAACATACATATACACCCACACAAGTGTACATACGGGCAGGCGTTCTCCACACACGCGTGCTCATCTTCTTTAAATGGCTCAAGTCGCCGATCATCGCATTTCACACGAATGTCTCATGCAATCACATGCTAATGATTCTCACAATCTCATCCCAATACTGCATGAATCGCAATTCACATAATGCAATGCTCAGTTCATTCTTAATCTCACGACCCACAATAGGGCCCGACCCGAAGGCCACAACACTTCATGGCCAGCGTATATTCTACGCCCCCGGCCCGGTGTCTTCTAGCCTGCTACAAAGTGCATGAGGCGCAACACCGCTCACCTACGAACCAGAGCCTGCTACAAAGTGCATGAGGATGGTCGTCTTCCGGTCTAACAGGGCATCGCCCCTGCTACAAAGTGCATGAGGGCGGAACTCGACCCGTGAGGCCACGACCCAAGGCCTTAAGTGATCACACATATCAATTTTATCTTAGCCCAAAGACCACTCTTTTCGGGGCATTTACCGTGATCACTCAATGAAATGTCACACCCGCATACAATGCAATGTCGCACCCGTACATTCACACCATGTCATCCCCAGTCTCAATCGCGACACACCATGAGCGTGACATGCATTTTCATATCAATGCACACAAATGCCAAACAAGTTCCAGCAAAAAACCACTTCTAGCATTTAATACACCCAACATGTGAAATTCGGCCATAACCAAACCCCAACTTTAAACACACTCAAAACACTCCATTTTAACCTCAAGTAGCTCAACCAAGACCCCACTAAGCCATATTAGGCATACACTTAGCTTAGTCAAGCAATTCAAGCTTATTTAGCCCTAAAAACACCATTTCTAGTCCAAACACTTAAGGGCTCCGAATTTAACTTATTTTGGACAACCATCAAATCCACAATTTAATCAGCCATACTTTCACCTTAAACCAATCCTCACCATCACCAATAGATCATCCATTAACCTTACAATCACTAACAATCACCAACTAACTTAATCACTTCCCATTAACCTCAACTAAACACAATTAAGGCTAATCTAGATTTAGGCATTAAACTCACTTCGGGGTGAACGAGTTGTGGAAGGAACAAGTACATCCACTCTCGCGGTTCGACGACGGCTCACGACCACCCTCCGGCGGCTCGGCTCCTCACGGCCACGGTGGCTTGGCGGCTGATCGGTCACGAGAGAGAGGAAGAGGCGACGGCGGCTTGGGCTTGGCCGGCCCTCCACGGTGGTCCTTGGCCGTGTCCCACACTCCGGCGACCGGCTGAGCAAGGTCGCGATGGTGGGGCTGGTTCGGCGAAGAAGATGAAGAACGGTGGAGAGGAAGTAGAGAGGAGGGAGTCGGCCGAATGGTGAGGGGGGGAAGAGTGGGCGTGAGAAGAAGAGAGAGAGAGAGAGAGAGAGACTTAATCAATTATTGGTCAAAAAAGTTGGTCAAATCCTCCTTAGTGGAAGACACATGTCACCATCCTAGCCTATGTGACCACTTTGCCCCTTGATCCCATGGTTAGAATTCATCCTCTTCAATTATTGATGGGCACCTTTGTCTTTAGTCCCTAACCAAACCTCAACCAACCTAGTTAACTCTAACTAACCTTGATTAAACCAAAATAATATCCAAAATTCGAAATTAAGCTTAATAGCCCAAAAACAATTCCGTCAACCCGAACCGAAATTCTATTTTATTCTTCTTCGCACCAAGGCGTCCCATATATATGTGGGCAACATATTCTGGCATCAAAATCTTAAAATTAGTCCGTCGGGTCCTCGAAATTCGATATCGAAATCTGGGTTCAATTCCGTGAACAACTCTCTCAATTTCAATTTTTTTGAAACTCTCACTAACAGGTGGCTGTTTAGGAATACGCGTATCGACTTAGGGTTGTCCGAGTCTCAATGGTTCCGATCATCGAGAGAAAGAGGGTTTATTACTAATCTCGGGGTCACGATCATTTGGCTCGAGTTCAGGATTGGTTAGCCACGAGCACGTTTGGTTAAGCAGAATCACCTGCGATCCCAATTGTGCATCGTTGGCCTTGGCCATACCATTTCCATCACTTTTCCCAAGATCGGCCCCTCACTGGTTCACAATATTCCCTCATTCTTTCTCAAATCGGCTCCCGAGTCGTGACTAAGTCTCTGGTCCACGTACTAGTGTCCTAGTTAGCCCTTCCTCATGGTTAGTATCCCAAGAGTGATCAGCTCTGGGCGAGTCGTACTCAAATGAAATGAGAAATAACATTCATTTTATTAATCTCAGATATTACATCGAAATTCGGGCTGTTACACAGCAAGCGTCCTCCATATGGGTCACCGCTATGGTGATCGACAACCGACTGGGACCATTCAAGCCATAGCAAGGGACTGGCCGACTGCAAACCAACCAAGTCCCGATGAGGAACTGGCTGGCCTCTCCTTCTCTCGGTCATGCCCAAACTACGATCAAACCGCAAGCCTCCACAGCCACACGAGACACCAACCGACAACTAAGCTTTCACCCCATGCTTAGCAACGCACCCGAGACACCACAAACGAAGAGAGAGACTCTACGGCTCTGGAACACATCACACACAAAGGGAGTAACCACATCTCATACATGCATAACATCAAACGGTTAGAGCGCACGATAAAAATGAGAGATTTTAGGTTCGATCGAGACTCAAGATGGACTGAAATCATCAACATTGGACACATGAAGAAGCAGAAGCATGCGCGAGGCGTCACGGGTTGGAACTCGCGTGAGCCAGACGACCGTAAGCTCCGAGCAATGAACCCGAGAAATAGAGGATCGAAGTAAAAACAAGGGGAGCTGCCGTTGCTACACTCCCTATCCGGCTCGGCGACAGCGAACAAGAGCGAGCGAGATAGATCAGACTACATCTAGTCACTCCGCATGCCAAAGAGCCGAAAATCCTAAGGAGATCGACCCCAAATCGCACCAAACAAAACCCAACAGAAGCTCGGGTCCGTGACCTACGAGTGAAATCTGGTGCACGCTGGAGCTTGCTTGGCCATGGTTGAGGTGTGGCGGTCACCGAGGAGACTGTTTACTCTCAGATCTCGCTTCCTGAAGCTCTCGGACTGACCCTCTCTCGCAAGTCTCTCGCTCTTTGTTCTCTCTCTATTGGAACTCTCTCTAGAACTCTCCCTTAGATCTCCCCCCTCTCTCTCTCTCTCTCTCTCTCTCTCTATGTGTGTGTGTGTGTGTGTGTGTGTTCTCCCCCAATTTTAAAGCTGGCTGGCAAGTAGGCGCGCATGGGCCCTGCCACCGCCAGCCTGCCGTGGCCGGCCGATATGCCAACCCGGGGATCACGCTGCCCCCTACTCCTTTATTCCATCTGGTTTCCTCAAGCTTTTGTTTCGTCTGTACTCTTCGGCTTCTATTCGTCCCTTCCTCCCCCGTACACTCAGAAGTGTTCACTGGGGAAGGGGGAGGTTGAACAGTGCACGGGCTGGGCCGAAGGGATTAGGGTCGACCCACGCGAAAAATAAAAAGAACACAAAGATAGGCCGCGTAAAAATAAAAAGAAGGGAAAGAAAAAGAATGGGCCGATTGACCTGGCCCATAAGGACACACATTTTTTTTAATAGGAATATGTTTTAATAGGCCCTATTAATGCAAATGTGCCTAATGTCTATATGTCATACAATTTAATGAAAATATTTTTTGTTTAGTGGTTAAAAATTAAACCTTTATTTTTATATGCGATAAAACCCTAAATGATTTTGCAAAATTTGAGTGTCAACATTTACCAGTACCCGTATCATGCCAGGGAGTTGGGGCTTTGGGCTTGAGACCACGATGCCTGTGTCGGGTTTCTTGACTATCCATGCACAAGTCACTAGCACTTAATTAGTATTGGTCTATTTAAAAAAATCAAATCAAGTTTTCCTTAACAAACAACGAAAAATATTTTGCACTTCATTTTCAAGTCTTAGCCAAATATTATTATTTTACTAGAAAATGACTTTTGAGAAAACATTTTCCAGTAATCCATTTGCTTCATAGAAAATGTGACATTTTCTAGAAAATATTTTCCGTGAAGTCATTTTCCAAGAAAATGACAATAGTTTCCGCTATTTAAATGAGACATGAAAATAAACTAGAAAATATTTTTCTTTATTTAGTAAGGAAAATCTAATGAGATTTTCTTTAATAAACATACAATATTTAGGGCAAAAGTACACCACAAGTGCCATAACTTGTGTACGGAGATCACTTTAGTGTCATAACTTTTTTTTGGATCACTTTGGTGCCAACTTTTTTGAAAAACGATCACTTTAGTGCCAATGCTGACATGACCGCCGGAAATCTGACGTGGCTCTTTTTTTATTAATTTCCAATGCTGACATGGCTCATCGGAAATCTGACGTGGCTAGCCGGAAATCTGACGTGGCACTTTTTTTGGCTGGAATTTTGGCCGGAGTCACTAAAGTGATCTTTTTTCTCCGATTTTGGCACCAAAGTGATCCAAAAAAAAGTTATGGCACCAAAGTGATCTCCGTACACAAGTTATGGCACCAATAGTGTACTTTTGCCCAATATTTAGGCATTGGTAGCTTGCATATAGGTAGCCAATGTCACGCCCCAAACCCTTCGAGCACACGACATCCCACTATGATTGTCATGATGCGACATCCCAGTACTCATCGCCGACCTTTCATTTCATCTTTCTTTTTATTACGTATGCGGAAGCAATAACAACCAACACCCAGACAACCACAATAAGTATATATATAGGTAGGAAAATGGTTCAATTATTCAATCAAAGCACCGTTTTAATACTTACTTGATTAACCCCTGTGAACATACTTACAAGCTCACTTTGAACGTTTCCACAAAAGTTAGCAAAAAAATAAAGGTTAGAGTTGATCTACTCCATCCAAAAGATGAGCTTTCAGGCCTAATCCTTAAGGACCAATCAAAATCTGTGGTACTCCAAACCGCATAGGGAGTAACAACATGCTAAGGTTCTGAAAATATTTAACAACAACAAATGAGATAAAATCTCAATAAGTTAACGGCCTAAGTCTCGTTTAGGAGGCCAACTCGCCTCGGGGGTCCCAAATCAGGTAATAAAGTATCAACATCAACATCATTAAACAACCATAGAAATTCTTACCTCGCCTTAGTACACCCGTTGATGAAATAAACATGTCACATGCTCGAAGCGTTTAAAGAGATTTCCTATGCATTAATGCATCATATGCGCGTATGTCTCGATTATAAGATATAATTCATTTGGGCACATTCCATACTATGCCTAGCAATTTCTATCACATAATCAAGCACTATGCATCATATGTATTTCGATTATTATGTCCCCTCGAGGCTACTACGCATCAAGCGATCTACAGCAAGATAGCAGTCTTCTAGCATGACCGGGCATCATCCCACCCCGTCAGGCACGGTAACGTCAAACAATCTACAGGATGACGGCATTCCAATACGGCAATATCAAATGATGTACAATAAGATGATATCCCATAAGGAGCATCGAATCTGTCATCGGGCCATGATTCGGCATTCGAAGTATCGGCTATCCAGATAATCTCTAAGCATTCGATAAAATTGAGTGCGATTTACAGTAGACCTCGATAAATTGTGCATCGTCATGCGATCTATAGCAAGACAGCTTCGACGTATGACCACACGAGCACATAAGCATTTGGGCCAATTATTATCTTTTCAATTAGGCCTTGCACCCATGAATAATGCTCACACTATGCCATATAACAAATCAAGTGGTCACATATGCAAACAGTCAATCAATTCTTGCAAGCTTCGATGCCAATCATATTTATCAACCACAAAACATCACTATCATTTCTTGGCATAACAATAAAATAGTTTAATTCCAAAAATCTCATAAGTTTTCCTTAGAAACTTCCATTCAAAACAATTTGTCATATAATCAAATTAATACGATGATTCACGGTATAATCGCTACCATTCAAGCATAGAAATCATTTTGAGATTAAAAATTTTCTGAAATAATAATAAATAAATTCAGAAATTAATTATTTAATAATAATATATTAATATTTAAATCCGAAAATAATCTATTTAATACTATAAAAATATTTAATTCCGAAAATAATTTATTTTCAAAAAAAAATAATAATAATAAAATAATTGATAACTTATCAACAATTTAGCAATAACTTATCACTTAAATCGGAATAGCCTATCGCCCAAACAAACATAACTTATCAACAATCACCAATCGCTTATCACCGATTTCATCTATAACTGATCATTAAAATCACTGATAACCTATCAATTAAATATCAATATCCTATCACCACAACCAATTATAACTTATTAATTGACGATAACCTATTACCAAATCTCACTTAACTAATCATAAACTTAGCTTAAACTTAAATTAAACTACCCTAAGCAAGTTTAACACCCTAAACCAGAGATTAGGGGTTAATTTACTCGTTTAACTACGGCGTTAATACGAGAATGATGGCGATGACGCGAGCTCGCTTGTGGCGACTCTGATTTTGTGTTACCAGCGACGAACGGCGGCGATCCAAGCGTGGCGAAGGAGCAGCTGCTATGATGGTTGGTCGGGGCTGCTTGGGGTTGTTCCATGGAATGGCAGCTGGTGGTGATGGCTGGACAGTGGCGGTGAGCAGCTGCGGTAGCAAGGTGACGAACGATGGGCAGACCAACGAGCGACGAAGCTAGAAGTCTAGCTAAAACTAGCCGACTTTGGGGCGATTTTGGGCGGTGTTGCTCGGTTCGAAGGGAGCTGGGTCGGCGTTGGTGCGGTGGCCCAACCAGCGGGGCTGTTTCGAGCAAGAAATGGACCGATCCGGCAATTAGAAATGAAGAAGCCGAAGGAAGCAAAACAAGAAGCAAAAGTAGCGAAGCAATGGGGGGGCAGAAGCAATAGCGAAGCAAGAGCAGAAGCAGCAGTAGCGAAGCAAAAGCAGATCGGAAGAAGCAGCAGCAACAGAGGAGTAGAAGCAGAAGCATAAAGAAGCTAACAAGAAGAGGGAAAGAAGAAGAAAAAGGAAAAAAAAGAGTGGGTGGAGTTGGTGGGTGGTGAGTAGGCGTGGGGGGAAATCAGCGAGGGAAGGGGAAGAGAGAGAGAGAGAGAGGAGAGAGAGAAGGGAAAGTGGGTCAATCATTACCCCCAAAAGTCTTCCAATTTCTTTTGAAATTTTTCTTAAATTTGTCCCCCAAATTGCCATTTTGTCCTCAACCTAAGCACCGAATTAACAGGCCGACTCATTCTTATCGAGCCTTGGTGGTCGGCCCCCTCAAACACAAGGCCCAATGGGCTTTGCTCAGTTCACTTCCATTTCTTGCATTGAATTTCCGATTCTTCAATCCTTTTCCAAAATTGAAATTTTCGATGGTTAATTCATAAAAATTACGAAGCAACATCCTATGGTTCGGGTGTGAAATCCTTGAGCATTCGACACTCAAAATCGGATCATAATTCGTGGCTAAAATCGATTAATCGCAACTATAGTTCATCTTGAACTAATGGGCGGCTGTTAGAAATAAATTCTTTGATAGCCTTTCCTCTTTGATTAGTATTCCCTAAGTGATCAGGTCAAGGCGAGAATTAATTAATAGAGCATCGACGAAATCACCATTTCATAAATCACCAAATTGGGTCGAATTTTCGGGATATCACAGCCAAAGAACCCAGTCACTAACACCGGTGTCTCAAGCTCGGATGCCCTACTTCCAAGCACAAGCATGGGTACTAGTCTTAAATCCACCAAACTTGAGACTAAGAACTCGATGTTGGTACCTAGCTCCTTACCACCTGGGCCTAGTCTATATAGGTCGGGCCCAAGTCCTCGTCGCTCGGGCCTTTGTGGGATCAAGGCTCAAGATCCTGGTGCCTGGGCTCAAGACCTGGCACCTAGGCTTGGGTCAATCGAGCCTAGGCCTGAGACTTCAATATCAATGTTCTTGCCTTGGTCTATTGAGGTCGAGCCCAAATCAGTCCCCTACGCCTGGACCTAGATCCATCAAGATAAGGCCCGGGATTTTGGCATCCATGCACGAATCCATTGAGACCAAGTCCCAGTCCTCGACGCCCAGCAACAATGGATCAAGGCGCAAGCATAGGGGACTCGAGAACAGGCACGAGATTCCTTGGCCCAGCCTCAATAGACTTAGGCTCAGAAGTCAGGACTTGAGCATAGGTGTTAGGGTATGAGGCCCGGCCTCAATAGACCTAGGCACAGGTGCTAAAGACTCGGGCTCCGCCTTAAGATTACCAAGCTTGGCATCCTAAGCATGGGCATCAGTGTCCCAGGCCTAGTCTCTATGAACCCGAGCACAACAACCGAGGTCTCAAGTGCGGCCTAGATGGACATACTCGAGGGTGTCGGGGTCTCAGACCTAGTCTCAATGGACTCGGCCCTGCAGCCAAGGGTCCGGGCACCAGTGTTGGGATTTTCATGCCCAAGCACCTAGTTTCTGGTCCAAGTGGTCAATACCTAGTTATTTCTTGGAAAATGATTTTTGACTTTTTAAAGAGAAAATCATTTTCCTGAATTTAAGCTCCGATAGGAGAACATTTTTTATTGACTAGGAAAACATTAAAATATTTTCCATCGATTCATTTTCCTAAGCGATCCAAACTTCGGAAAATGAGGAAAATGTTTTTGCAGAAAATATTTTCCGCGAAACAAATGGAGCCTTAGACATTACAAACTTTCCCCGTTTGCGAAACAAATACAAATGATATAATGGTTTCTTCTGCCTGACTCACAATATTCTCTAAAAAGTGATTACATATTCTCGGATAGATATTTGGAAGGGACTTAGTATATATGGTGAGGCATAGTTGTGAGTTATTAGTAATGTTGGGGTTACGTGAAAAAACCGGATATCTTTCCCAAAGGAATCATCAAGAAAGCCCACATTTGAATCCATCAACATATCCAATTGAAATCACTTTTACGTAAAACCTTAAACGAATGAGTTGTGAAGCAGTTATGATAATACTAACTGGTCCACATATCATAGAATCCCAATGTGGGACTTTTTTCATCTAATATTCTCACATGTGCACCTTAACAAGTTAACTATCACATGATAAATTGTCTAAAAGGTCCTAAATCTATAACACTTTTATTAATTCAGTTCTAAACCTTTCAATTTTGTCCTAAACCTTTTTACATTTTGCCAATTATGTCTATATGGCCAATTTTAGGTGGAAATCATTAACGTGGATGTTGTCCACCCTATGTGGTATGACCAGCACTGATATGAATAATTTTTAATAATATTTTTAAATTTTTCTCAATTTTTTTTATTTTCCTTTTTTTCTTTTCTTTCTCTTTTATTTTTTTCCTTCTTTCTCCTCTGGCTGATAGTCGGCTATCGCCAATGCACGGCGATTGGCTAGAGGAGGAAGAAGGAAAGAAAAAAAAAGAAAGATAAGAGAAAAAAAGAAAAAGGGAAAAAGAAAATAATAATAAATAATTCAAAAAAATAAAATATTATGAAAATTTTTCTACGTCAGTGCCGGCCGATTGTTCTACGTGGTATGGTCGGCGTCCTCATAAGCTATTTCTTATCAAAATTTGCCAGATGGACTCAATTGGCATAAGATGAAAAAGTTTATGATTCCATTGGCAAAAATGAAAGGTTTATGATTCAATTGGCAAAAGTGCAATAAGTTTAGGACTTTTTGGATAATTTTCTCTATTGTCACACATTAGGTCAACTCGAAGGTTTTAAAATTGAGAATGTAAAGTAATATTTAGGCAAAGGTAATATGTCACGTCCCAAACCCCATTGGGCACGCAACACCCTTACCTGGTTAATTTGCGCGACATCCTAGGAATGTCGCCGACCTCAAATAATCATCAGAGATTTAAAGTCACAGCGGGAATCACATTTTATTTCTGACAAATAAAACTGGGGAGAATAGGGAGAATACACATATTTCTTTACATTACCAACTTATTAAATATTCACAACTTACAACCGCCAGACTTTACCACCATCGCGTATACTTGCACCCCGTGATACAAAACATCGATATACCAAAAAGATCGATGATCTGACTTTCTATCCCAAAAATGTTACTTTCCAAAAACCTATTAAGAACCTCTGAACTAACCCCTATCGCCCCTTGCTAGGCGTCCATTCCGAGTCTAACTCCTCATCTTCCGATTTTGAACTCTCCTGAGCCGATTGCTCCTCTGAGGGCTCTGACTCTGCGTCGATCACAATCGGGTGATTGATGTCACCCGACTCAGCTGGAGCTGCATTCTGATACTCCTCAACCAAAAGGGAGTAATTGGGATCCATGTATTCCTCAAAAGGGAGTATATACTCCGGGTCTCCTGCCGGCTCATCCGACCCTTCGGACTCATCATCAGGCTCTACCTCGCTTTGGTTCTTCTTCCTCTGGTTCCTCTTCCTCTGGTCCCTCCTCGGGTATTGGTTCTAAATCTATGTCCATCGGATCATCCTCAGCTTGCGATGCTTCGGGTTCGGGCTCATACTCAGCCTCCGAAGATCCACCGAGGCGGCCCGGGTGTTGGATGCATCCCAGACTGCGCTACGCTAACCTCCGTACTTGTTAACTCTCCGTCTATAGGGAGTATGGTGGCTGGGTCCTAATCTCCAACTAGATCAAAAGGAGCGTCAAAACCTCTAACGGGCCCGAACTCCGTCTCCATCCCGAAAGAACCAAGCAGTGTATTTCTGTTCTTCAAAAAGAGGTAAACCTATGTCTACGAAAACAGTAGAAGTGTGCTTAATCCAAGTAAAATTATCGTCCATCGAGAACTCTACAACCTCTGTGACAGTCCGGATTTTGGCCCATTTTTGGGGTTTATAAAACGTGTAATTCGTCAGTGCGCTTATAATGGAATTTCGCCCGAGAACTGATCACTCTCGGGTTCTTGTTTTTAAAAATAGAAATTCTGCTAGAATCGCACTCGATCAAATTTGATCGTTAATTTAGACCCCGAACTTGGCAGTCGATTTCCGGGAGTTTCGGGTTGAAATAAATTGGACGGTGTCGATATTATTGCAGCCAGTGTCGAGGTTATCGGGAAAAGTGAAAAAGAGAATTTTTGGACCGGGTACAAATTTGGACTGGTAGACCTCCCTCGTAGTGTGATTTGGGATTGTTTTATTTTGGCCGTGTGCCCTAGAATATTGTTGGGATTTTTCGGAGACCGTTAGACCTTTTTCCCGAATTTAGTCGGGAGTGATAGGCCGATTTTTGGTTTGGGCCGTGTCCGTTCGTTCGCGCTTAAATTCAAAATTTCAAGCTTTTCCTCTCTCTTTCTCTCTCCTCTCTCCCGGCCGATTTTCCCCCCCCCCCGCGCGTGACTTTCTGCTCTCTCTCTCTCTCTCTCTCTCTTTCCCCCCCTTCGCTACCCCTCCCCCCAATGCACGTCCCCTCCCCCGGTGACCCCTGCATGCATGTCCCCCCCCTCCTGTCAGATCTCTCTCTCTCTCTCTCTCTCTCTCTCTCTCTCTCTCTCTCTCTCTCCTCTCTCCTCTCTCTCTCCTTCCTCTCTTTCTTCTTCTTCTCTTCTCTTTCTCTTCTCTGGTTTTTGTCTCTGTCCCGCGTCTGCCGCCTCCGCCTCGTCCAGGCTCGCCCGCCCCGCCCGCCTCCATTACTCGTCGCCCGCCCAGCGCCTTGGCGTCGCCATACCCGCCCGCGCCGCGCGCGTCGTCCCGGCCGCCCTTCCTCCTCTCCTCCGCGCGTGCAACAGCGAGCTGCCCGCCGCTGCTCGCCGCGCCCGGAGTCAAGTTTAGTCCGCCGGCGTGTCGCCCGGCCGCCGCGCCAGTAGCCCCGCCCGCCGGCCTCAAGCCGCGCCCGTCTGCCCCTCAGCCCCCTCCCTCTCTCCTCTCTCTCCCGGGCTGGGGCTGCACCTCAAGCCTGAGCCTGAGCTAGCCCTTGTCAGCTGTCGTTGCCTGTCCGGGCTGCGCCCGCCGCCCGGCCGGCCCGTCTGGCCGCCACCGGCCAGCCCCGCCTCGCCTGCCCTCCTTCCTCTCTCCCCTCACTCCCCGGCCGGTTCCTCTTCCCCGCCCTGCTCAGCCGCTGGATCGCCGCCGCCGCCGGTCGCCGCCGCCGGGCCAGCCGCCGCCGGCTGGGCCCACCCGACCGGGCCAGCCCGTACCCCCAGCTGGCCTGTCACCGGCCAAGGCCATGGCCCGGAGCGAACAAGCCGCGCGCACAAGCCTGTGGTCGCCTGCGCCTGGCCACCGCGCCCATGGTGACCGGCCAGCGCGCCCGTGCGGCCCACGCCCGCGCCTAGTTCGGACTTCGCACCCGGGCCATTTTGAGCCCGAGCCGACTTTTCCCGGGCCAAAACTTGTAAGTGACTTCCTAAACCCTATCTAGTACTTTGGGTATTATTAGACTTGTCTAGAGGATAAATTGGTACTGATTTATGGGCTAAACGTGGACTGGGTGTAAGTTTAGTATGTGCGTTATTAACAGATTAAATTGTGATAATTATGGGGCTTATTTATTAGCTAATTATAGTGGGCTAATTGATAATATTGCTGTGAGATTCGTGGGTGGGCTGTGATGTGAATTGAATTTATACGTGGGTACTATTGACTAGTCTCGAATTAGAACGGCTAGGACGTACATTAAATTAGGGATATTGCGATTTAATTATGCAATTTGAATTGGAGTAATTAGTATGCTCGATTTGGGTGATTGTACATGGCCGACTTGAATGTCGGGTCTGTGAATTGGAGTGGCGACTGTGATTTTGGACTGAGTGTTGGGTATGAGTGATTTGACGTGACTTGACGTGAATTTAATTGAATTGAGGTGGCAAAGTGTGAATTAAACTGAGTTGAATTGAGTGTGGTGGCCTGTCAGTGTGACATTGATGGAATATAATGTGGTGAGCATGATCGAGTTTGATTTGTACGATGTGTTGATTGGCGAATTGTGTTGTGGTGCATGTGCATGAAAAGAAAGCCCGGATCGATCGGAGGGCTGCCAACCTGAGGCGTAGGTTACGCGGGTGTGGCTAATGAGGCATGACTAGACCTGAGGCGTAGGTTACGCGGGTCATTGGAATGGGAAAATGTCCTGAGGCGTGGTTACGCGGGACGGAGCCCGGCTTGATCTGAGGGCTGAGCCTGAGGCGCAGTGGCGCGGGCTGTGAGATTGGGCCTGAGGCGCAGTGGCGCGGGCAGTGAGAATGGACCTGAGGCGCAGTGGCGCGGGTCGTGAGAAAGATGTTCGACCACGTATGTGATTTGAGTGTGATTGAAATGGCTGGTTGAGTTTGACTGGATTGGTTGGTTGAGCGTGTGACTGGATCGATTGGTTGAGCGTGTGATTGAATTGGCTGGTTGAGCATGTGGTTGACGATCGAATTGACTGATGGTGCGTGTGGATGATTGGTTCAATGTGCGTGTGGGTACTGGGTTGAATTGATTGATTTCGAGTGGAAATGTGGGTGCTAGTGATCGTGATGTGGCGGTGATTTATTCTTGCATTATCATGCTTGAACTAATATGCAGGATTGGCACGTGGATCGAGGCGAGGTAAGCCTCTCATACGAAATTGATTGTATTATTGGTAGTGCGCATGTTAGACTGGTCTGGGTACGCATTAGCCTAGGTTAGGTTTAGGTTGTTGCTTATTGAGACTCTGTCTCACGGTTATTATATAACCATTTCAGATCCACGACCGTGAGTGATTGAAGACGCTGCAAGAGTATCTCAGGGATCGAGGACGGGTCAAGTACCCGGTATTTTGAGTCCCCATTTGTAGAGGAGTTAAGTTTGTGGCCATTGTATGTATCTGCTAAGCGTAGAAATTCTGATTATTGTTTTGGTGCTTTGGTCTATTCCTTAGTCATGTAGTTAATTGTCTGGGTTATTTCTATTTGCTTCTGCGTGTATTTAATCTCTGATATTTTGGGTTGGGTCGACGACGTATCTGGGACGTCGCATTCAATGTTCGACTATCGAGGGATGTCGCGAGCTCGGCGGGGTCCGGGGCGTGACAACCTCAAACTCTGTATGCACAGGTACTCCAAAACGTTCTAGTGGCTGAGGTGGATTATTCATGGCTCAGGTCGAGGTTCTGAAATATTTGATTGAAAACAATCGTGAGACACTTCTCAGTAAGTACACCCCTAAACCCAACCTAGGCTATCACGTACCTCCAAACAATCATATAGACACACGTGCATTCGTACACATCAAACCATTATATTGTAGGCACATCAAATATTATAGTCAAATTCAAACATGCACACACCCGTACTCAATCACAATCACATCATATGCAAACACGTGCATGTATCGTTCTCATCCCGCTATTCCTTCCATTCTCATTTTCACTTTCACATCCACTCGCTAGTGACCTGCGTTGAAATACACGCCTCAGGCACACTGCGACCCTTCATTTTCTATTTTCACTCGCCAGTGACCCGCGTTGAAGTATACGCCTCAAGCATACTGTGATCATTCATTTTCCACTTTCACTCGCCAGTGACCCGCATTGAAATACACGCCTCAGCCACACTGCGATCATTCATTTTCCACTTTCACTCGCCAGTGACCCGCGTTGAAGTACACGCCTCAGGTACACTGCGATCATTCATTTTCCACTTTCACTCGCCAGTGACCCGCGTTGAAGTACACGCCTTAGGTACACTGCGATCCAACACTCAGCCTGCATCAAATGCGACAGGCCTACATGATCGGAATCCGAGCTTATAATGCCTCGGTCCAATCCCGGTCTCACCCGAGATGATCGTGTCTCAGACCGATGTTCATTCTTGCTTTTTCAAGCCTTAGCCTATGCCAAATGCAACAGACCTACGTGATCGCTGCCCGAATTTATGATACTCGGCCCGATCCTAAACTCGTACTTTTGCACTTTCACACACTTTCCCACCATCACTTGCCACACCATAATTTCCTTCTCTCTCATGCCATGCTCCATACGCATTTATCACGCGCAACTGGCCCTTCACACGTGGCCTGCACACGCATTATTTTACACGTAGCTCATGCACATTCAACATAGAACATGACAATACCAATAATTAATTTAATCTAACTCACATGTGCATCAAACAAGCATATACAGTCACCCAATTGCACAACAACATACTCTATTTAACCACCACAATTTATTTATAATTTAAATATACATCCAACACGTAAATTCTCATTTTTCTCCCACCAAACAGTGTCGAATTAATTTCGATCCTTCACGGAACTTTCTTGCCATAAAATACCAGTTCTAAAAATCCAACTTGCATCCCGAAAAAATCATCACGGCCCCATGAACAGTAAATCACCGCTCGTGAGCAGTAATTCGCAGCCCCTATTTTCTGAAATTTCCAATAAAAATTTCCTGCTTTCAATTCTAAGGCTCGTCACCTAATCCCACTTCTAAATCATGCCATTCTGCACCTACCCTATGCCCGGTTTCGCTTAAAATCGTCTGTCGATACCCGAAATCCTAAATTGGGTTTAGAGCGTGACTTACCCGTGTTATAGACTATCGCGGCTAGAACGGAGAGCGGCGGCACTAAATCGGGGACGGCGGTGACGATGTACGGCTCTCAGGTGGCGGCAATCGGCTTGGGCGGCGACGATGCGGCTTGGGCGGCAAGGAGAGAAAGAGAGAGAGAGTACGGTGAGGGGGGGGGGCTTCATGGCCAAAAGGGGGGAAAATTCACGATAGAGAGGGGAAGAGAGAAGATAAGGTCTCGACTTGAATAGTAACTTTTGACTAAAAATATCCAAGACACAAATGACCAAAATGCCCCTTGCCCCTAGAACTAATCCTTTAATAACTCTTAGGGGTATTTTGGTCACTTTCTCCATTTCTTGTCCAAATCGAATTTTTCCGAACGATTTAAGCGCACCAAAAATTCACACGTGTCACGTGCAACGTCGTCCTAACATTCCGGCGTGACTTCCTAATTTTTCGGTGTTCAATTTGGGCAAGAATTCAATAATTAAATTCTATTAAACGCAACTCGAGCGTTTCTCGAGCTAACGGGCGGCTTACTGGGGAAATTCGTAAAATTGACTCATAACTGGTACTGAATCGAGTCACGTGCAAGTCTGTTCGGTACGTGACGGTATCAGTTGTCATAAAAATCACGAAGATCAATCATTTGATCTGAGGGGTACGATCGTTCGGTATAATTTCAGAATCATTCGTCAAGTCGTTTCGTGGTCCAACGGAATCACCCGCGATCCACTACTAGAACAGCGGCGAACTGATCCCTAACTATCCTTGGATCGACCAACAGTGGCTCAAAATATCACTTACGCGATTTAATGGTCGAAATCCATTCACGATCGAATTTTCTTTAGTCGTGCGAATTTAATTCCCCTATTAGCCTTTCTCTAATGGTTAGCATTTACAGGAATGATCAGTTCCGGGTAAGAATTTACTACGAGCATATTTCATAAAACTCAGTTATTTTATAATTTTCAATTGGCGGAAATTTCAGAATGTTACATAATAAGCGTATTTGGATATTTTTTATGTGTTATCCAAAATGGTGAAGTGCCAATGAAAGTGACTAATCATCCACCTTGACAGTATTGAATGTTGGCTCCACTATATGAAAAGGGGGAGAATCATTAAAAATCAGTACATGTATTTTAAGTAAATGTATGAGTAAGTTACTAACGAAAATTCTTTTTATTATGACAAAGAGAGCACCCACTCTATGCATAGGCCAATCAATCCTGCATTATGTCAATCTTTTTAGTGCTTGACCATGCTAAATTATAGCTTTCCCCCCCAATACATTCTTGATCTCTTATCCGCCAACCCTAGGCCCAACAACGGTGATGACGCCATGCCTCAAACTGCCATCACTATCAATCGTCTCTTCGTCAATAGTTGAATTGCAGGAAGAATTATATATAGGCACGGACTTTTAAGTCTTTTCAATATCCAAAAAAAGCTAGAATCATTGCTTTCGCATAGGCAAAGAGCCCACCTCTCTCACCAGACTCGTCCCTTGTTTTCTTGTATGGGAAACCCATTCTTTAATGAGAGAAAGAAAAGAGTTTTTGAAAAGCCTTTCTCAAACTCACCCCGGGAATAAATGTAATTAATGTGAGACCAAAGGGAGCCATACCAATACTAGCCTTAAAGCTATCATTGTAGGTAAACTTTGCAAAGTGGTAGGTAAGCATCCCAACTACATGGAAAATCATTAAACAAGCTATTAGCATATCCTCTAATGTTTGTATAATTCGCTCAGATTGTCCATCTGTTTGTAGTTGGACGGTGCATCGCTCCATGGATAGTGCTCAACCACCGGATCTCTCTCTCTCTCTCTTTTCTATTAGATGTAATGAACCAACCTAAAAAATGATGATCTCTCTTTTGTCTTTCGTTATAGAGGTGACGAGGGTGATGTCGAGCTCATCGTGATGACAATGGCAACGAGGCTACTGATGTGATGATTAGACACAGAAATGATGCCAAAGGTCATGGTGCAAGTGGGAAAACAAAATAAATTGGTTTCCAGGCCAAACCCCCGAGGTAATTTTAATTCCCGAAACATCGGTAATAATATATCATGAGAAAAAGAACAGTCTTCCAAGTAATGTTAATCAAGCATAAGTGAGCAATACGTTTGTGCGAGAAAAGAAAGTTTCTGAATGTGCACACATGATAATAGATGAGCATCACTCTTGAAAAATGAATTTATTTTAGAGTGTACGAAATAAAAGTTATACAAACATATATATATATATATATATATATATATGTTTATACGATAACGGCGCTCCCCGAACTTCACAGGTTTCTCGCCCCCAAGAACCTCGAGCCAACTGTGTGAGAGAGTACGATGTTTTCTCTTCCCTCTGTCCTCTCAAGTACAAAACCTGTCCACGTCGACTTCCTCGCACCGCTGTCTGTGACAAATGGGCCTCTCCTTGGGTCAATGAACTGACCTTCTATTGGGTGAAGAGTATCTGCTTCACCAACTCTGTTTTTCCCCTTAAAATACGAGGTTCCACTTGCCATTTGAGAGGAAAAGAAACCTCATCGTCCTCTTCTAATCAAGAGAAGCACCTTTCTAACAGTCCATCAATCATGGCAAGAGAATCTGCTTCACCAACTCTGTTTTTCCCCTTAAAATACGAGGTTCCACTTGCCATTTGAGAGAAAAAGAAACCTCATCGTCCTATTCTAATCAAGAGAAGCACCTTTCTAACAGTCCATCAATTATGGCTCCAAGCAAGTAAGCATCTCATTCTTCTTCTTCTTCTTCTTCTTCTACTCTCTCTCTCTCTCCACTATTTCATACATTTGTGAGCTAGAATCATAAATTTCATTCCTCTTGTTCCAGCGACAAAGTATGTGAAGCATCTTGATTCATGATTTTACGAGATTGGTTATTTGACAGGAGTTTAGTTGTAGATCTAACCGATAGAGAAGGCGAGAAACCCTAAATGCTGAAAGGGAAGGGGTGAGAAATGGGTAGAGGAAAGATCGTGCTAAAGAGAATCGACGACTCCATGATCAGGCAAGTCACTTTCTCGAAGAGAAAAAAAGGGTTGCTCAAGAAGGCGAGGGAGCTTTCCATACTCTGCGATGCTGAGGTGGGAGTTATCGCTTTCTCTGGCACTGGAAAGCTTTACGATTTCGCAAGCTCTAGGTTAGATCTCTTCCTCATCTTTCCTTCCCTCAAGGTCAATCTCTTCTATTCTATGCTGAACATTTTTCCTTGAATAGTAATCAGTGGCTTCAGTTCTTTTTTAACGTCATATTGGGGCTTTGATTTCTCGAGTTTTTGACAATGGGGATCCCAAAATATATTAGTGATAACAACATTGTTGATATGGATATTACTATTAGCCAAAGTTAAAAGAACCTTCTAATGTCATGACCCTAGGATTGTTCACTTCTCCATTTACATATGCATACCTTTCCAGAGGAGGACATTGTTTTTCTTTTTTTCCTAATTCACTTTTGTCCTTTTTAGCTTTATTTGGAGTTCACATTCATTTGTTTGTTTTCCTTATTTGAGACAAAAGACCTAAGATTGTCTTGGTATCTCCATTTTGGCAGCTCAAATGAGAATTAGGTCTTCCGAACCAATCATGGACGTGGCCTAGAAATTGTTTTGGGAAATATTGGTACCTTTGAAAATGACTTTAATCAAGCACATAATTTTTCGAGATTAATTTCTAGCAAAGATAACCAAAATATATTGCAAGTATATGTGCGAAAAGATGGATCCTCACCAAAACATGAACATACATTGACAACAAAGGATGAGTATGTTAATATCGAGCAGTGAATCCTCTTCTCAAACAAAAAAAGACTACAGGAGGATAAAAGAGAGGACATATATGTATTAGAAACATTGACATAGATAGAGACTCTCTTAAAAGTCGAAACCCTAAATTCCCAACATGATACTCCCAAAATTATACAAGAATATATAATATTTACAAAACCAACTTTGATTTTGAATTTGGTGTCCCCCCCTAAAAAATTCATATTTGACCCCTGATTAATTTCATTCTATGTTGCTAAATGAGGTTAGAATAGTATGTAAACTATAAGAAAATTCAGATTTATTCTCTATATTAATTTCATTAATAGGTTTGCATGGTTGTTTTTTAATATGGCAAAGGTATGAGCAAATTAATGTCTCCAACAGAAGCATAAGATGCTTTTGTTTGTCTTCATTGTAGTTTGGCATGCATGCATGATGCTAATACTACTATTAAGGGAGAGATCACCTTTTGGTGTCTCTCACTACTTTTCAATTTAATTTCAATTTTAATTTTTAACCTGATAAAACATAAAAATTCAAACATATAAAGAAAACCATAAAAATCTCCGGTCTCTTGTGTAGATATCCACCTTCTCCTTCTTCCCTTGTCAACTTATCTATGAGGAAATTGTTGTTCCTTAACTTACACCATCTCCCTCATGAATTGTGTTCTCAACATCATATTTCAAAAAGAGCAAATTTTTTTTTTTCAAATATTAGCTCTAAAGTACAGACTATTAGTGTGCTATGAAGCAGCGGAGTATAAAGATGGGCGATGTGCCATGAAGCTGCTCACAATGCGAATTGCATGCTTGTACTTCTAAAAAAAACTAGAGATGTAATTATAGCAATATAACTCCAAATCATGCATGAAATGCCAAAGCTAATTGTTTTGTTTTTATGGTAAATGGTGCTTCGTGAAACTGTTGAGTCTCAAGGAGTGAACCATATAAGCACTTATTAAGCATAGAACAATATATAAAAGTGGGTAAATTTCATGTGGGATTGTGCTATGTGGCTCGACCATATTCAAGCTTTATCCAGTAATTGTATTGTCGTTGTTGTTTTTGTTGTTGTTTAGCCTTTTCTAATGAGGCTAGAATATATAAATTGATGGATTTTTAATTCATTATTTGTAAATTTAAATTTCAAAAGATAGTAATCTAAAGAGGTGAGGATGACTAGAAATTGGTTTTTACATTATTCCCCTTTAAGCGAGTGACATTATTTCATATACCTAATATTTTAGAATGAGATAGAAATTATGTATGCGTGAAGCGTGATACCTAACCTTATCTTTGGATAAGTTGATTTCATTAGTTTCATATTACATTTCTAATATGAATATAGGAGGTTCGGAGTATAGATGATTGTACCATGTGATAGATGTCAATAATCACCATTTTCAACAAATAAAGGCTATGGAAAATAAATAAAAATTAGTTTTGGTACACTGAAACAGGAGCACTAGGGAAAATAAACATAACTAAAACAGTTTTTGGATCGAGGGAGTTTACTTGTGGGATTGATAGATTTGATGTTATTACAAAGACTAGGGTTTATTTTGATAAGTTTCAAAGGTGGGGATAAGTTAGAAAAAACGAATGAACGTAGGGATTTATTTTGCTGTTTACGTTAATGCCAACCAATCGAAAAAGTTCAAGTTATTGAGTAAGGTGTGGTTCAATATTCCAAAGCAATGACATTCCACCTGTGCATAAGCTAAATTTACCTTGATATTGAAGCATGGAAATTGATAACCAGAGTGGAAAATAAAGGGTTTGGAAATATCGATGAACATAATGGAATCATTTCTCCACCACTAGAATTGGCCCTCTGTTGACGTACATGTATAATTTTTTATGTAGTTGGGGATGTAAAAACGGTAAAAAGAACAAAGAAAGCAAGGCTAGAATGAGAAGAACTGAAGCGGCAACAGTAGTTTGACATTCTAGGGTTTAAAGAAAAAGGAAAGTGATTTGGGCTCCGTTTGTTTCGTCGAAAATAAATGATCTTGAAATCATTTTCCTAAAAATAATAATTTGGATTGCTTACAAAAATGAATGAATGAAATATTTTCATCATCTACAAAAATATTTAGACAAATTATTGTCAATGATGAAAATTTCTCATTGACTAATCATTTGAAGCGATTATATTTATAAAATTATTTTCCAAATCATTCATTTATCTGCAAAAATGAAGCCATAAAGACCTATTTATGAGATTATAGACATAAGACAGGTTCAAACCTTAATAAAAATTAGGAAGGCAAAAGTCCAAATGCTGTCACTTGTAGGTTTCCCAAGCCATTTCACCAAAAATCTCGACAAAAGTTGTATTCACATTCCACACATCTTCAATGGCATCTTTAAGGTTCTTCTGCAGTTGACTTACTTGATCATCAACTGCAGCAACTTTCTCTCAAAACCCTCAAGACCCTGTAAGTCAGAAACATTATATCAGGCTAGTCTGTAACTCGAATAGCAGCTCCGCAAAATGAGTAAAGCTTTCCTTCAACATTTTAGAAGGTCCAAACTTCGTCGACTTAAGTTCGTTGTGTTCCCATCAAATGAACCGTACCGACTCTCCCTCCTCAAAATTGTTAGCCTTCATTGCTGCTATTACCTCCTTATAAACCCTTTGAATATGTTCTGCAAAAGCCTTATCATCACCGCTTACACTAGCCCCTTGTGAAAACAGAACAAGATCAAGCAGATGTTGAGGACTCAACCTATGCATATGCTCCAAGTGGGGTCTTCTTTTTGCTTCCATTCACTAGTCTATAGGCAAATTACGCCTGAGCAATGATAAAATCCCTATTCTCAACCCCATCATATTACCGTAGCTTTTGTTAACCATTTCTGTCTAAACTGGATGTTGAATCTCCTCCTCGAGGTCCAACAATGGTCTATGAGTTTTCCATCTTTATCAGCAAGTCAGAATGCCATGTGGCCTCGCAACTTCTGAAAAGAACAACTCAACGTCATCTGTCAGGGAATGGAGTATGCCTCTTTCAAAACAGTCAATCCACTACAACAAGAATGAGAATCAAACCCTCCATTGGCTATGGAAGTCCTAACATGAAATCCTTTTTTAAATGAACCGAAGGTGCTTCTGGTATTGCTGAATGCTGTATTAAACTGTGTTCTTTCAGTTCAGCTGCCAAATTGACGAGACAAATACTCTCACCAATTTGCTCAGCTCTTGGTACATCGGCCAAAATGACAATCAGTTATCAGTTTCATGGTCTTATCCCCATTCAAATGTCATCCTAAGATTCTCTAATTATCTGCTCGCATAAAGAACCTTCTGGACTACATAGCGAATTATCTTCGAATAAATAACCACCGTGCAACCAGAAGGTAAAACTTCTGCACTTTCTTCCTCTAGTGACAATACGGATCAATGTGATGCTCGTATTTTAGTTCTTCAAAGCTTATAACACAAGTGCTCAACATAATTAAATATGGGGATCTCTTGCTCAACTCTAGGCATCTGCGAGATTCAATGCAATGTCAAATTAATTCGAACATGACCTCCAACTCCACATGTTTTTCAGTAATCTTCTTCTTGGAATTTAAGTATCCAAAAACGTCCGGCAGTGCCCTGAGATGACAGACCTTGATGGGTACAACCATAGGGAAAATCCACCAGTTTCACACACTTCAATGGTGATTTCAGTTATAATGGTAACAAACTTTCAATAGATATTTCAAAAGTCGACAAGGATTTTGGGGTTGACATGAGGGGACTTGCGCATTTGCACTATGCAGATACACCTCAACTTGTTTGTGCATTTATTTTACAATTTTGGAAGTAATATTAGATAAAGTATTATGACAATGAAATATCTCAGTCAATCTCTATCTATAAACTTCAACGTCACAGTATGCAGTCAGTGCTACAACGTTACAAGGAGTTAAGGGAGGAAGGCAACCAACTACTTAATCCAGCTTCAGAAATAAAGGTAAGAATCTGAAATGACTACCTCTTTTTCTACATAGTTTGCACGGACACTTCAGATGTCTTTCACTTTCAAAAGACTCATTTTACACTAAAATTGCATCATCATCCTGTGAAAACTTGATCATTCCATTAATAATTTCACACTCTATGTTAAATAAGTCTCGAGTTTGAGTCCGTTGAATGAACCCGACCAAATTGATTTTGTTTGTATAAGCCCAGTGCAAGAAAGTTGAAAATATAAAACTGCAGATTACGGATATTATCTGCGGTGCGCGAGTTATGATTTAAGGTAGTTTCCGTATTTAAGTTGGCATCTGCGGCTAGAAACTGGAAAGTCCAATATGGACTTTGAGTTAGACATTGACTCGGTCAATGTGTCAGACAAAGAAAGAAAGCAACGAAAAGATAAAAAAGAAGAAGAAGAAAGTTGAGTTGGTTGACCAAATCCCAGTTGGATTCTATTTCCTTCTCCAACACAGTAGGTTATTTTTTATGACGAACCAAAGATTCATTAATCCCTGGTGGTGACTTATGTATATATATATATTCTCATGGGCTGTTCTGTGGACTAAGAAGAAGTAGTCTTGAAGCATCGTTTACTGTGAGTGTCGTGGGAGTGCAAGTGACATCCATAGGTGCTGGGTGCTTGGCAGTGGGTTTATGATTTTGTTCGTAGAATTACATCAAGAGTTCGAGTGTTTATAGCGATTAAATTGTTGTGTTAAGAATTTGTGTCAATTCCTTCATGAGATTAAAAGATTATTTCGTACGGAATTGTGAAGCTAAATACTGTGTAAGTTATTGGGTGTAATTGAGGGCTTGAGAAACACTTAGGGCATTTGAGTGACTCGAGTGAGGTTGTAATCTCCGTTGTATCGCGTGATCTATAATGGAATTTCATGTTGTTCTCCTCATGGATGTAGGTCATTACGACCAAATCACGTAAATCTGGTGTCCGATTTATTTTCTTGTTCTGTTAATTTTATTATTCGATTGGTTGGCTTCCACAACACTCTAGCTAAAAAGTACACCTGCATAATACCACACTTCACTGTCAAAATGTTTCACTTTATCATTTGAACAAGCAAGAAATGCATGAGAAATACTTTACCTAATGTGAACATGTTTTAGCACTAAAACTAAAGATTAGCTGCATATAAAACATTGACTATCCCAGAAAGTGGCAAGAGAGTTTTTGTGGAATACAGCTTAAAGTAAAGCTTTTCTTCAAAGAACATAGTAACTAATGTAGCTGGAAAAATGACATTTGCTGCAACGATTGGAGATATAACAGTCCAGGTCCTATAAATAGTTCCACACAAGCTAAACATAGTATTGTTGTTTAAAATGTGTTTAGGCACGGTATACTACCAAATAACATCTCAATCTGTTTCTCGCTATTTATTTGCATAAGCTTTTACTATATGTTTTAAGGATGATGACCAGAACTATTTTTTTAACCACAGCTGTTTTTAATAAACAAGGAGTGTGATCATTTGTGTAAGATTTTGTAAAACCTCTGCTAACTGTTTTAAAAACTTAAGTTGTTAGATAAATACGTGGTTTAATATTTAAATATTCTATCACTCCCCCTTATGCTTAGTCTGGTTTTTTTGCCTAGTACTAAACATTGAAATATTTAGTTGGACAAGCAAATGGGATTTGAAAAAATTTGAACTCGGGTCCTCTTGCTATAATATTATGTGAGATTTTGTAAAACTACTGCCAATCATTTTAAAAACTTAAGCTGTTAGAAGAATGTGTGGTTTAATATTTAAATATTATATCAGTTTGGTTGGAAGAGGGAATGAGATTAACTCACTTGAAAGTCATCATTCAAGCTACTGCCAACCATTTATTAAATATTTTTAATAAACAAGGAGTATGATCATTTGTGTGAGATTTTGTATGACCATTATTAACTATTTTAAAAGCTTAAGCTCTTTAAATATTATCGTGTCAACAAAATCATATTAAAGGGTCAAGATCGTCAAAGTTTGTACTCTCTCTTTCTTCATCGCCCAACACCAAAATGGAAATGGCATAATTGAGCTGGTACCAATTCGGCTCAAGTTTTGCCAAGTAAGCAAGACACGTCATTAAAATAACATGACATGACCATTTATTAAAGGGATGTCTCATATAGACCCACATTTGAAAAGTTGAGGTACCTGCTTGAACAAAAGTCTAGGTAGTCGATCATAAATCAGACGAAAAGTTCAAACATTTGTGTTGTCATTATCCCTTTCACACAAAGTGGAGAACTAGCAACAGCGACGAAGACAAAAACTAGTTCTTCTCCCATTAAGTGAGGTCTGCAATAATTATTCTCACATGTCATTATGCATTCTGTGGACTTAAGTCTTATGTAAGGTTTAGGTACCCCAACTTTCTCCTCATTGTGTCTTCCATGTCCTTATAGGTTTTCTCTTGCCCTTACCAACTACTTATCCATCCTGTACTCACATCTTCTCACTGGAGGATCTGAAGGCCTTCCACGTTTCCAGTTAACCTCGATTGAGCTTTCCTCCTTTTACCTTTGATTGAGGTCGTACTCACCTTTCTTCAAATGTATTCATCTCTTTACTATTCAATTAGACCCTTGAGCGTGTAATGCAAATGTTGGCACGGGAGTTGGGCCCTGAACCATAATGCCAAACTCTCACATAGGATGGGAGAAGACTTGGGGCTCCAATTTACCCAACCCCACCGGCCACACTACTTGAGTACTTGTTTTGGGAGATTGATACACATGCACCAGACCGACTTGCTAAAATGGTATCAAGCAATGCACTAGCAGGAAGTGTGTGAACTGGGAAGCATGTAGGAGAGTACTACGCCATAAGAGCCATCTCTATAACCTGTTTGGAACAAAGTTTTACGTGGTAGGAGTCAACTCTTGAACCTACAGGCCACTTATAGAATCCTATGTAATTATTTTGGGGTTTGGTTAGAAAGCCGACATTGCAAGGACACCGGTGATATAATTAGGAAAGTTTATGACCCTCCGATCTCACACCTGATGGTGGAGGACTTATTGATTGATTCTTAAGGAAATGACCCACCTCCAATGGCAAGCAATTTAGTAATCCGTTTGTGGGCTTGGATTAGACCACGTGGGGACTGGACTAAGTCATTACATAAACTGTGCTATGACATGTGCAAGAGCAAGGCATTGCTGCTAGAGCATGTTCTGCAAGTCCAACGACATGAGATGGGCAAGCAGACAGGTTGTTTAAGAGTGAAGCATGCACCGGGCAATGACTAATTGGTGAAAAAGGGAAGGCTAGGCTACCTTACTCCTGGGCGGGTATGTATGTGCTAAACAGAGTAAAGCATGTGTATGACGGCCGCACGAGCAGACGGTGCAAAAGTCCTCCAATCCACAGGCTATTTGAAACAATCCGGCTGGAACCACATGAGCCAAATCCCTAAAAGACTAACTCAAATCGGTGGTGACCGTGGGGTAAGATGCTGATTGAGTATCAGTGCAATTCACCTCTCACTGTGTGTACGACCGTGATCTTACATTCTCCACCCCCACATATAGCAATAATGCCGACGTCAATATCGGCCCGTCGAGTTCAACCCATTAAGCCCAAAACCATACAAGGAAGGTATGACCAATCCCGCACCATGGCCGGTGCATTACTTTGATATCAATTGTTACAACCTGGCTTAAACAATGTGAGCTAAGCCCCAACAGGAGAACTCAAGGTGGTGGCGACCTTCGGGAGTGGGCCACTACTTATACATAGAACATTAAACATTTCTCTCGTACTCTCTGTGGGACTTGGGGTGTAAAAGTTGTGGGAGAGGCCATGTGTACTCCAAGAGGGTTGTGAGCGGGCAACTGTGGGCTGTCTCACGGTTGGTTGAGCAAGGCACATGCCGCCTCATTCGAGATGATGCATAATCCGGTGCATAGGCTTATTTAAGAACAGAGTGATTAGATCTATGAGCTAGTGGACTGGTTCATAAGTGCATTTCTAGGAGCATAACCTATGTCGATAAGCACAGTGCAAGAGCACTCACAGGTTGCACCGGCAAGGTGCATGTGCGTAGAACTATGAAACTGTAATAATTTGTAGGTTGTGCAGAAATATAGTGTTTGATATCGATGATAGTTTATAGTTTGTGTTGTGTGCAAGTGTACATGTGTATGATATAGTTGATGTAGGAATGGACAAGGGACAAAGAAGGATAGTTCAAGGATATAGGTCATGGGATAAAGCAAAATAGTTTCATTAATTGGACACAATAGTTGTACAAATATAGTTGATGGAGGAGCATGGGTCGAGGAGCTAAAGATGTGAGTTTAGAAGCTAACTCCCCACACATTCTTACATGAATGATACAAGCCTATTTATAGGCCATCTCAACCGACTCTAGAGGCTTCTGCCGACTCATATTCTTATCCTCTAAGCATACTTCTTTCCTAAGCACGTGTAGACTAGTTTGTTCTAGGATTTTCCAAGTTCTTGACTTTGTCCACCGATTTGGACTTCTGCTGCTTGCTTTTTCTTGCTGCTCACATCCTTCTAGAGTAGTCTAGATTGGACTAGAGATTTCTTTGTCAAAAATAGATCACAATTTCCAATAGAAACATTGTGCAGTTTGAGCTTTCAAATATTTGATTGTTCGACATTATTAACAGGTAACTAAAAAGAGAAACTATGAAACATTGCAACACATATTATAATCTACATCATGATCAATAGCTAGTGTATTCCAACTTTTATGTTGCACATTTTTCCAGTGTACTTGCTTTGAAAACCCTAATTGCCGCAAATGCTTCACTGATCAAACACCAAATTCAATTTGGTAGAAACTGTTATAGTTAATTTAATCAGCACTCAATGAAGAAAAACTCGCTTCGATATGCTGACATAATAGTTCACCACCTCCAATAGAATCTCCAAAACTTCTACTTAGGAGTAAAATAGCCATAAAGCATCCATTAGAAATATATCATAGGCAGGTTCTTACCTTGCGGACCCTGCCTGCAGTTGTACTAGTCTGCTCAGTCTTAGGATCATCTGCTCCATCAGTCCTCATCGGTCATCATGGCCATTGAAATCCATGAAACGCTTTCAGAACTATCCCATTGTAAAACATGCACCACACTAATGCTTTCCCATCCATTAGCGTTTCTGTCATTCTACTTCTATGATGTTCCCAGCATTGCCAAAGAGAGGTCGCAAGCTTAAGCCAACAGCTACAGCATCTGCAAGAGTGCCACAGGTACAGTAATTTTCCACTTGGTCATGATTTTTTGGAGAAATGTACATAAATGTTGTAGAAGTGGACTTCCAAAAGGATTGAGGACTCTTCCAATTGTCTCATTGAATGATATTTAGCATGCTTACCTAAATTACAATTTCTGTTCTAACTGTTGTGTCTATTAAAATTATCATCTTATAGATTGAGGAATATCAAGAATCAGCCATGGTGTCTAAGAATTTGTATAATTAACTCCACTTAGTGCGGAAAAAATGTATCTTGTTTGTAATTTATCAGCCAATTAGCCCCATGTGATGTCTACTCTAGGAAATACATCCAAAACTTATCCATGCCCGAGGAGAGAACAAAATATATATGTCATCTTCTCAATCATGTACATTGAGACTACTTGCGTAAAGCAGATGAAACCTATGGTAGATAGTGCAACACAGTAATTGTTTCATAACCAAAGAAGACAACAACTTCTCTTATAATCATTAAGCATAATCACTCAGCCAAGCATATTCTATCTACTTGATATGTCAATATTTCAAGAGAGCCACCAATGTCCAGGCAGAGGTAGCACAAAGTATTTTTTTTGCGATCTAATGGATCTCTTAGTCTGTGAAGAACGTGTTTGTGGATTAGGCCCAACAAGTTTTTAATGGGAGAGGGGACAATAAATTGAGGGATTAATTTTGAAACTATCGCATTAGGGGTATACTTCTTCTATTTATTTTGGATGAGCTGCTAGGACAAAGAAATCCAGAATCTATCACATTTTGGGTATACTTTCTCAAATATTTTGGCTGAGCTGCCAGCAAAAAGAAATCCAGAAGGCTTCGTCGAGTTTTAACAATCTTGGGAAGCTAGACAGGGTCAAAAACTTTTAAAATGGCAAATTTCAATTATATAATTAGTAAAGTCGTTCAGAATTCCTAAAGCAACTCGTCATGATAGCGTCTAGATTTGAAAATGTGGCAAATTTTACATTATAAAAATGTCTATTCACTTAACTAAAGGATTGGAAAGGGTGTTGGATGCCTCGTGATATGATAGCAGAATGTCAAGTATCTACAGACATATGAAGGTCTTCAAAATGTGGCAGGAAATTGATAAGTTCTCGAGTCTAGGCATGATATTTTCTCTTCAATCTGACGCATGCAGGCAAGTGATGGGAGAACAACTCTCTGGCCTCAGTGCCAAAAATCTGCAAAATCTAGAAAACCAATTGGAGATGAGCCTAAAGAGTGTTCGGGCCAAAAAGGTATTAGCTGAATATCTGCCTCAAACTGTCAAACTTTGTTTCTGTGTTATTACCAGGTCCAGCAAAAGACACACCGCTACCTCAATATATGCAAGGAATAATTCTGGTAATTATTTCTCTGCAGAAGCAAATTTTCTCTGACGAGATAAAAGAGCTGAACTCAAAGGTTTTCACAAAACTGGCGACTTCATTCCAATTGTATGGTTATTAAATATCAAGTGACTCACATAAGCTTAATTCATTCCAGGGAAACGCGATACATCAGGAAAACATAGAGCTGCAAAAGAAGATAAGTCTCCTCCATCAGGAAAATAATGCATTGAGAAAGAAGGTATTCGTTCAGATGACAAGTGCATCTATTACATCTACTTAAACCAAATCAATCAATCAGTCATTTGTTATTTTACCGACAAATTTCCTAATCCATAGGTTTATAAAGCAAGGGATATTGTGAATGAAGCTTACCAATATTCCCATGACCCATCAAATAGGACCATAGTACACGACTTGTTTGCACCTTCAAACCTCCAGCCAAGCCAGCCACAACCTCAAAGTAAAGAAGCCTGTCTAGAAGCAATCAATCTGGGGTAAATTTCCAACTCAATTATTTTGAAGAACATATTTTATATCAAGGTCATAAATGTCACACAACAGATCTGATTAAGCACAGTGAACCAGATTGCAACTGCATTAGCACAAGTTGGGACTATGGATGACTATCAACCATATTGTGTTGAAAGCTTTCAGACAGTTGAAAAGCTCAAGCTTCTACAAGTGTTGAGTTCTCTTCAGACAACAAATTTGTATATCCAGCAGAAAGACCTCAAGATATGGTATCTCATGTCTAAAACTCAAAACCATTGTGCAATGGGACACTTTATCTTTGTAAATGAAACATGTCAATAAATAACAAAAGCAAGACAACATGCCAAAAGGTATTCACCATCATCTGATAAGTTGTCCTCTTCGTTCTACCAACATCTGTTAAAAGGTTTGCACTGCCAATTCTACTCTAATCATAGTCTTGATCGCTGCTTTTCTTCCAAAAGTGTGACCTCTACAGTTTCTGAACAATTTAAAATTTTGCAAACTATTGCAGATTATAGTTCGAAATCCACACATTATGTGTATGAGAAAGGGTCTATAAAGATGGACCTCTTTATTGCTATGTGTCATATAAACACGAAGAATGAAGAGATACAAAAAGAAAATCATGCATTGGAGAGTTCGTTCAGCTTCCTTTTGTGACAAAGCACGTGTTATCTTCATAGATAAATTTGCAACCATATGTACACAATCGGACAACCTCGCACAGTCGTTAAGCATATAGGAAAAGCTGCTTAAAATTGAAAATCCAAGCCAGCATGCCGATTTTGAGTATCCCTTGTGTTGTAATGCAATGGATAGGGTGATACATTGTGTAGACATAGAAGATAGACCAAATAAACATTGTATCTAATCATGCATGAAGTGACAGGCAGATGGGTCAATCAATTAAGCTTCCTCTAAATCTGGCTAAAGTCGAGCAACATAATTGCATGTCAATAACAAATACATCCAGCTCTTTCAAAGCCATATTAGATACAGAGCAAGCATGTGACCATACGCATGAACTTCACTTTTTATGTCCTGATTGGATTGATACCATCATTCCTTACCCTTTTAGGAGTCTTCATCTAAATTACCTTCCTTTGACATGCACAACAACACTACAGACAGATCATCAATTGGGATGATTAGGAATTCATTTTTCATGCAGTTTCATTTCCTAATACGAAGTCGTAGCTGGCCTAGTGTCACACCCCGTACCCCACTAGAACGCAACGTCCCGTCACGATCGATTATGGTGCAACGCTCCTAAGAAGCGTTGCCGACCCAACGCCCAACTCAGAGATCAAACATATACGAAAGCACGTATATAAACATATATACACCCGTACAATAAAACACATGAGACCAAGGTAGCACAACCATCAAACAACACATTTGAAAACATATATATATATATATATATATATATATATATTAGTATTGACACAGAAAACTTTTTACAATGTTCGTCTATACATAGATAGTGGAAAGCATACACACTAGCAGCTACTACTCGGTCAAAAGGGGTCAATGGCAAGGTTTACTAGACAGGATCAAGGCAGGCTTCGGTCAAAAAGGTATAACCCGCTCTACCTAAGACTAATGGCAACCTAAGGAGTCCAGTCCGGATCGAACTCAGATGATCCACTTGACGAAGTACCCTGAGATTCGGACTCCTTAGAATCCATGTCCTCTACTCCTATCTCTTGAGCGGATCCCACCTTTGCAACTTCTCCGTCTTGCTCCCGATCGACCTCCATAGCTACTAGCTCTTCTTCTTCATGATGGTCCAAGTGTTCCGGGTCAGCGTATAGCACCTCGGGCTCCTCAACTTCCTCGACCATGATTGCAGGTCCATCCACGGTCTCGCCCTGACTACTCCAATCAGGCGGAGTTGGAGGATCAGAAATTTCACCACTTGCCATTTGCGGGATCATGACATCATTCACATCTACCGGGACATTAAAGGTTCTAAGCGGGGGTCCGATTACTCCGTCAGCTCCTTTATAACACCACGCCACGTAATCTTGGGTATGGTAATAGTCCTCTCACACATCCACAAAAAAAACAGAGTAGTATCTCACATATGTTGCTCCATCTCCACAAGGATGTACACTCGATGATCGCTGAATATGATGCGGTATCCCAAAAAGAGGCACTCTCCTCGGCATCCTATGGCTAGGGATCTGAAATGTGGGTTGATATAACCGTGAGACGAATCTCAGCGAGTATAACCCCCTAAACCTAAGCTAGGCTAATATGCAATCTCCTGACTGACAGCACAAAACAACACTGCAATCCAACTCATAAATAAACTTCGATCTAAGCCCTCTGACCCAGATCATTTACCTGGCTGACCCTACAGGTTATTCACAATAATAATATAATCAAATCACATATTCAAGCACTCGGTTCGCGCGTACGCCAAACGCATGCTCATACTCAATAATGATAATATCGCGTGCCATTCACCGAGTCTTGCACACTCGCACACTAACTCATGCATTCCAATGCATGCAAATATCCACATTCGGTCTCATGTCACACACTGGCTCAATTATATATATTCTCGTTATCCTAACCTAGTGCATGAGGTCTCCTTTTTTTAAATCACAACTTTAAATCACAACACTTCGTGGCCAGCGTAAAAATGCCCCTGGCCCAGTGTCTCTAGCCTGCGTCAAAACGCATCAAGCGCAACACCGATCTCCTTACGAACCAGAGTTCGCGTAAAACGCATCAGGTTGGTCATCTTCCGGACGTAGCGGACATCGTCCCGCATAACACACATCAAGACGGCACACCCTGCGTAACACGCATTAGGGCTAAATGTGATCACACGAACATACAGCCAATTATTATCTGAACTCCGCGTAACACGCATCAGGGCATTTAGGTGATCACATGCTCATGACAGGCACGCATTCTCGCACAATTTATCACACGTTCATTCTCGGCATTCACAATACGTGACCATGCAATGTAGTATAATGCACCATGAGCAACAACCAATCTAGGCACCCAGTCAAACTCATGCCATCAATTGGCCAATAACACTCCGCATTTGTCGGCCACTCAGTCACACGACATGACATTATTCAACTTCCCAACAATTGGACACAACAATCAATCAGTCATTCAGTCCGGGCACACCCAGCAGTCCAATCACATAATCACCAACTAATCCGAATTAGCCCAATAATTATCTCTAATAATCCCACTAATTTTCTTGGATTTATTCCACCAATTGATTCTCAATCCAGTTCGGATTATACACCGATACTACCTAAGCCAGTCCAAAATATACCGATAATATCTAAGCGAGTCCAGAAAAACGCACTATCAATCCTAATCAGGGTTTAGGAAATATACTCACTTAATTTCTGGATCACGGCAACTGGGAATGGCGATCAATCAATGATGAACAGCGAAACCGGTAGCAGAATTCCCGGCGCACGTACTATTCATACCGGTACTGTTCACGGCGATACTATTCACGGCGGTACGGACACTGTGCGGACTTCGGGGGAACGATGGCCGGCAAGATGGCGGCGACGGGCGCGCAGCCGTACGAACGCTACAGTACCGACTGTGACGCCCGACCTCGGGGTCATATAACGTGACGTCCCGTTCATTATTATCTTTCTTTAAACACAAGCGAAAGCATATCTCGGGACAATCACATTTAAAAAACAAACAGCGGGATTAAGACAAACAGCATCATGAGCAAACCTTGTATTTACAAAGCATGCAAACATGTTTTAACAAGCCCTTCGGGCTATGACAACAACACATATTTTCATAGCCATTTACACAATAATAACAATTGGCTTGGGTGTCCTAAGCCCACTACTGCTTCTCGCTCCTCGCTTTCCCCGAACTCCAACATTGCTCAAGCTCCCGCTATTGCTGCCGTCCGTTCGATCATCCTATGGACCTGAGAGTGGGAGGGAAAATGGGGGATGAGTCGGGGAGACTCAGCAAGTGAAAACACTAACATCAAGCGAGGATATATTGATCGCCGTTAACATAAGTCGACTCTTACCGCACCCGCATCGATGACAAATCAATAGCAAAGTTCAACAAGAGAATATCAAGCACGGCTATAACATGTGCACCTTGCCATTCAAGTCTCGATTCTATCTCAAAACAACATCAAACACGAAACATGATCAAACCAAGGAAATGAACCAACTACGACCAACCAAACGACCGAGAAATGGTCCAAGCAAACCACGTCACAACGCATCTCAACATCCTTTCCCGATATTAGAGAATTCACTTACCCAATGAATAAAACAAGAACTAGAGAACAAGTTTCTAGACGGGTGAGCTCGAGAACATTTCGGGCTTGAACACGAGCACTTGGGCCTTGGGTGTGGCTTCCTCACTCGATTAAATCACAAGAGAGACATGGGCTAGTCGGTATGCTTTTTCTCTCTTTCTTGATCATGGCTACAAAGCAAGAAATAAGAAAGAAGGTTGGCCGGAGCTCTCGGGGCATGGAAATGCGTGAGGGAGAGGAAGGGGGGGCTTCACATGAGGTTCTCCCTCTCTCTCTTTCTCTCTTCCTATTTATAAAGAGACAAAACTTGGGGCCAAAGTTTGGATGAGGTAAGCGCACGTGTCATCCACCCATTAATGGCCTAGGTCAAAAGTCAACACTTCATAAATGGCTTGTTGAAAAAGAAGACCAAGCATTAATACAAGTAATAATGAAGGGGATAAGGTTTGACTTAGTCAAACTTCTAGGATTTTCTACCAATTTCCAGACCATGGACTCTCTAGAGTCTTCTGGATTTACTAAATTCTCACACAAATGACTCGGTCTAATCGGGTTACACGAAATATACCAATTGGCACAAAAATCACAACCCGTGCCATACATAATCACAAGATTTTCTAAAGGTTTTCCGCGATAAACACGCATAAAAATCTCATTCAACCCGAGGTTTGGCATGGATATGTCCTCAAATATCACCAAAAGACATCAAGTCAAGATTCCAACATTTTTTATATAACAATTGATAAATCTTTGAAATCTGACAAAACCGAACAATTTTGCATTGTTTAAGAAATCGGACTTGAAAATATAGTAAATGGATTCCGAAAATTCTCAAATTCGGATATGTCATAAACAAACCCTTAATAAACATTTTTTGTGAAGAACACAAAATCTAAGTCATTCTTGCTCATTCTCAACCTTTCTACCACTACCGCGCCCGCGTAAAACGCATCAGGCCAACGGTCTTCTGACCTCGTCAGGCATCGTCACCCCGTCGGGTCGGGCATTGTCACCTCGTCAGGGACGGCATCGTCCCGCGTAAACGTACACGCCTCAGGATGGAATCCTATACACACTTTCCTTCTACCGTGCTCGCGTAAAACGCATCAGGCCAACGGTCTTCTGACCACGTCAGGCATCGTCACCCCGTCGGGCCGGGCATTGTCACCTCGTCAGGGACGGCATCATCCCGCATAAACGAACACGCCTCAGGATGGATCCTTGCCAACCAATTCCACATTTCCGTATCCTCGTTCCACTCAAACCACATTTACACACGGCCAACAAGCGCACGGCCAAACATACACACCTCACACACACATTTCACAATTTCACATTCTCGTTACACGAACACGCCACCCAATCACATTCTTGGCACGCGAATTCAATGCGCAATCACACTACCACACCGCCACACCTAACGGCCACATACACACGGCACACAGCCACGCCATATTCAGCCCAACACATAATCCCGATCCAGCCAACAAATCACAAACAACACAATTGATCAATTAAGCACAATCAAGCCATAACAATTCCACTCAATCACACAAATGAATCCCGATCGATCCACAATATCACTACCCTATCCAAATCTACTAAACCTCAATTTTTCATTGCCAAATCAGTCCATAACCAACAAATATCCAGCCTCTAATTCAGTCTCCAAACAGTCACAATAATTCCAATCAATTACACAAATTAATTGCGATCGCTCCACACATCACAGCCATCATCGAGCCTACAAATTCTCACCAATTTCTTCGCCAAATCAGTCCCCAAATCAGCCCACGACAACCAAATACCAGCCTTCATCTCAGCCCCCAAAACAGCCACATAAACCCCTAAACTGAACCCTAAACAGTGACCGAAATCCCATCAAAATAAATAGTAAACGAACTCCAAAAATTCTAAAATTTGGACACGTTGCGTAAAACATCTTGCTGAACATTTTCCGTGAAGAACTCGAAACTCAGTTCCAACTAGAAACACCTCTTTTGGTCACTTGAAGTCAGACGAAAATCAACTCGCTCTAACATACCGTTTTGTCCTAAAAATATATTTATTTCAACACCCAAATCACCTTGAAAATATTTAAAATTTTTATATGTTATAGTCACAAATGTCTCCAACAATTTTTGTGAAGGAAGTATTTTGAAAATAGGCCTAAAAAAATTTATAAAAATTCGAACAGACCCGAAGGTTTGGTGAACAGTAAATCGGGCAGTTTTATTTCGGTCCAAAGATGGATTTCCGAATGGCATCAAATGATTTTCAAAAATTCCCAAATTAAATTATGTTATACGTCAAGATGTTAGGAACAACTTTCATGAAGAACACTTCCTCAAATTCGGGCCACGTAAGTCACAGTAAAAATAACAAAAACCAACGATGCAGCAGCAACCTAACTGGTAATCAGCCAACACACACCACCGAGCAAACCAGCCATTAAATTCACCCTAAACCGAGCCCTAAACAAGCCTAACAATACCCGAAGTCCTAGGCGACATTTGGGGAGGTCACTTACCCTACAAAGGCGGGACAAACTAGCTGGATGGGTGGCTGGAACGGCGGAACAGCAGCAGCAGCACCGGCGGTGATGGTGGAAACAAAGATGAAGAAAGTGAGAAAGAGAGAGAGAGAGAAAGAGGAAGAAAATGAGAGAGGGGGCTGGACGTGGGAGGTTCTGGCCAGATGAGGGAGGAGGAGAGAGAGAGAAAGAGAGTCCATCTGGTCAAAGATGATGGCTAAAGGGTGTCACGTGTTGCGATCCTACGCACTTAGACCATTTTACCCTTGATCCGATGGTCTTGGTTAATCTTATCCAAATAATTCAAGGGCAAGATGGTAATTCTATAATTTTAATTTCTTTTTCACTTATTTTAGTCCTCAATTATTGCCCAAAATTGTCTAAAATTCGGAATTCCCAATACAGGGTCTAGGGGCAAAATGGTAATTTTCCGGTCCCGAGGCGAAATTCCAATTTTCGCTCATACGGGTTCCATATGCGCGTGGCCAACATAATGTGGTGTCGGAATCGCGAAATTCATTGCACAAGCTCTCGAAAATTGACTGCAAAGTTCCGGAAATAAAATAATATTATTTTTCCAATTTTTGTCGAAATTCCCGTTTTTGTCCAAAACCACTCTAAATGTGCGTGGCCACCCCAAAATGGCATCGGCCTTGAAAAATAACCTCAAACGGCCTCAGAATCAACATCGGGGTCCAGAGGGGCAAAATCATAATTTTCCCAGTCCTGAACCGAAATCCATTTTTTTACAGAAATGGGTGGCCCCAAGGTTGGCCAAGCTAAAAACGTCATCGGCCGCCCAAAATTGTCACTTTCAAAATTCTCGATTCCCGGACCCGAATTCCAAGAAATGACTAAAATTGAACAATCGCAACTTTAGCTTATCTTTTGCTAACGGGTGGCTCATTGGGATTACGCGCTCTCGACCCGTGACCGACACTAAGTCAAATCACGCTTAAGTTTGCTCGAACCAAAGCGACCTCAATTGTCATATAATTGTGAGGGTCTGTTACTAGTGCCCTTCGGACACGATCAATCAAATAGATCGGTCTCGGTTGGCTTAAAACATTCCCTCGTCAATCCATATGGTCGAAGATTGAACCAAGGTCAAGTTCTTTGGTCGTGCGAACTCAATCCCGTACTGGCCTTACCCCTAAGGTTAGTATCTCGAGAATGCGCGGGTCTTGGGTGAGATCTCGCTATAGTGCATTGATCAATTTCATTTCTTAAATCCCGGGAAAAGGATCGAAAATTCATACTGTTACACAGGCCAACGGTCTTCTGACCTCGTCAGGTATCGATACCCCGTCGGGCCGGGCATCGTCCCGCGTAAACAAACACACCTCAGGATGGAATCCTACACACACTTTCCTTCTACCACGCCCGCGTAAAATGCATTAGGCCAACGGTCTTCCGACCACGTCAGGCATCGTCACCCCGTTGGGCCGGGCATTGTCACCTCATCAGGGATGGCATCGTCCCGCGTAAACGAACACGCCTCAGGACGAACCTTACCCCGCGTAAACGAACACGCCTCATGGTATTACTTTTCTCATCAATCCTACATTTCCGTACCTTCATTCCACACTCTCCACATGTATCAGACGGCCACATATACACACGGTCACACACTAATTCACATCTCGCACATACTTTTCATAATTACCCACCCTCATCACGCGAACACCACACAAACACTCAAACTTGGCACGCGAACTCAATGCACAATCACGCCACCACACCTCATAGCCACACAATCACACATACAAGCTCATTCAAGCATCAAACTACCCGTCAAAATGCCACGATAACACCGAATAATTCTCGAGAGAGAAAAATCGAGAATATGTAAAATCGGATCCAAACTGGGCAGTTGCGCAGTGATAGAAATCCATTTGAAATAAATAGTAAACCAACTCCAAAAATTCTAAATTTTGGATATGTCATAAAAACCATCTTGACCAACATTTCTTATGAAGAAAACGAAATTCGGTTCAATCTGAACCATGCCTTTTTGTCTCTCGAAGTCAGACCAAAATCTATTCGCTCTAACAGACTGTTTTGTCCTCAAAATACATTTCTTTCAACATCCAAATACCTTGAAAAGTTTTGAAATTTTTATATGTTATAGCCACAAATGTCTCCAACAATTTTTGTGAAGGAAGTATTTTGAAAATTGGCCTGAAAAAATTTATAAAAATTCGAACAGTCCCGATGGTCGGATGAACAGTAAATCGGGCAAACCCATTTTGGTCCAAAGATGGACTTTCGAATGGCCTCAAATGATTTCCAAAAATTCCCAAATTAAATTATGTTATATCTCAAGATGTTGGGAACAACTTTCATGAAGAAAACTTTCTCAAATTCGGACCACAAAATTCTCTACAAAAATAGAAAATCAGGCGGATACAGTAACCGCGAATCCGTGATTCACCCCGAACCTCACGGATTCAAACCCGAACCGATTTCTACCGAATTCCAACCGCCTAAACTCATTTCCCGACATCTAATCCAATCTGCAATAACCGCTAACAATCATGATTAGCCATCAACAACCACAATCAGCCACTAATAACCACGATCAACCACCAAAAACCATTATCGACATCTTAATCAACCTCTAAATCCTCTAAACCATACCTGAACGAGTCCAAAAATACTCGACGTCCTAAATAGGAATTAGATTGCGACTTACTTGGTTTTAGACTAAAGCGACTAGAACGTAGTGTGGCGGGGGCGGTGGTGGGCGACGGACGGCGACGCGGCTTGGCGGTGGCGAAGGCAAGCGGCGACAGCGGCGGTCCGACGATGGGGGCTTCACGATGTGGGGGAGAGTTCGGGAGGGAGAGAGAGGAAGAATTTGGTGGGGAGGGGGCTGCCGTGGGGGAGGGGAAATGAGTGAGGAGAGAGAGAGATTTGACTTAAATAGTCAAATTTTGACCAACTTTTCCAAAATACCCATTTTGCCCCTCTCTCACTTGGTCTACATTAATCCAAGCCAAAATATCCAAGGGCATTCTAGTCTTTTCATCCTTGCATTATTGAGCTGATCTTATCCTCTTAATTTCCCAAAATAATTTTTCAATAATTCCCCCTAAAATTCGGAATACTCAAAAATAGGCCTATGGGCAAAGTCGTAATTTTCCGATCTCGGGCCGAATTTCCATTTTTCAACCATACCAACCCCAAATATCATTGGCCACACTAAAATGACATCATTCTCGTAAAAATAGTCGCGCACGACCCCGAAAATCGACATCCAATTCCGAATCTAATTTCGCGATCAAAATCGCTCAATCTCAATTTTAGGGTCTCTCACTAATGGGCGTTTGTTTAGGGATTACGCATATCGACCTAGGGTTATTCGAGTCATGGCGACCTCGATCGTCACCGAAGGTCGACTCATGATCAAGTTCTTAGGTCCACGTACATTTCCCTAGGTAGTCATTCCCTAAATGTTAGTATCCCGAAAATGATCAGTTCCGAGCGAGACTTACTAAAATGAAATGAGAAATAACATCTATTTCATTGATTCCGGAAAAAGGTCGAAATTCAGGATGTTATAAATGTTGCACTGATATTTTTAAGTAAACTGTTTGTGAGTATTTGGGAAGCCATTGAGCATCATTATATTGATTATCTATGAAGACCTACTCAGTGTAAATGGCAGATTAAAGACGGGCTTATCGATGTCGGGGTCATACTTCTTATCTATATGGTATTTTGGAAGACAAATCATTCTTTTCTATGTCAATGTTTCTTTTCTTTTTTGTTAATAACCACAAAAGCCCCCCAAATCGGTACACGTGCCAAATTTATCACAAACTAATTTTTTTATTACCAAAAATCCTAAACTAATATACTTGTGATAAATTTATTTTAAACTAATTTTTTTTATCACAAAAAACCCCAAATTGTATTTGTGATAGATTACTTTTCGTTAATTTCCGTTAAATTGGATTAATATCACAAAAAATCATGAACCGGTATACCTGTGACAAACGGAGGGTTAAATTCTAAACCCGTACACTCGTTAATTGTCACGTTATCCAACTCACTAATTTGACGATAAAATTTAATAGAAATTAATATAGGTTAAATTTATTACAAGTGTATCGGTCTGTTTGGTTTTTTTGTTGTTTAAAAATTGGTTTAGGGTAAATTTATCATAGATGTACCAGTTTGAGATTTTTTATGATATTAATTTTTTTTTTGCTTCTGCTTGTTCTTTTACGACATTTCCATCAAGTTGTCCGTCGAGAATACCCATGTTGGGCATGCCAGTGGGGCTCATACTAGCTTCCATGGAACCGGTTCTTTGTCAACATGCATTGGTTCAACCCATTTCCTCATTCTCTGGCTGAAGTCTGTCTCATTTTCCAAACTTGATAATTAATGCAGTAGTATTTCTTGATATCCTCTTTTCTTTCATTTTACTGGGAATCATCTCTCCTTGTGTCCATATGCTTCAAGATTACATGAGCCACAAGTTCAGAATTACAGTCTGCAGTAGTCATAGCAAACTATCCATGGAGGGTGTCTACCTCAACCGATCCTAAACATTTCGCTTATTTTGCGGGTGATCTTAAATTTCTACATGCCCTTAATATACCAATCCTTTGTATTTGTACCAGGCAACTATGCCAACATACAATAAGATGGTCATGACGGTGCAAGCGACATTGGTCCATACGAAGTCTTCGTGGGACTGAATTGTGGAATGCCAAAGTGTGATGGCGATGTTAATGCCCATCACGCTGGCGAGGACTATGTACCCGCTGATCACCAGAATAGCAGTTGTTATCAGTACTCCCATCTGCAGAAGATTGTTTTGTTTGTCATCCAACATGATGTTAACGTAGTCCTCCGTGTCGTCGACGTACTCCCTCAGCTTTAAGATCAGAAAAAATTAGAAGAGGACTAACGAGTTTAGCTATTAATGCACAGCGAAAAGGTTGTTCAGTGTCTCTTTTTGGGTATGTGCTTTCATAAGGAAATTCAAGTTGTCATCAGAGGGAAAGTATGAGATTCATACTGTAGAGAGCTTGTTAAGTGTGCCATCAACTTGCACGAAGTATGCCTCTAGAAGCATCTCTAATTCCGCCACGTGGACATGCCTGGCTGTGGCAGCGCCGCGAGAATCGCTGCTCTTGGCCGTTTCTATTTCATCATTCAGCAAGCCACGCAGAGGAGTTAAGCCGTCATCGGGTGAGATATCGGGATCTCCACTGTCATGCCTGTATAAATTTGGCGATAAGACAATAGTAACGGGATTGAGGTTAAACAGAAAGCAAGAGATTCAGTATGTGCCCGTCATTGTTGAGTTCATGAACTTCTTCTTCCTCCTCGACGGCAGCTGAGGAAGAAGAAGAGTTGTCATCTTCTTCTTGAAGCAGTTTGCTGGTCAGGTACATACCCGCCATGTCTCCATCATCTTGGAGAATATGCTCGAGCTCATCCCTCACCTAGAGATACATGGAAAAGGCTCATGCTATAAATTGTGGCCCCTTGAGATATGTCTTTATTGCAAGTAATGTTAATATGTATGGTAAATGCAATCATGTGTTGGTGTAGTGTTGATTTTTTTATTTTATTTGGATAACCCATAGGCACGTCAGGGAGACAAGGGCTACCTAGAGGCCCATAAAGCACAATATCTAGTCTAATATAACGCGAAAAATAATGGATCTTGCAATACTTAATGCATAAAAGGAGAAAATTATCATATAAATTAATAAGAAACAATTAAAAACAACACCAGAAATCTATGTGATTCGATTTAAGTATCGGTAACAGAGATTCGGTATTTGAATCCGTCAAGAACACGTAACGAGATAAGGTTCTTCCTCAACTCCGGAATATGTCTTACGTTAGTCAATGTTCGCCACTTCATCATGCATTTTAATCCGAACTGTTCCGATCCCTACTACTTCAGAAGTAGCATCATTTCCCATTACCACCATCAGTGTGCTGATAGATAGTAGACCAATGTCAATGAAGAGTTATAAGATAAGAACATTTAGGGTGTATTTGTTTAAGGGAAAGTGTTTTTTGGACTTTCATCCGTTTGGCTCGCCGAAAATAATTAATCAATTGAAAACACTTTCCGGTCAAGGAAAACATTTATGTATAAAAGTTAGGAAAGTGAATTCCCTAATCTAATAAGGTGAAAACGCTTTTCGGAATTGCTTTCCTTGACTTTTTTAATATTTTATTCTTTTCTTTCTTTTCTTTTTTTTTTCTTTTTCTTTTTTATTTTAAAATAAAAATATTAAAAATTCGAAGTTATTTTTTTGCCTAAGATAAAATCATGAGATTAAAATCATTTTTCAAATGAGATCCAAACACTAGAAAATGTTTTCGATCACACATCACCAAACAAAGGAAAACTAACGATTTTCTTAAAAAATGATTTTACGGAAAACATTTTCCAAAAACGTTATGTTTTCCGTAAAACAAACAAACCCTTAAAGTCAAGCACCCAATCATCCTCTTATGAAGTCGTGGTAATTGTTAACACATGGCCGACATCGCCAAAATTATAATTTTTTGTGGTAACAATATTACCATCACCTGCCTGTAGACTCCACCTAAACTCATTTACCCATGTACTTCGGACGTAGAGACTCTGTACCTCGTCGTCCAAACAGGAGCAGGCAGCTTCAAGGCATGCCTCTGAAGCAACAAACTCGGAAGGAAGAGTCTGCAATCTGTCTTGTTGTTCCTTCAACACTTGACTGTGTTCCACACTCTCTTGCGAGCCTTGAAAGATTTTTGCTAGCTCCGCTACAGTTCACTCATCGCCGCCATTTCCGCGAATCTAATTAGAAAAGCACAAGGTCAATATTTTCTTACTAGCCAATCATGGGTTCGAACTGTCCTATGTTTGTGGAAAGATAAAAAGAACCTATGAAGATTTATAGTCGCTGTGAAGATCTACAGTGACGCACTTAATCCAGTCTTCCAACGAAAGAAGAGGGGCTCTGAAAGTGCCTCGCATCTAGCTCGTTCAAGCGCCTTCACAGTCACGTCAACCGTTGAGGACGCGCATGACAATAAAGTTAGCGAAGTATGGGGTGACGTAGTACCCATTCGACACAAGATACAATATATATTTAGCGACAAATCCATAGGTTTTAGGACAATGTATTAATCACCGTGAATAAATATGTCTACCTATGGAAGGATATGTAGTCAACTTTATAGTGTAAAACAGTTTCCATTAACGTAATAAATGCCTTATTTAATCCATGATGAACACTATACTAATTATGGATGAGCGGTTCCAGGTTCCTTATAAGTTCACTTAGAACCTGAACCTACCCTCAGGTACAGATTTCTCATTTTTTGGAACCTGGAACTTACTCATTGGAACTTGAAACCAAGTTCCAGGGTAGGTTTTAGGGTCTAACAGGTTCATTTTTATTTTATTTCATTGTGAAAATGAACGCAACAATACTGAACAAACTTGTTATTTCCCAAAGAGAATACAAAAGACTAGTTTTCCTAGCATTACGGTTTAAATAAATACAATTAAAATGAAAGGTCATTGCGTAAATCGATATTAAGGGTGAGCAATTCCATGTTTCGTATAGATTCCACCTAAAACCTACCAATGATAATAGGTTCCTCATTTTTTAAAACCTATAACCTACCATATCACAGGTTTAAAGGTCGGTTCCAAGGTCTATCCAAGTTGCCACCTGTATTATTAATTGAACAATTATTGTAAATTATCATCTTTAATGATCACTGTTACATCCCGATTTTTGGGCTTGGGAAGCCGCAGGTAAATGGTAATATCCTCAATTTCAGTCCCTTGGAAATGGCTATGGGTTAAGTTTGGTAGTTTTCCAATAAGAACTAAATTGTTTTCTTTTGTTTTGGAAAATCCAGTTTTGGATCCTTTGTACCCCTTTGTTTTGTTATTTTTGAGGAGACTCTTGTGATCCGAATTTCTAAACGCTTTCTTCTGGAAAGTTGTTCCAAACATCTTGAAGTTTTATATGATTTAATTTCAGAATTTTTGGAGTTAATACGAATAATACGATGGCCTTATTTTCGGACCATGTGAGACTGCCCAAGATGGGTATTTCGGTGATGTTTACACCGTCTTTATTTTCTACGAGCTTTTCTGGGCCGATTTTGGAAAAGATTCTTTCACGAAAGTTGTTGAGAATTTTCTTTTCTATAACGTGTATAAATTTGGAAATTTTCTGAGATGATTTGGATTCTGAAAAGAGCTTACTTTGAGAAGTAAATATGCTATTCCAACGAACTATTTTTAGTCTATTTTTGAGTGACTGAAAATGGTATTTACAGAGAGAATTAGATTTTGTATTCTTCATGAAAAATGTTTATTCAGGGCTTGTTTATGACATATCCGAATTCGAGAATTTTCGGAATCCATTTACTATATTTTCAAATCCGATTCGTGAACAGTGCAAAGCTGTTCGGTTTTGTCAGATTTCAAAGATTTATCAATTGTTATATGAAAAACGTTGGAATCTCGACTTGAGGTCTTTTGTGGATATTTGAGGATATATCTGTGCCAAATCTCGAGTCGGATGGAATTATTATGCATGTTTATTGTGGAAAACCTTCAGAAAATCTTGTGATTAAGTATGGCACAGGTTGTGATTTTTGTGCCAATTGGTATATTTCGCGTGACCCGATTGGCCCGAGTCATTTGCATGAGAATTCAGTAAATCCAGAAGACTTTAAGGAATCTACGGTCTGGAAATTGATAGAAAATCTTAGAAAGTTGACAGTCAAACCTTATCCCCTTCATTATTGCTTGTAATTAATGCTTGGCCTTCTTTTTCCACAAGTATTTATGAAGCCAATTATGAAGCTTGGTCATCAAGTATTGACCAAGAGGAAGAGAGGAGGCCACGGCAAGGAGGGGGGAGAGAGAGAGGAAGTCACGGCCAATGAGTGAGGAGAGAGAAAGGAAGAATAATTGGCCAATTCATCATTACTCTTGACCTTTTGACCTAGGCCATTAATGGGTGGATGATGACACGCGCGCTTACCTCATCCAAGCCTTGGCCCCAAGTTTTGTCTCTCTATAAATAGGAAGAGAAAAAGAGAGAGAAAGAGGAAGAGCCTCACGTGAAGCCCCCTTTCTTCCTCTTGCTCACGCCACCTTGCCTCTTTCTCAAACCGCAAGCCACTTTCCTTCTTGTTTCCTTGCCGAGAGAGAGAAAAAAAGAGAGAAAAAGCTTACCAATTAGCCCGTGTCTCTCTCGTGGTTCGATCAAGTGAGAAAGCCACACCCAAGGCCGTGTGTTCGTGTTTAAACCTGAGAACCACCAAGAATCGCTCGAAAGACATTGAAGTTCTCGTGTTCTTCACACATCTCGTGTTCTCTAGTTCTTGTTTTATTCATTGTGTAAGTGAATTCCCTAATATCGGGAAAAGATGTTGAGATGCGTTGTGATGTGATTTGCTTGGTCCGTTTCTTGGTTGTTTGGTTGGTCGTACTTGATTCATTTCTCGGTTTGACCATGTTTCATGTTTGATGTTGTTTTGAGATAAAACCGAGCCTTGATTTGTCAAGTGTGTACGATGTGGCCATGCATGATGTTCTCTTATTTGAACTTTGCTATTGATCTGTCGTCGATGTGGGTGCGGCAAGAGCCGACTTATGTTAACGGCGATCGATATATCCTTGCTTGATATTAGTATTTTTACTTGCTGAGTCTTCTCGACTCATCTCCCGTTTTTCCCTCTCAGGTTCATAGGATGGTCGAACGAACGGCGGCGACAGGGGGAGTTTGAGCCATGTTAGAGTTCGCTAAAAGCGAGGAGCGAGAAGCAATAGTGGGCTTAGAACACCCAAGCCATAATGTTTGTTGTGTGTAAATGGCTAAAGTCGGCTAAGTTGGCTTGTAAAATATGTTTGCGTGTCCTATAAATACAAGGTTTACTCATGATGCTGTTGTTTTTAATGTAATTGTCCCGAGATATGCTTCTGCTTGTGTTTAAAGAAAAATAATAATGAACAGGGACGTCACGTTTATGACCCCGAGGTCGGGGCGTCACAACCACCACTTACTTCTATGATTCACTAACCATAACTTATATTTAGACACACGAAAAATATGAAATATTAACAAGTCATAAAATGAAAATTCATACTAGTGATTGTAGATAATTCTAATACCATGAAACACTGCAGGATTACGCAAAAATATTTCAAGTTCCATCTATCTAGAACTTGGAACGTACCTATTGAAACAAGTTATCCAACTTTTAGAATCCGGAACCTACCCTGCATACCTTGAAACCTAGAATCTACAAGTTCCCACCGATCAGTTTCTCAGGTTCTTGGTTTTATCTTGGAACCCTGCTCACCCCTAATACTAATTCAACTAAATATAAAACATTTTTTTTTGAATCAAGGAAAAATTGAAAACCTTCACTCTTTTGGATTCATGATAATGCAAGAACCGTCGCTTGAGCTCCTCCACAAAAGGAACCACCGCTGGGTCCTTAGAGTTCAGCAGCAAAACATTATGTGCACTGATAACCCCTTGATGTGCTCCAGCTTGATCACAATGGCTCTCTCGCGGCCCGTGATGGACGACGGGTACAAGAGAAATGGGTTGAGGATCCAGAGGTTGGGGCCAAGAGCCCCGTGTGGCACATGATGCACTGCTTCCCGGCATTGATCTGCTGGATCCGGCCAGTTGAGTCGATGACAAGCCAGGACTTGAGCCGTACTGCCTTCTTCCAGTGCCAATGATCCTTTGTGTTTCCTGTGTCGATTGGGGTCGGGTGCACCGCCAGGTCATCTCAGGGCATCGTTGAAAGATGATCGCTGGTCCCGGCCATTGAGTGAAGATTGCTTTGTGAGCATACATTAATGAGGCAAGGTCTAATTAACTCTCGGATGAATAAACTATAGAGCATGATTGTTGGGTGTTACGTATCCGGTGGATTGCGCTTAACGAGCCAGGTGATATGCAGTGACGGCCCTCACTGGGTTATCCATAAACGCTGTCCTAGATTGTCCTTTTTAATCACTTTTTCGGTACAGAAAGGACGCACTATCAATGTGATTCTTTTTGACCAAAAAGAAAAGAAAAGGTCATTCTATAGAATTATTTTACAAGAGATTTGGCAGAAATGATTTCTCATTTTGTTAGGAAAAATTATCCTAGACTAAACCTTTTACACTTTTACCAATTCAGTCCTAAATCTTTTAATTTAATAATTAAGTTATAAATATTTTCACTTTTTATCAATTTTGGCCGGAAATCTTTGACAATGAAGCCGACCGTGCCATTGGCCGTGCCACATTAGCACGGCCGACGTGATATGGACATTTTTAATAATATTTTAATATTTTTAAAAATTGTTTATTTCTTTTTTCTATTCTTCTCTTTTCCTTATTTACTTTTTTCTTTTTAATAATGTTTCCGCCGGCCATCACCGGGCCTTGGCAATGGCTAATAATGGTCGCCTGGCTTAGGCGAGGGATGCCCTCGCCAACCTCTCCTAGCTTATGCGAGGGTCGCCCTCACCAGCCTCGGGCGAGGGATGCCTGTGCCTAGCCTAGCAAGGGTTGCCCTCGCCCTCGCTCTCGCCTGATTTGGCAAGGGCAACCATCACTATCACCAATCCAAGTGTGGGAGTCCCTTGACTAAGTTTGGCAGAGGGAAAATAGGGAAAATGTTTAAAAAAAAAAGAACAAAAAAAGAAGAGAAAAGGAAAAAAAAAAAAAAAAAAAGTAAAGAAGGAAATGAGAAGAAAAGAAAAAAGAAAGAAAATCAAAATATTATTAAAAATATCAACGTCAATGCCGGTTGTGTCATATAGGACAGCCATCATCCACGTCAGTGATTTCCAACTAAAATTTACTAGATGGACTCAATTGACAAAACGTGAAAAAGTTTAAAACTCAATCCATACAATTAAAAAGTTTACGATTGAATTGGAAAAACACAATAGATTTATGACTTTTTGGACAATTTTTCCATTCTCTTGTAAACAATATGACAATATTTAGATGATACAGTATGGATTTCTCACGGATTGTTAATACGTGATTGATTCGATTGAACTGAATCAAAATGATTCTTGTATAAACCACGATCTTGGTTCATTTATTCACTTTCATTCTCTTCTATTACATGGTTGATGCACAACATTCAATTCATGACCTGAACGCATCGGGTCGATCCATGTCAAGCACTCTAAGCTACACATTACAAGCAAGGCTGGACAAGAGCTGGTATTGCAGGGTCTAACATATTTTTTTTCTGTATATACAAGAAGAATTGTGCCAATTGACAACCTAATAAATACATATATGATACGAAGTTGGCTTGAGGGAGTTTTACTTGCAAAAAGGAAGTGAATGCCAGTTTTTTTTTTTTTTTTTGAACAGAAGTGAATGCCAGTTTCACATGATGACAATGTCGACGATTGTACAAATGGATGTCTTATAAAATGGCCCGCAGGTTTCAGCTTTTGACTTCCCTTAATGCCTGTTCATCAAATTGCTAAAATATTCACTATTAAAGATTCTAAAAAAAATGCTAAAATATTCGATCTGAAACCCGTTGAAAAAAATAAATAAGAGCGAGCCACACATGTCGGGTAAACACCACAATACGCGGAGCAACTATTGCATAAAGTAATTTAATAGATTAAGTCAATCATATTTTAAGAATCTAAGAAATTCATATCGAGCTCACGAAGAAAGACAAGTTCCGATTTTTCTTTTCACCATCTTATTTGGACCGGAAGTAATTTACCATCTTAAGTTGAAGTATACCCCCATTTACTTGAAAACACCAATTTGAGTTATTAACCAATTTTTTTGTTAATGAAGCCATCGACTTGTTAAATATTACTTGCTTTTATTTGAGCCACTCACTAAATTTTATTTAATCCATTCAAAATTATTAACTGCTCTAATAATTTACCAATTCTTGTTGAAGTGACCAACTTTTGATAAAGTATTAAATATAATTTTATTATGCTAGCTGACTCAAAATAAAGTGGTAATTTCATATAAGAGTTGATAAATTCAATAGGAGTTGGTAAATTATTTGAAAAATTGGTAATTCAGAAACAACTTAGTCAGCATTAATAAGTGGCTCAAAAAGATTTAATAACCTGAAACTAATTAGCAACTTTTTTAAAAACGCCAATAAATACTTAGATATAGTTGATAATTTGTTACAAGAGTTGGTAATTTCAACAAAAGTTAGTACTTATTACAAAAGTCGTAACTCAAAACGAACTTATCAACTTCTGTTAGTGGCTCAAATAAGAGTAGTAACTAGTTGATAAGTAATTCACATAAAGTTGATAATCAGATATAAAATTTGGTAACTTCAATAAAATTCTTATATTATTAGAAAAGATCGTAATTCATAATCGACCGAATAAATATTGATACGTTGCTCAAATAGGTGTTGGAAACGCAGAGATAAACACATATTGTAAAAGCATAAGCTTTTCCTTTAACTATTCTGCGCATACTGTCCGTATCTGTGTTTTCACACAAGACATTCTCCGAGCACTGTTGATCTTGACCTACTAGCTATATAAATCGTTCATGCTTGTACCATGCTATTGCAATAGCATACAAGACAATCGTTCCGACCGTGCATCTGCCTGCCGTCCAGAGGAAATTGTTGATTGTTGGATTTGGAGGGTGGAAGAATGCGATTTTGATGTTCATGCTGAATATTCCGGTCACGACAATGAACATGAACATGGTGATGAATTGTGTCACCGTCGATATCACCACTCCCATTTGCAGCAGATTGTTTTGCTTGTCATCCAACATTATGTTCACATAGTCCTCCGTGTCTTGAATGTATTCCCTTAGCTTTCAGCAGAGACAAGATGAAAATGTTTGTAAGGAATCAAATAAGATTCGTCGTTGTCGAATCCTTATGTTTATTTACTTTTGAAGGATATTAACTTTGGTAAAAAAAAATCCCTTCGAAGAATTGCTGTCCTGAGGACACTAGTATTTTTCTTCTGGATTGGGGAGATGAATCTTTGTATGGAGCAATTCTACTATCCATAAATAAAAAATAACTCTATCTCTCTCTCTCTCTCTCTCTGTGGCACGCCTCTGTGCATGGTCAGTGATATTTTTTCTCAACATTTCGGAATTTCTTGCTTGTACAGTAGTTGTTGCTGATGGAACAAGGATCCTTTGGAGATCAACGGAATGCCACATTTTCTCTTGCTGAGGAGGATAATACACTTGCAAATGCCCTCAGATTTACCTTGAATCAAGAGTCAGTACTACAATACTGTACTTGGTGCTATTTGTCAGATCTTTCAATAGCAGGATCATCCATCCATTAATCGTTTTGGTCAGTATCAACATGTAAGTGTTAAACATCAGGAGCAGAGATGTTATTAAGCAGTAAACTTACTAACGGGAAGAATTTTAATTGGATAGTTATTAGGTATGAGTTTTCGCCTATCATTATCACGTACTGAATGTTCTTTTTTCCCTCAAAATGATGGTTTCTTCTTACTTTCGCTTTTCATTGGGTGAAACCATCGAATGAAGCCTGAGTTACTCGTCTTGTTGGAGAGTAATGAATATGGAAAAATGTTACGATGAAATGCTAACTGGAACATTTTCTGTTATACTTTCCCTTTTCTCCTTGGCATAGAAGTTAACCTTCTAGTATACTTCAATCTTCTCCATATTTTCTGTTCTTGCTGTTGCACAGTTTGTCTGTTTTTGGTAAGTTTAGATTCCATAGAGTTTTAGTACTTGCTGTGTCTGTTCTGCAGTCCACAGGTAATATTTTGTGGTTACAGCATTCCTCATCCTTCGGAAGCCCGGGTTAATGTTAGAGTTCAAACGACAGGTATTATATGCTCTCATCAATCTCAAGCCTAAGAGATGTGATGTACTTAGTGTTGAAAGATCGGCGATGCGACGGAAGCGGATCGTAACTTTACAATTAAGTCGGGAGCCGTAGAAACGATAGAAAAAAATAAAACGAGGAATGATATAAAAGGACACGAGAAATTACATGGTTCGGTCCGAATGTCGGAACCTACGTCCACGGGAAGAACCGGCAAATAATTTATTAATAAATCGGAGAATTACAGAATTACAATCACTCACGCTTAAATATTTTCCAGCCCTAATATATACCCAATGCCTACAGTGTTTAATGACTCAACTTGATGGACTGAACTTTTACACACAAATCTCGCACAGCTCAAGTCTCTCACTCTTTGGAGCTTTCTCTCGTCTCTCGGCTATTTCTCCCTCGAGCTTCTCTGTCTGTTCGTCCGCGGTTCTCCTCTTATAGGAGAACGAATGGCTCCATCTTCAGAAGTCCATGCAATTAATGATGGCATGCGCGTGTGACCATCATGCACCGCCACAAAAAAAAAATGACCGTAGCTTCTGTCTTCCCTCCTTCTTCTTTTAATAACAAAAGGACAAAGAAAGCCCACAAAAGTTGACCAGAAGGGAGGAAGAGAAGTTCGGTGCCCACGTTCTTCTTTTACGGTCATGCATTCACATCATGTGCATGCATTTAAGATGAAGAAGAAAAATGGACGTGGAGGCATGCACATAAACCCATGCGCAGAAGATTTGTCCATCTTCTCCACGATTTGCGCTGTTCTCTTTGAATGCTACACGGATGTTCTTTTCCTTTTCAGAGTATTAATAAATGTTGAGTGTGCATATTGAGTATCGTGTACGGACTCAAACTCGATACATAATTTAACGCTTCGAATGCTTTGCTTTGCTTCTAAACATCATGTTATAATGTGAAATTGTAGTTGGTTATTTTTTTTTTTTTTATAGATGGGTAGACTAGGAAATACGATTTAAGTGTCAATGGATTTTGTCAAAAATTGGTTTGACGAGCTCATGGAATCCGCACAGCACATCACGGAATCTTTAATACATGTTGCCATACTCAGCATTGTTAAGTCATTCAAAATTGTACTTACTCTCTGTTTTAACTTTGCACCTTAAGGCCATGAAACTTCTTCCACAGAACATTGGAGAGGATTGCCCTGGTTAGAAGAGGCCTCCCTTTCACAGGCATTAGGCCTAGCTTTCATGTCTCGCATCCATCTTGCCCCACCTTCTGTAACCAATGGAGCTGTTGGTCATCAAGCATTTTCTTCTGTGGTGATCTCCAAAATGGCTTTTCATGTATTCTACTCTGTTTGAATCTTTTACGTGGCGTTTCTCAGATGAGCCAGCAAGAGAGGTATTGAAAGATGCATGCCAAGATCTGATGCTGATGTGTCAACACATAAGGGGCACATTCGATAAAGCTGTCAACGATATTAGAACGGAAAATCCTCCTGATAATCATCCTTCCCAGGACATTGACTCAGATTAAGGGTGAAATTATTGCAGCTATCATGTCCCGAACTCCATCGAGCGCACGACATCCTCTATTGATCGATTAATGCGACATCTCAGGATATCGCCAACCTCACTTAACATGATCAGAGATTTTGAACTATCAGCGGAAACCACAAAATACCCGGACAATTAAAACTGGGGAAATCAGGGAGAATATATATATTCATTTCTGACTATCAAACTTATACAATATTCACAATTTACATCCGCCATTTACATATGCATACCGTACTATAAACCACCAACAACAAAAAGAATCGATGACCTGGGTATTCTATCCTAAAAAATGGTACGCTTCCAAAAACTATTTCCATCCCCTACACTAGCCCCTACGCCCCTTGTTTGGCGTCTACTCTAAGTCTGATTCTTCGTCCTCCGACTCTGAGTCCCCTTGTACAGTCTGCTCTTCCGAGGACTCTAGCTCAGCTTCGATCTCGATCGAGTTGTTTATATCGTCCGACTCAGTGGGAACCTCAACCTATTCTTCCTCAGCCAACTCCTCAAACCAATCATCCTTAGGCACGAAATCAGGGGCCATCCAATACTCATACGGAGGAACGTACTCTGGTTCTTCCTCAGGTTCAGCGAGCTTAGCAGGTTCATTTTTGGGTTTCACCTCAGGTTCTACTTCCTCTGGTTCTTCCCCGGGAATTGGCTCAAGATCCACGTCCATTGGATCATCTCCTCCTAGAGACTCTTCCGGCTTCGGTTCGTGCTCAGCCTCTGAAGATCCCAGTGCCGCAGGCACCGGATGTAGTCCAGACTGCGCCAAACTAGTTTCCGTACTAGTTAACTCACCGTTAGGAGGGGGTATAGCAGCCGGATCCCAGTCTCTAACCAAATCAAAAGGGACGTCAAATCCCCAGACGGGCCCGAACTCATCCACTCCGTCCCTGAAGAACCAAGTGGTGTATGTATGGGGCTCCCACAAGGGTAATCCTATATCTACAAAAACTACGTTAGTGTGTTTAATCCAGGTCATATGGTTAACCATGGGAAACTCTAAAACTTCATGTTCGGTGTGCATCGGTACTCCAAAACGCTCAGGTGGCGGCAGCGATGAAGGAGGATTCATTGTTCCTGCCGGGGTTATAAAATGTTTGGTTGAAATAACCGTGAGATTATATTTCAATAAGTGTCACGCCCTGAACTCCCGTCGAGCCCGCGACATCCCGCCTCCGGTCAAACAGTTGCGACGTCCCAGGAATGTCGCCGACCTCAATTCGCCATCAAGAGACTTACAACCACAATGGATAATAACAAACAATCCCAGACAATTATAAGATTGGGGAGATTAGGGAGGATTTACAACTTTCATTTCCCAATACCAAACTTATGCTATAGTATTTACAATTACAAAGCCCCTACATATGCAAGCGCCCCAAAAATTACAAGTCATTAAATATACAGGTACACACCGAACTACATCTACAACACTGTGAAAGTGTGCTTAATCCAGATAAAGTTATCGCCCATCGGAAACTCTGCAACGTCCAGCTCGGTGTGCACGGGTACTTCAAAATGCTTTGGTGGCGGTGGTAGAGGATTTACGGCTCAGGTCGGGGTTCTGAAATGTTTGGTTGAAAACAACCGTGAGACACTTCTTAGTAAGTTCACCCCTAAACCCAACCTAGGCTATCACGTACATCCAGACAATCACATAGACACACATGCATTTGTACACATCAAACCATTACATTGCCGGCACATCAAATAATCTAGTCAAACTCAAGCATGCGCACACCCATACTCAATCACAATCACATCGTATGCAAACACGTGCGTGTATCGTTCTCATCCCACTATTTCTTCCATTCTCATTTTCACTTTCACATCCACTCACCAGTGACCCGCGTTGAAGTACACACCTCAGACACACTGTGATCATTCATTTTTCTCTTTCACTCGCCAGTGACCCGCGTTGAAGTACACCCCTCAGGCACACTGCAATCATTAATTTTCTATTTTTCACTCGCCAGTGACCCGCATTGAAGTACACGCCTCAGGTACACTGCGATCATCCACTTTCTACTTTCACTCGCCAGTGACCCGCGTTGAAGTACACGCCTCAGGCACATTGCGATCATGCAGTTTCCTCTTTCACTTGCCAGTGAACCGCATTGAAGTACACGCCTCAAGCACACTGCGATCACCCACTTTCCATTTTTACTCGCCAGTGACCCGCGTTGAAGTAAATGTCTCAGGCACACTGCGATCATCCACTTTCCACTTTCGCTTGCCAGTGACCCGCGTTAAAGTACACGCCTCAGGCACACTGCGATCATTCCTTTTCCATAACACTTTCAGGCCCGCGTAAACGTACACGCCTCAGGCCATATTTCTTGCCCACGTAAACGTACACGCCTTAGGCTCAACATCTATTACCTGCTGCACAACCCCCGTAGAAGTTCACGCCTCGGCTGGCAGTCTTCTAGTAATACCGGGCATCGTGCCGCATAAATGTACACGCCTCAGGATGGCACAATTTTCCACAATTTCTCATATCATGCCACACACCATTCTTTCTTTCTCAAGTACATGGTTAATATGCATTTACCACAATCCACTGGCCCATTACACGCAGCCCGCACACGCACCATTTAACACACAATTCATGCTCATTCAGCATTAGATATGGCAATATCAATAATTAATTTTAATCTGACTCACATATGCATCCAACAAGCATATACAATTACCCAATTGCACAACAACATGCTCAATTTGATCACCACAATTTATTTATAATTAAATATGCATCCAACACGTAAATTCTCATTTTTCTCCAACTAAATGGCGTCGGATTAATTCCGATCCTTCACGGGACTTTCTCGCCATAATTTCTACGTTCCAAAAATTCAACTTGCGTGTCGATCAGACCATCACAGCCTCTTGAACAGTAATCCACAACTTATGAACAGTGATTTGCAGCATATGAACAGTAATTCGCAGCCCCCATTTTTCTGAATTTCCAATAAATATTACCCGAATTAATTCCTAAGGTCCGCCATAAAATTTTCACTCCCTATTCATACAATTCTGCACCTAATTCCATACTGATTTTGTCCGAAAATTACCCATCGATACCCGAAGTCCTAAATTAGGTTTAGGCGCGACTTACCCGTGTTCTAGTGACGTATGATTAATTCCGATCCTTCATGGGACTTTCTCGCCATTAAATACCGGTTCTAAAAATCCAACTTGCGTCCCGAACCGAGCATCACAGCCTCATGAACAATGAATCACAGCTCGTGAACAGTGATTCCTACCTTAAAATTCCCTCAAATCGTCCTCCAAAAATTCCAAATTAATTCCCTAAGGCCCGCCATACATTCCCGGTCTAAAGCCTCAACATTTCGCACTCGCATAAGTCCAATTTTACCTAAAAATCAAATTGTTCGGCGATACCCAAAATCCTAAATCGGGATTAGAGTATGACTTACCGCGTTCTAGGCTAAAACGGCAAGAACGGGGAGTGGCGGCACACTACGGCGACGGCGTACGGCTCACGACGGTGTCCGGCTTGAGCGGCGGCGGTCCGGTCCTCCTAGATGGGGATCACGGCCACCTTGAGAGAGAGAGAGAGGGAAAGAGAAAGAAATATGGCCTGAGGTTGATGGTGGTGGTGTACGGTGGCGTGAACGGCGGCTTGAGGGCGGTCCGGTGTGGTGGTGGCGAGCGGCGGCGCTGGCGGTGGAGGGAGGAACGGCCAAGGAAGCTCACGGTGGGGAGAAGAAAAGAAAACTAAATGGGGGAGGGGTCTCATGGCAAGGAAGAAGGAGAATGGGGAGAAGAAGAAGTGTTCTTGACCTAAATAGTAAATTTGGACCAAATGCGAAAATGACCAAAACGCCCTTTTCTCATATTTTTAATCCGACGGTCCCGATTCGATCTTATCTTGATCCGACGGCCGAGATCGATTCTTGCACAAAAATATCCATGGGTATACTTGTAATTTTCAAAATATCCAAGGGTAAAATTGTCCAATCAAAATTTTAGGGCAAAATTACCAAAATGCCCTTTACCCTTAAAACATACCCTTTAATAAATCCTAAGAGTATTTTGGTCACTTTCTCCGTTTCTTGTCCAAATCGAATTTTTCCGAAGGAATTGAGCACATCAAAAATTCACACGTGTCACGTGCAACGTCGTCCTAACATTCCGGCATGACTTCCTAATTTTCCGATGTCCAATTTGGGCAAAATTTCAATAATTAAATTCTATTAAACGCATCTCGAGCGTTTCTCGAGCTAACGGGCGGCTTGCTGGGGAAATTCGCTGAATCGACTCATGACTGATACTGAATCGAGTCACGTGCAAGTCCGTTCAGTGCGTGACAACCTCGGTTGTCATTAAAATTGCGAAGATCAATCACTTGATTCGAGGGGTACGATCGTTTGGTATAATTTCGGAATTATTCATTAAGTCGTTTCGTGGTCCAACAGAATCACCCGCGAGCCACCACTAGGACAATGGCGAACTGACCCCTAACTATCCTTAGATCGGCCAATAGTGGTTCAAAATATCACTTCTGCGATTTAATGGTCGAAATCCATTCACGATCGAATTTCCTTTAGACGCACGAATTTAATTCCCCTATTAGCCTTTCCCTAATGATTAGCATTCCTAGAAATGATCAGTTCCGGGCGAGAAATTTACTACGAGCACATTTCATAAAACTCAATTATTTCATAATTCCCAATTGGCGAAAATTTCGGAATGTCACAGTAAGTACACTCCTAAACCCCACCTAGGCTATCACGTACCTCCAGACCATTACAAAACACAATCACGCACCCAATATCACATAGCAAGCACATCATTTATTCTTACCTAGGCCTATCATGCGTGCTACCTGCACGTTCGTCACAATCACATCATATCCAATCACATGCAAGTTTAAATCTCATTTTGCATATTCGTTCCGATCTAATCACATCTTTTTCACAACTCTTGCCAGTGACCCGCGTTACAGTACACGCCTCAGGTTCACTGCAATCAACTGATCACAATACTCCATGGCCCGCGTTACAATACACGCCTCACGTCATGTCTCTTGTCCGCGTTGCAGTACACGCTTCATGCTCAACATCTACCACCTACGACACAACCCGCTTTGAAGTACACGCCTCATGTTGGCAGTCTTCTTGTAATACCGGGCATCGTCCCTCGTTAAAGTACACGCCTCAGGACGGAAATATTCCCATGATTGCACATGCCACACTACACACAATTTCTCGTTCATTTGCACACTTAACACTTGCTTGCCAATAAATTGGCCAATCACACGTGGCCCGTGCACGTCTCAATTCACACACAATTTCATGCTCAATAAGCATCCAATATGGCCAATTGACAGATAATTCAATTTGGCACTGGGCGTGCACATAATCAAGCATATTTCTAATCAATCAATTGCACCCAAATGCACACAATTTCATTACTACAATTCAACCACATCGCGAACACACAATCAACATACAATTTCTCATTTTTCCACCTCCAAACTTTGGCAAATCAATTCCGGTCCTTCACAACAATTTCTCACACTTCGTTGCTGGACTTAATTATCCAATTTGCACACTGAACCCATCACCATATGTCACGCCCCGTACCCAAACGTGGCCTAAACATCCGCCCAGGGTCCAAACGAAGTGCGACGCTCCCAGGAATGCGTCACCGACCCGGTTCCAATTTTAAACAGAGATAACATGCCAAAGCGGAAACGACGTATATATAATGTATATATATATATATACACCCAGACAAATAATAGCAACCGTGAATAGTAAACTAAAACAAATTACGATCTATTAAACCAAAATATACAATCTTTACAAACTTGAATACAATATCCCTTTGATCAACAAAAGTACACCAAAAGGGCCACGGCAGCGGGGGATTAGTGGCCAAGGGATATTAATCTATCTACCGGAGGGCTACTGGTCAAAAAGTATCGGCCCTCACTCCCTAAGGCTGGGACCTAAACTAGGGCTCCCGGTCGGGATTAGGTCCAGACGTCTCAAAAGAACTCCCGGACTGCCCCCGGCTCTTCCTCTTTGAACTCATAGGCTCGTACTCTGTCTCAGCTCAGGGTCTTGCTCTTCAGCCTCAAGATTCATGGCCGGGGATCTGAAATGTTCGGTTTTACCACAACCGTGAGAAACTCAGCAAGTAATAAATCTCTAATCCTAAACTAGACTAAGTGTACCTCCAGAGGGTAAATAAAACAGATAATTAAATGAACCAGTGCAACAATAAACGTCAATTCACCCGGGCCCAAGGCCCAATTCACTATAACATCCTGTTGGGAAGACTTTCAATATCAATCTAAAGAGTATGCAGTCATATCGACGCCACGACCCTAAGGCCAATAATCTATCCCGACCCGTAGGCCCGACCCGAAGGCCACAATCTATCCCGACCCGTAGGCCCGATCCGAAGACCCCAACTGTTTCGACCCGAAGGCCCGATCCGAAGATCACAACTGTCACGACCCGAAGGCCCGGTCCGAAGACCACAACTGTCACGACCCGAAGGCCCGGTCCGAAGACCACAACTGTTACGACCCGAAGGCCCGGTCCGAAGACCACAAATTGTAACGACCCGTGGGCCCGATCCGAAGACCACAATTGTTTCGACCCGAAGGCCCGACCCGAAGGCCACAGTTGTTTCGACCCGAAGGCCCGACCCGAAGGCCACAGTTGTTCCCGACTGACACGAGCATCGACAATTTCAATTTCAACTCCATAATGGTGCGCTCAGTCTTTTCCATTTGACACCCACTAAAATCCGGCGCTCATCCGCACACTAAATGCAGTATACGACTTCGTGCATAATGGGTACTCAGATCAGTACTAACGTGCGAGTCGACTGAGCCAAAACATGGTCTAGTAATATTAGTCACATCTTGACCGATTCAATATTATCTCGGCATGCCCAAATTAATCTCATCCAGCCCTTCTTGGCACAGCACTCAATTCGCGTATTTAACGCGACATAAATCCTTACACTTAGGGCCCACTATTAATAAATCAACCTTAGTCCTTAGCCCCACAAACATGGCATCGTACAATTCAATCCAATCAAGTCCCACTCAATCACTAGATCACCCAACGGGAATAATCACAACAAGAATCCAATTAATCCCAACCTAGGACAATTTTCCCAAATTCGGTCATGGGTATGAACAGTACCCAACAGCCCTAATTTTGGCTCTAAAACACCCTTAAACATCATTATTAAGTCCCAATTAGGTCCTATAATCAGCCCATACATAATCCCCCACAATTAAACCACAATTTAGCTTAATTACCCCACTAATTTACCCCTAAAAATCCACAATTAGGCTAATTAGGGTTTAGAAATTTTTACTCGCCTATTATCGATCTTGGGTCGACGGGAGCGAGCGATCGATCACCGTCTCGCGGTGAGAATCGACGGCGGCGCTCCGGGGGCAAGCCGGCGTTCACGGCGACTCCGGCGAACTCAAGGCCAATCCCGGCCAAAACAGGGGACTGCTGGGTGGGGGGCTGAGGACGGGAGGAGAGAGGCTGAGGACGGCGAGGCGGTCGGTGGGGCGGCGCACGGCGGCGCACGGCGGCGGCGCGGCACCGGCGAGCGAGCCGGCGTCGCTGCTGCTGCTCCCTCTCGCCTGGACAGAGCAGCGGCTGAGGCGGCGGGAAACGAGGGGAGACGGCGGCCGACGGGGCTGGGACGGCGCCTGGGGGCCGGCGAGCGGCGGACGAGCCCGGCTGCTCCGGCGCGGACGGCAGTCCCGGCGTGAACAGTCGCCGGCGAGCAGAACGGCGAGGAAGAAGCGTGCGGGGGAAGCTGATCGGGGGAGAGAGAGAGAGGGAGAGAGAGAGAAGTCTGAAGAGAGGAGAGAGAGAAGGTCAAAAAGTGGGTCAAAGGGGCTTAGTGGAGTCCAAGTGTCACAATCCTAGGGTTTAGGACACTCTACCCTTTGATCCAAGGGCTCAAATTGAATCCCACTTAAAAGCAAGGGCAAAATGGTAAAACACCCCTAACCAAGGCCTAACCAGGTCTGGTTAGTCCCAACTAACCCTAGTTAGACCCCAAAAATTGATTTAAAAATCGGAATTAAATAATACAACCTAGGGGCATTTTCGTAATTTTCCGGTCCCGGACCGAAATTCCAATTTTCGCACATACGCGTTCCATACGTGCGTGGCCAACATAATATGGCGTCGGATTTGCGAAATGAAATTTCTAAGCCCTCGGAAATCGTCCGCGAAATCCCGAGAATAAAATAATATTATTTTCCAATTTTTGTCGAAAATCAACTTTTTGGCCAAAACCGCTCTAAATGCGTGTGGCCACCCCAAAATGACCTTGGCCGCGAAAAATAACCTCGATCGGCGTCCGAATCGGGTCCCGGTGTCCACAGGGGCAAAACCGTCTTTTTCTCAATTTCTGTCGGATTTTCAGTTTTCGACCGCGTTAGTCCCAAACATGAATGGCCACTCTAAATCGACGTCCGTCTTGCAAAAATAGTCGTAATTACCCTTGGTATTTTGATATCGAAGTTCGTGCCCAATATCGCGATCACAATAGCTCGTTTTGCAGTTTTAGGGTCTCTCGCTAACAGGTGGCTGTTTAGGTATTACGCGTATCGACCTAAGACTGTCCGAGTCATGATGGCCTCAATTTCGAACAACGAGAGGAATTATCACTAGTACCGGGGTCGCGATCGTTTGGATTAAAATCGGGGTTATTTATCAGTCGTACTTTCAGATGTGCGAAATCACTCGCGATCTGATCATACGTCGTTGAAAATATCGACCCGTCCTTTTTCCTAAGATCGGCCTATATTGGTTCAAAATATTTCCTCGACGTTCGTTGAAATCGGCGCTCAATCGCGGTCGAGTTCTCGGTCCACGTACCTAATCCTATTTAGCCTTTCCTTTTTGGTCAAGATATCCGTGATTGATCAATTCGTAATAGACTTACTAAAATTACATGAGAATTCACATACACTTTATTGGACTCGATAACGGGTCAAAATTTCGGGCTGTTACACCATAGCACTCAAATCAGCCACCCACAGCCCGCCTTTGGCCTATAATTTCCGTCAAAATTTCCCGAATTCGTCTCTGAGGCCCGCCAATCAATTCCACTCCGAAAATTATACAAATCCACACCTAAATAAACCCAATTTCATTCCTAATTTTATCTGTCGATACCTGACATCCTAAATGAGGGTTAGAGCGCGACTTACCCGAAACTCTAGACTAACGCGGCTAGAGCGAAAAGCGGTGGTAAACGGCGGGGACGACGGTGAGCGGCGGCGCCGCTTGGCACGGCGATCGGCGGCGTGCGGCGGTCTCGGCTTCCCTTGGCCGTGACCCATGGCCACACAAAGGAGACAAAGATATGGACGGCGTGGGATGGTGGTGGCGGTGCGGTACGGCGGCGTGGGGCGGCGGCACGCACGGGGGGTGAGCAGCGGCACCGGCGTATGGCCAAGGGGGAGAAGGCGATCGGGAAGGGAAGAGAGAGATGGGGCCGAGAGTTAGAGAGAGAGGGTGAAGAGAGAGAGTGGTCTTGGGTCTTAAATTGGTCAAACTAATAATTGAAATGCTTAAAAGACGATCTTACCCTTTACTCACAAACCAAACCGACAGCCCAAATTCGATCTTATCTTGAAATCGACAGCTGAGATCGAATCTTGTCTAAAATATCCAAGGGTAATTTGGGAATTTCATAAAATTCCAAGGGCAAAAATGTCCAATAAAAAAGTTAGGGCAAAATGACCAAAATGCACCTCCCTCATAAAACATGCCCTTCATAAATTCCCAAGGGTAAAATGGTCACTTTTCCATTTTCTTGCCAAAATTGCATTTTTCTGAAGGATTCGGGACATTCCAAAATTACACGTTCCAATCACAACGTTGTCCTAACGTCCCGTCGTGACTTTCTAATTTTTCGATGTCTAATTTGGGCTCAATTAAATAATTAAATTTTATTACACGCAACTCGAGCGTTTCTCAAACTAACTGGCGGCTTGTTGGGGAAATTCGCATATTCAACCAGTGACTGATAATAATTTGAGTCACGTGCAAGTTCATTTGGTTTGTGACGACTTCGGTTGTCATTTAAATCGCAAGGATTGATCACTAGATCCGAGGGCATGATCATTCAATATAGGTTCAGGATCATTCGTTAATTCATTTCGTGGTCCAGCAGAATCGCCCGCGATCTACTACTATGACAGTGGCAAACTAACCCTTGGCTATCTTTGGATTGGCCAACAGTGGCTTAAAATATTACATCGGTAATTTTATGATCGAAAATCAATTCACGATCGAATTTTTTCTTAGTCGCATGAATTTAAATCCCTATTTAGCCTGTCCCTATTGGTTAGTATCATAGGAATGATCAGTTCCGGGCGAAAACTAACTACGAGTATGTTCATAAAACCAAATATTTCATAAATCCCAACTGGGCAAATTTCATGATGTCGCAGTAGCAGCTTTCGATTTATTAAGCCTCAATCTATGGTCATATGACCTTTTTGAAGAATGGCCTCTATCGAATTCTTGTCTGCAGAAGAATCTTGCACTGATATTTTAAGTAAACTGTTTGTGAGTAATTGGGAAGCCATTGAGCATCATTATATTGATCATCTATGAAGACCTAATCAGCATCAATGGAAGAATTATAGACAAGGATATCGATGTCGGGGTCAGACTTCTTATCTATGTAGTATTTTGATAGACAAATCATTCTTTTCTACGTAACTGTTCTTTTTTTTATTTGGCTTCTGCTCATTGCTTTTACGATATTTCCATCAAGTTGTTCCTCAAGAATACCCATGCAGGGCTTGCCTGTGGGGCTCATGCTAGCATCGATGGAACCGGTTCTTTGTCAACATGCATTGGTTCAACCCATTTCCTCATTCTCTGCCCGAAGTCTGTCTCATTTTGCAAACTTGATAATTAATACAGTAGTATCTCTTTATATCCTCTTTACTTTCATTTTACTGGAAATCATCTCTCCTTATGTCCATGTGCTTCAAGATTACATGAGCCACCCGTTCAGAATTACAGTTCTGCAGTAGTCATAGCAAACTATACATGGAGGGTGTCTAACCTCAACCGATCCTAAACATTTTGCTTATTTTGCAGGTGATCTTAAATTTCTACATGCCCTTAACAGAGCAATCCTTTGTATTTGTACCATGCAACTATGCCGACATACAATAAGATGGTAATGATGGCGCAAGCGACGTTGGTCCATATGTAGTCTTCCTGGGACTGATTTGTGGGATGCCAAAGTGTGATGGCTATGTTAATGCCCATCACGTCACCGAGGACTATGTACCCGCTGAGCACCAGAATAGCAGTTGTTATCAGCACTCCCATCTGCAGAAGATTGTTTTGTTTGTCATCCAACATGATGTTGACGTAGTTCTCCGTGTCGTCGACGTACTCCCTCAGCTTTAAGATCAGAAATAAGAAGAGAACTAACGAGTTTAGCTATTAATTCACAGCGAAAAGGTTGTTCAGTGTCTCTTTTTGGGTATGTGCTTTCATAAGGAAATTTAATTTGTAATCAGAGAGAAGGCATGAGATTCATACTGTAGAGAGCTTGTTAAGTGTGCCATCAACTTGCACGAAGTATGCCTCAAGGAGCATCTCTAATTCCGCCACGTGGACATGCCTGGCTGTGGCGGCGCCACGAGAATCGCTGCTCTTGGCCATTTCTATTTCATCATTCAGCGAGCTACACGGAGGAGTCAAGCCGTCATTGGGTGAGATATTGGGATCTCCATTGTCATGCCTGTATAAATTTGGCGATAAGACAATAGTAACGGGATTGAGGTTAAACAGAAAGCAAGAGATTCAGTATGTGCCCGTCATTGTTGAGTTCATGAACTTCTTCTTCCTCCTCCACGGCAGCTGAGGAAGAAGAAGAGTTGTCATCTTCTTCTTGAAGCAGTTTGCTGGTCAGGTACATACCCGCCATGTCTCCATCATCTTCGAGAATATGCTCGAGCTCATCCCTCACCTATAGATACACGGAAAAGGCCCATGCAATAAAATGTGGCCACTTGAGATACGTCTTTAATGCAAGTAATGTTAATATCTATGGTAAATGCAATCATGTGTTAGTGTAGTGTTGACTTTCTTTTTTTTTTATAACCCACGGGCACGTCATGGAGACAAGGGCTACCTATAGGCCCATAAAGCACAATATCTAGTGTATTATAACGAGAAAAATAACGGATCTTGCAATGCTTAATGCGTGATAGGAGAAGATTATCATAGAAATCACCGAGAAACAAAAAACAACACCACTTCCTTACCAAAAAAAAAAAAAAAACAATAAACAACACCATAAATCTACATGGTTCAATCTAAGCATCGGTAGAAGAGATTCAATATTAGAATCAGTCAAGAGCACGTAGCGAGATAAGGTTCTTCCTCAATTCCGGAACATGCCTTACGTTAGTCAATATTCTCGCCACTGGATCGTGCATTTTAATCCGAACTGTTCCAATCCCTACTACTTCACAAGTAGCATCGTTTCCCATAAAAATCTCACCACAATCCGTGTACTGATAGGTAGTAAACCAATGTCAATGAAGAGTTATAAGACAAGAACATTTAGAGTCAAGCACCCAATCATCTTATGAACTTGTGGTAATTTTTAACACATCATTGACATTACTAAAATTATAATCTTTTGTGGTAACAATATTACCATCACTTGTAGACTCCACCTAAATTCATTTACCCTTGTATTTTGGACAATCTCTCTTGCAATGTCCTGCCTCATAGCACTGTGAACATTGATGGTTCCGAACATTGAACCTCAATTTAATACAGCTCATCCATCTACTATTTCTAGACTCCTTATGATTGGCTCTACCCCAAATAATAAAACCTCATGCCATATTCTACGTTAAGTTATTTTTTGTAACTTCTTTTGTTATTCTTTTAAAACAAGGTCGATTTTATATCTTTCAAGGTAATCGTAATGTGCTCTTATAGTAGCGAATCAGTAAAGTGCTCAGAAAACCCGATAGAGACGCTAACAACATAATGCCTTGTTTCTCATCATGAAAGGCCTCATTGACATTCTTTAAATCCATCATGAGTTTATTAAACTCATCCAAATGGGCTTTGATAGATGTACTTTCAACCGCCTAGAACTTAAACATCATTTTCAGCATATATAAGAGATTGTTCAAACCCTTCATAAAATATAGTGCTTAAAGTTTTGCCCACAATGCTCCAACATCTTTCTCTTTGGTCACTTCAGTCAATATGTCATCCGATAGATTCAATAGAATTATGCTTTTCGCATTCTCTATCAACTCTACTTTATCGGCCTCCTTCATCGTTTCTGGCAATTTATTATTGTCATTGAATACCTTCGCCAAAACCAAGGTTGTTAATAGAGCACACATTTTAATGCTCTACAACCCAAATCGGTTCCTTCCATTGAAATTCTCAATCTTCACTTTTATTTCGGACATACTTTCAACAGCAGAATTTCCAAATAGTGATCAAACAAGTAAAAGCCCTAAATCAACTCTATAAACTTTAACCTTAACTCTAATAACAATTATTGTAATATAATGCAAAAACTAACGGATCTCGCAATTAATGCTTAAGCGAGAAGGAAAAAAATCAGAGAAACCAATGAGGAACAAAAAAAAAAAAAACCAAAGAACATGGTTTGATCTAAGTATTGGTACATACTCCATAGAGAGAATCAGTTATAAAAATCTACCTTGAATTCGGAGAATACAGAGCTTACAATCGCTCAAGTATTTCAGAGACCTAAATTACACCCAAAGCAAAATGCAAGTGATCCTGATTCAAAGTAATTTGCATGCAGTTAGATTTAAATGGGTGAGCTTCAATTGAGCTGGAAATTCTCCAAAGTGCTAAATAACTGCGCCAACCCAAGGATATTAATCCGTTCGTGCATATAAAAAAAAAAACCAACCAATTTCTACAAGCTTATTGAGATTCGTCACTGATTGACGTGACTATTAGATGTCGGACCCAATTTCAAGTATGAGGAAAACATAGATTAAGGATAGATAGAGAAGAAGCGGCACAAACCTTTTGAACGCGTTGAGTTAATGCAACCAAGCGGCCCTTAATTTGATGAACCCTTTCGAAGTAGAAGCTACTAATCTCCGATGCTAGCTTATCCAAAGCGGGATAAGCCTCTTGCTCTAATGCTTTTGTCTGAATGTTCACATAAGTTGATTAGCTTTATGAGCATTAAGTACTGACTAATTAAATAAAGAAAAACCAACAACATAGAGACTCTGTACCTCGTCGTCCAAACAGGAGCAGGCAGCTTCAAGGCATGCCTCTAAAACAACAAACTCTAAAGGAAGAGTCTGCAATCTGTCTTGTTGTTCCTTCAACACTTGACTGTGTTCCACACTCTCTTGCGAGCCTTGAATGATTTTTGCTAGCTCCGCTGCAGTTCGCTCATCGCCGCCATTTCCGCGAATCTAATTAGAAAAGCACAAGGTCAATATTTTCTTACTAGCCAATCGTGGGTTCGAACTGTCCTATGTTTGTGGAAAGATAAAAAGAACCTATGAAGATTTATAGTCGCTGTGAAGATATACAGTAGCGCACTTAATCCAGTCTTCGCACGAAAGAAGAGGGGCTCTGAAAGAGCCTCGCATCTAGCTCGTTCAAGCGCTTTCACAATCACGTCAACCGGCAAGGACACGCATGCCAATAAAGTTAGCGAAGTATGGGGTGACGTAGTACCCATTCTACATAAGATACAATATCATATATATATATATATATATATATGTATGTATGTATGTATAAAGCGACAAATCCATAGGTTTTAGGACAATGTATTAATCACCGTGAATAAATATGTCTACCTGTGGAAGGATATGTAGTCAACTATATATTGTAAAACAGTTTCCATTAACGTAATAAATGCCTTATTCAATCCATGATGAACACAATGCTAATTAAGGGTAAGCGGTTTCAGATTCCTTATAGGTTTCACTTGAAATCTGGAATCTATTCTCGGATACAGATCCCTCATTTTTTGAAACCTAAAACTTACCCGTTGGAACTTGGAACCAGGTTTGAGGGTAGATTCTAAGGTCTAACAAGTTTATTTTTATTTTATTTCATTATGAAAATGAACGCAACAATACTGAATAAATTTGTCATTTATTAAAGAAAATACAAAAAACTAGTTTTCCTAGCATTACGGTTCAAATAAATGCAATTAAAACAAGAAATCATTGCGTGAATCGATATTAGGAGTGAACGGTTCCATGTTCCGTACAGGTTCCACCTAGAACCTACCCATGATAATAGGTTCCTCATTTTTTAGAACCTAGAACCTACCATATCATTGGTTCGAGGGTCGGTTTCAAGGTTTATCCAAGTTGCTACCTATATTATTAACTGAACAATTGTAGTAAATCATCTCCTTTAATGACTATCACTTGCTACTATGAGTCATTTACCACAACTTATATTTAGGATTCGTTTGGCAACCATTTGGTGCCCAGGAACTGATTCTACTCAGAAATTATTCTTTTTTATTCCGTGCGCCCGGGAACAATTTCTAAGTATTAGGAGACGTTTGGTAACTATGCAAAATTTTCTTTTTATTAATAATATTTTCAATATTTTAATATTTCTTTTTTTATTTTTCCTTATTTTTTTCTTCTTTTTTCTTCCTCTTCCCCTTCTTAGCGCATGGCAGCTGGCGATAGGCTATAAGCCAAGGTCGGTGAGGGCTGGACCCTCGCCATCGCCATTGTCCTCGCCACCGCAACCCATCTCCCTCACTTGCGTTGCAACAGTGAGATTGACCTCGCTATTACGACCTAGGTGATGGCAAGGTTGGCCTCACCCAACCAAGGCGAGGCCGACCTAGGCGTTGCGACCCATCTCCCTCGCCTAGGTCACGGCAGCGAGGTTGGCCTCGCCATGGCTAGGCGAGGCCTCGCCGTCGCTGCCACGAACCGCCCTCGCCCAAGCAACGAGGGCTGCAACACTCTCAGTGGCCCTGGCCTATGGCCAATCACTAGTGGCTGGCAGCTGGCCAGGAAGAAGAATACCAAGAAGAATCGGAAATTGAAAAATTGTTCCCAGAATTAAGAAGTTACTTTTTTTGCTTTTTGATTCTGTTCCAAAACTGATTCTAGAGAACAAAAGAATAGAAATTATCATTGTTTGGCAACTTGCCAAACAGGCCTTAGACACACGAAGAATATGAAATGTTAACAAGTCATAAAATGAAAGCTCTGAATATTAGTTGCAGATTATACACTCATTATCTAACATCATGAAACACCGCAAGATTACGTAAAGACATAGATCAACAAAAAAACACAAAAAAAAAACTCTTTTGGTTTCAAGTTCCAAGTTTTAGGTTCCACCTACCTAGAACTGACCTATCGAAACAGGTTATCCAATTTTTGAACTTGGAACCTACCTTGAAATCTCGAACTTACAGATTTTCACCGGTCAGGTTCTCAGATTTCAGGTTTTACCCTGGAACCATGCTCACCCCTAAAACTAATTCAACTAAATATAAAACATCTTTTTTGAATCAAGGAAAGATTGAAAACCTTCACTGCTTTTGCTTCATGATAATGCAAGAACCGTCGCTTGAGCTCCTCCACAAAAGGAACCACCGCTGGGTCCTTAGAGTTCAGCAGAAAAACATTATGTGCAGTGATTATCCCCTTGATGTGCTCCAGCTTGATCACAATGGCTCTCTCGCGGCCCGTGATGGACGACGGGTACAAGAGAAACGGGTCGAGGATCCGGAGGTCGCGGGCCGAGAGCCCCGTGCGGCGCATGATGGACTGCTTCCCAGCATCGATCTGCTGGATCTGGCCAGCTGAGTCGATGACAAGCCAGGACTTGAGCCGTACCGCCTTCTTCCAGTGCCGATGATCCTTTGTGTTTCCTGTGTCGATCGGGGTCGGGTGCACTGCCGGGTCAACTCGGGGCATCGTCGAAAGATTATTGCTGGACCCGGCCATTGAGTGAAGATTGCTTCGTGAGCATACATTAATGAAGCAGGGTCTATTTAACTCTCGGATGAATAAACTATAGAGCATGATTGTTGGGTTTTATGTATCCGGTGGACTGTGCTTAACGAGCCAGGTGATATGCAGTGACGGCCCTCACCGGGTTATCCATAAACACCTGTCCTAGGTTGTCCTTTTTAATCACTTTTTTTGGTACAGAAAGGACGCACTATCAAGGTCATTCTGTTTTGAGCAAAAAAGAAAAGAAAAGGTCATTCTATAGAATTATTTTACAAGAAATTTCGCAGAAATAATTTATCATTTTGTTATGAAAATTATCCTAAAAGTCCTAAACTTATTACACTTTTACCAATTCAGTCCTAAACCTTTTAATTTAACAATCGAGTCATAAACATTTTCACTTTTTATCAATTTTGACTGGAAATCGCTGACATGGACACCGGCCATGCCATTAGCCATGCTAACGCGATATGGACATTTTAATAATATTTTAATACTTTTAAAAATTATTTATTTCTTTTTTTTTTGTTCTTCTCCTTTCCTTCTTTACTTTTTTCCTTTTTTATTTTTAACAATATTTCCGCTAGCCATCACCGGGCCTTGGCAATGGCTGATAATGGTCGCCTGGCTTAGGCGAGGGTCACCCTTGCCAGCCTCGAGCGAGGGACGCTTGCACCAAGCCTAGCAAGGGCGGCCCTCACTTGATTTGGCAAGGGCAACCCTCAATGTCGCCAATCCAAGTGTGGGAGTCCCTTGACTAAGTCTGGCAAAGGGAAAATGGGGAAAATGTTAAAAAAAATAAAAAAAAGAAGAGAAAAGGAAAAAAAAAATAAAAAAAAGTAAAGAAGGAAATGACAAGAAAAGAAAAAAAAAAAAAAATTAAAATATTATTAAAAATGTCAACGTAAGCGCTGATTGTGTCATGTAGAACAGTCGTCGTCCACGTCAGTAATTTCCAATTGATATTGACCAAATGGATTCAATTGGTAAAACGTGAAAAAATTTAAGACTCAATCGATACAATTAAAAAGTTTAGAACTGAATTGGAAAATCACAATAAATTTATGACTTTTCGGACAATTTTCCCATTCTCTTGCAAACAGTGCAACAATATGTAGATGATATAGTATGGATTTCTCGCGGATTGAATACGTGATTTATTTGATTGAATTGAATCAAATGATTCTCGTATAAACAACAATCTTGTTCGTTTATTCACTTTCATTCTCTTCTATTATATAGTTGATGCACAACATTCAATTCATGACCCAAACCCATCGGGTCGATCCATGTCAAGCACTCTAAGCTACACACATTACAAGCAAGGCTGGACAAGGGCTGGTATTGCAGGGTCTAATATATTTTTTTTCTGGTACAATAATAAATCAAACGAAGCAAAACCCTGTCTAGACAAGAAGAATTATGCCGATTTACAACCTGATAAATACATATATGATACGAAGTTGACTTGAGGGAGTTAACTTGCAAAAAAGGAAGTGAATGCCCGGTTTCACATGATGACAATGTCGACGATTGTACAAATGGATGTCCTTCAAAATGGCCCGCAGGTTTCAGCTTTTGACTTCCCTTAATGCCTGTTCATCAAATTGCTAAAATATTCACTATCAAAGATTCTAAAAAAATGCTAAAATACTCGATTTGAACTGCATTGAAAAAAATAAATATGAGCGAGCCGCACATGTCGGCTAAACACCACAATACGCGGAGCAACTATTGCATAAAGTAATTTAATAGATTAGGTCAATCATATTTTAAGAATCTAAGAAATTCATATCAAGCCCACGAAGAAAAACAAGTTTCGATTTTTCTTTTCACCATCTTATTTCGACAGGAAGTAATTTACCATCTTAAGTTGAAATATGCCCCCATTTACATGAAAATACCAATTTGAGTTATTAACCAATTTTTTTGTTAATGAAGCCATCGACTAGTTAAATATTACTTGCTTTTATTTGAGCCACTCACGAAATTTTATTTGATCGATTCAAAATTATTAATTGCTCTAATAATTTACCAATTCTTGTTGAAGTGACCAACTTTTGATAAAGTATTAAATATAATTTTATTATGCTAGCTGACTAAAAAAAAGTGGTAATTTCATATAAGAGTTGATAAATTCAATAGGAGTTGGAAAATTATTTGAAAAATTGGTAATTCAGAGACAACTTAGTCAGCACTAATAAGTGGTTCAAAAAAGATTTAATAACCTGAAACTAATTAGTATTTTTTTTTAAAACGCCAATAAATACTTAGATATAGTTGATAATTTGATATAAGAGTTGGTAATTTCAATAAAAGTTAGTACTTATTACAAAAGTCGTAACTCAAAACGAACTTATCAACGTCTATTAATGGCTCAAATAAGAGTCGTAACTAGTTGATAAGTAACTCACATAAAGTTGATAATGAGATATAAAGTCGGTAACTTCAATAAAATTCTTATATTATTAGAAAAGGTCATAATTCATAATCGACCGAATAAATATTGATACATTGCTCAAATAAGTGTTGGAAACCTAAAGACAAACACATATTATAAAATCATAAGCTTTTCCTTTATCTATGGCATAATTCCAAAAAAAAAACACCAATTTTAGGTCAATGGACAATCCTAGCCCGAACTTTTTTTTGTCCCATAAAAAAGCACCAAGTTTAGGTCAAGGGACAATTCCGTCCCGAACTTTTTTTTGTCCTGTAAAAATCACCAACTTTCGTCATGATCCCAAATCTGGCCTCCTGTTGACTTTCAACATTATTTGAGAAAGAAGGTTTATGGTGGTGAGCTTGGCGAATCTCGTCCATGACGTTTGTCGACAGACGGTGGTCAGCTTCGAATTGCGTTTGGCCAGAGAGATTCAATTTGGAGATATTTTTGACTTGTCAGTGAAGTGAAGGAGACAAACAATTTTATCGTTATTCTTCAAATTATAGCTTAGAGAATAAAATAATGAATATTGCTTTAAATTCAGTCAGCAAGCCACGTGGATTTATTGTTAATGTGGAATAGTCAAGTTATATAATCAATGGTTCTAAGTTAATGAGGGCCAGATTTGGGATTTAAGTTAAAGTTGGTGCTTTTTTATGAGGAAAAGAAATTGAGGCCAGAATTGTCTCTCGACCTAAAGTTGGTGCTTTTTTAGAGGAAAAAAGTTCAGGCCAAAATTATCCCTTGACCTAAAGTTGGTGCTTTTTTACGGGACAAAAAAAAGTTCGGGCAGAATTATCCCTATACCTAAAGTTGGTACTTTTTTTTGGAATTAACCCTTTAACTATTCCGCGCATACTGTCCGTATCTGTGTTTCCACACAAAACATTCTTCGAGCAATGTTGATCTTGACCTACTAGCCATATAAATCGTTCCGACCGTGCATCTGCTTGCCGTCCAGAGGAAATTGTTGATTGTTGGATTTGGAGGGTGGAAGAATGTGATTCTGATGTTCATGCCGAATATTCCGGTCACGATGATGAACATGGTGATGAATAGTGTCACCGTGGATATCACCGCTCCCATTTGCAGCAGATTGTTTTGCTTGTCATCCAACATTATGTTCACATAGTCCTCCGTGTCTTGAATGTATTCCCTTAGTTTTCAACAGAGACAAGATGAAAATGTTTGTAAGGAATCAAATGAGATTTGTCGTTGTCGAATTCTTATGTTTATTTACTTTTGAAGGATATTAACTTTGGTAAAAAAAATCCCTTCGAAGAATTGCTGTCCTGAGGAAACTAGTATTTTTCTTCTGGATTGGGGAGATGAATCTTTGCATAGAGCTAATCTACTATCCGTAAATTATAAAATAACTCTATCTCTCTCTGTGGCACGCCTCTGTGCATGGTTAGTGATATTTTTTCTCAACATTTCGGAATATCTTGCTTGTACAGTAGTTGTTGCTGATGGAACACGCATCCTTTGGAGATCAACGGAATGCCCCATTTTCTCTTGCTGAGGAGGATTATACACTTGCAAATGCCCTCAGAGTTACCTTGAATCAAGAGTCGGTACTACAATACTGTACTTGGTGCTATTTGTCAGATCTTTACATAGAAGGATCATCCATCCATTAATCGTTTTGGCCAGTATCAGCATAGTCATGGCCACGGTTCGAAACCGGCAGTTCTGATTCGTGGCCATGTATGAACGGAACCAGCCCGTTCCGGGCGGTTCCGGTTCCGATTCATAATTTAGAATTTTAAAAATAAATTATGAAATAAAAACTGGGCCGGTTTCGGTTCCGATTCATAATTTAGAATTTTAAAAAATAAATTATGAAATAAAAAATAATGAATTATGAAATTATGAAATAATGAATTATTCAATATAAATTATAATCAAAATGTAAATTGTAATCAAATTTGGGGACAAAAAGAGAGAAAGAGGGGACTTGAACTTAATAAATTATCATTAAGCGTCTTACAATTCGTTACAATGATCTATAAAAAAAAAACACAATATATATGCCATAAAATGACCCCAAAACCTAAGCCTATCCGAACCCTCGCATTCCGTGCGCAGGGATCACATATTATCGGATTATACGTCGGTTTCCCTAAGTTCACGTGGGCGTGCTCGGTATGAGAAACAAGGGTCCCCGAAATATTTACCAACTTAACAGTTCTTTTACTCTCAGTCGTTGCTACCCATTCCGGTACCGATACTAGTAGCAGTTGTCACGCCCCGCACCCTACGGGCCCGCAACATCCCTTCGACGGTCGAATATTAAATGCGACGTCCCAGATGCGTCGTCGACCCAACCCAAAAATATCAGAGATTAAACACACGCGGAAGCAAATAGAAATAACCCAGACAATTAAATACATGACTAAGGGATAGAACATCAAATTTAAATAAACACGTAATCTTATAAAGCATTCATAAATACAAAAAGGTCACCCGGCTTCCAAAATCAACCATAGTTTTCAAAAGGGGACGATGGTTGAGAGGCCTATCTTCTCTACAAAAAGGGGTACTCAAAATACAGGGAAAATCTGATCCATCCTTCAATCCCTGTAATACTCCGGCGGTCTCTCCGAATCCATCACGGTCGCGGATCTGAAAGTGGTTATGTAATAACCGTGAGACAGAGTCTCAATAAGCAACAACCTAAACCTAACCTAGGCTAATGCGTACCCAGACCAGCCTAACATGCGAACTACCAGTCATAACAGTCAATTGCACACGAAAGGCTTACCTCGCCTCGAACTGCGTGCCAACCCTGCATATTAGTCCAAACATAATAATGCACGTACAAATCACTGCCACATCACAATCACTAGCACGCACACTTCCACTCGAAACCAGTCAATCCAGACAAACACCCAATCCATCCAACCAATCATCCACACGCACTACCAGTCAATTCAGTCACACTCAGCCAGTCAATCCAGTCACACTCAGCCAACCATTTCAATCACACCCAAATCACACGCGTGTCCGAACATCTTTCTCACAACTCGCGCTTAATCGCGCCTCGGACCCAATCTCACGGGCTCACAAGCCTCACATTTCAATCAATTCTCATGGCCGCCGTCAACACGTCCCAAGCCATATCAGTCAATTCATTTTCAGTGGCCGCCGTCAACACGTCCCAAGCCACGATATTCAAACAATTCCAACGACCGACGTAAACACGTCCCGGTCCAATCACACCTTTAACGGGCCACCGTCAACACGTCTCAAGCCAAGGCCCATTTGGCACACCGCCATTCATGCCTTCACACGGACCGCCGTCAACACGTCCCAAGTCCGTAGCCCTCCCGATCGATCCGGGCTTAATCTCTCTCACAGCAGGCACACGCCACTCGATTCAATTAAATTCACGCCAAGTCACAACAAATCACTCACACCCAACACTCAGTCCAAAATCACAGTCGCCACTCCAATTCACAGACCCGACATTCAAGTCGGTCATGTACGATTATTCACTCAAGCAGTCCACTCAAATGGGTCTAATTTAATTAAATTAGAATACCACATAATCTAATTAAATCATGAAATAATTAAACTAAATACACGCCCTAGCCGCTCTAAAGAAATACCCCCGGAAACCTGGTCAATGAAATACCCAAAATACTAAGTCGGGTCTAGGAAGTCGCTACTGGGCAAAATTTGGCCCGAAAAGTTGGCTCGGGCCAAAAATTGCCCGGGGATCGGAAGTTCGATTGGCTGGCTGGCCGGGCTGGCTGGGCTGGTCAAGGGCGGCTACGGCGACGAGCGCCAAAGGGCAAGAGGGGCCGGGGCGGAAGGGGGGCGACGGGCCGGGGCGGCGAGGCGGGGGGGACGACGGCGGGGAGGCGACGACGGGCGGAGGGCGGCATTAAGACGGGCACGCCGCACGGCGGGCGAGAGGAGAGAGAGAGAGAGGAGAAGGAAGGGAAGGAGGAGAGAGGGAAGAGAGGAGAGAGGGGAGGTGAAGACGGATCAAGGATTAAGCAGACTGCATTTGTTGGAGGGGGGGAGGAAGAAGAAGGAAGAGAAGAGGAAGAAAAGAAAAGAAAAGAGAAAAGAAGGGGAGGAGAGAGAAGGAGAGGGGGGGAGAGGACAGACGGATCGGGGGCGTGAAGGGAAGAGAGAGAGAGAGAGAGAGAAACTTATTTGAAAAATTTATACTAATTAAATTATTAAACGCAAAACCGGGGTCCGATTTCAAAACGGAAAATTGCCCACTAATCCCCGAGTGAACCTCGCGAACTAAAAAGGGACAAAAGTCAAATTAATTTGACCAAATTTTTACGAGAGGCCTACTAGTCCAAATTTGCATCCGTCCAAAAACTCCAACTTTTCCATTAATCCCGATAACTCGACATCGGCTATATTAATGTCGACACCGTCCAATTTATTTCGACACGAAACTCCCGAAAATTGACCGTCAAGTTAGGGGTCTAAATAACGACAAAAATTTGATCGAAAAGTGCGATTCTAGCGAAATCTCCGGTTTAAAATAATAACCGAGAGTGATCGGTTCTCGGGCGAGATTCTACTATGTTTAACCGACAAATCGCGCGTTTTATAAATCCCAAAAAAAAAATAAGTCAAAATTCGGAATGTTACAATTCTTCCCCTTACAAGAATTTCGTCCTCGAAATTTACAATCCCAACCCGACTACTCAAACAAATGGGGGTACTTTGGTGTCGCATTACTTCCTCGCTTTCCCATGTGGCACCTTCCGTCCCGTGATGTTCCCAGATAACTTTGACTAACGGAATCGCCTTGTTTCTCAACACTTGCTCCTTCCCCGCCCCTCGATTCGCACTGGCTTTTCCACGCACGACACCGTCGCCCACGCCTATTACCTCATGATTCAACACGTGGGTTGGATCCGGTTAAATACTTCCTCAACATCGACACGTGGAAGACGTTGTGAACCTGTGATAAATTTGGGGGCAAGGCTAGGCGATAGGCTAATGTTCCAATCCTTTCCAAAATCTCAAACGGTCCTATGTACCTTGGACTCAGTTTTCCTTTCTTGCCAAACCGAGACAGTCCTCTCATTGGCGAGATCTTGAGAAACACATGATCGCCAACTAGAAACTCCAACGGTCTACGCCTTCGATCCGCGTAACTTTTTTGACGACTTTGGGCTGTTCTCAACCTTTCTCGGATAATTTTCACTGTTTCCACCGACTGTTGAACCAACTCCGGACCCGTTATACTTCTTTCCCCTACCTCGTCCCAACACAATGGCGTTCTGCAAGCCCTACCATATAATGCTTCAAATGGTGCCATTCTGATACTCTGCTGAAAACTGTTATTGTAGGCAAATTCCACCAAGTGCAACTGTTCTTCCCATTTGCCTTGAAAATCTAGTACACACGCTCTCAGCCTATCCTCCAGAGTCTGAATAGTCCTCTCAGACTGGCCATCCGTCTGTGGATGATAGGCCGTACTGAATTGCAACTTAGTTCCCATGGCTGATTGCAAACTTTTCCAGAAGTTCGCAGTAAACCGGGGATCACGGTCCGAAGTGATCGATACTGGTACTCCATGAAGGCGAATTATCTGACGCACATATAAGTCTGCCAGCCTTTCTAGCTCGAAGTCCTTTCGCACTGCCAGAAGTGCGCTGATTTGGTCAGTCGGTCCACTATCACCCAAATAGAGTCGTGTCCCCTCTGACTTCTTGGCAGTCCCGTTACAAAGTCCATCGTGACGTGCTCCCATTTCCACTCTGGGATTTCCAACGGCTGTAACATTCCACCAGGCTTACAGTGTTGTGCCTTCACTTAGCGACACGTCAAGCACTTGGCCCACATGCTTGGCCACGCCCACTTTCATTCCATTCCACCAATAGTGCTGATGAAGGTTCTGGTACATCTTGGTGCTGCCCGGGTGGATACTGTAATTGCTCCTATGAGCTTCTGACAAAATTTCTTTCTTAAGTCTCAAATCATCAGGTACGCACAAACGTCCTCGAAACTTTAGAACTCCGTCCTCGGACACTTGGAAGTCCGGCTTCCTCTTAGAGTCATCCATACTCACCAGTTTCTGGATCTCAAGGTCCGTAGACTGCAACGCCTTAATTTTGGCTTGCACTTCCGGCTCAATTCTCAATGTCGCCATCAGACCGGAGAGGTGTCCTACCTCGAACTTAAATTCCGAGTCCCGTGCTCTCTCTAATAAAGTCCACTCTTTAATCAGCAAATGTGCGATGCTTGATTTCCTGCTCAAGGCATCTGCTACCCTGTTAGCCTTCCCGGGGTGATACAATATGTCGCAGTCATAGTCCTTCAGCAATTCCATCCAACGCCTCTGCCTCATATTCAGTTCTTTTTCGCGAAAATAAGTACTTGAGGCTCGATGGTCCGTGTAGATTTGGAACCTTTCTCCACATAAGTAATGCCTCCAAATTTTAAGCGAAAATAATGTTGCAGTTCAAGTCGTGGGTCGGGTAGTTCATCTCATGAGGCCTTAACTGCCGCGATGCATAAGCAACTACTCTTCCATGTTGCATTAGCACGCATCCCAATCCTCTAAGCGAAGCATCGCTATAAATCTCATACCCTCCCGGTCCAGATGGAATTGTCAACACTGGCGCAGTTGTTAACCTCTGTTTCAGCTCCCGAAAACTTTCTTCGCACTTTTCGGTCCACTCAAATTTGGTCTCCTTCTTAAGCAACCTCGTCAATGGAGTGGCTATTGCTGAGAATCGTTCCACAAATCTCCGGTAATAACCTGCCAGTCCTAGAAAGCTGCGAACCTCAGTAACTGTTGTCGGTCTCGGCCAGTCCATCACTGCCTCGATCTTTGCCGGGTCCACGGAGATTCCTTCTCCGGATATTATATGCCCAAGAAATGCTACTCGGTTCAGCCAAAACTCGCACTTGCTAAACTTAGCATACAAAGTGCGTGCTCCCTTAACACCTGTAGAACCTTTTTCAAATGTACCTCGTGTTCCTCGGGACTCTTCGAGTACACCAAAATATCATCGATGAAGACAATGACAAACTGGTCTAAGAATTCTTTGAATACCCGATTCATTAAGTCCATAAAAGCAGCAGGAGCATTAGTTAGTCCAAACGGCATCACTGTGAACTCATAATGCCCATATCTAGTCCTGAATGCTGTCTTCGAAATATCTTCCTTTTGGATCCTTAATTGATGATACCGTCCTTAAGTCGATCTTTGAAAATACCGATGCTCCTTGCAACCGGGTCGAACAAATCATCTATTCTTGGCAATGGGTATTTGTTCTTAATAGTCACCCGGTTTAACTGCTCTATAGTCTATGCACAACCTCGTGGATCCGCTCTTTCTTCCTCACAAATAACATCGGGCGCTCCCCATGGAGACGACACGGGCTTAATAAAACCTTTATCTAGCAATTCTTGCAATTGGACTTTCAACTCCTTCAATTCCGACAAGCGACATCCTATAGGGCGCCTTTGATATCGGTTCGGTCCCCGGGCCAACTCAATCACGAATTCTACTTTCTCTCTCAGTGGCAGTCCGGCAATTCTCGGGAAAGACATCGGGAAGTTGCACACCACAAGAATATCTTCTAACTTCGGTTCCTCAACCGTTGAGTCAAGTGACGTTTTGCCGTAAATCCTTGGCACCCCTCATCCAACAAACCTTCGATACCTCGAGCGATTTAAATCCAAGGATCGAGGTTCCTCCTCGGTTTCCCACAAACTCAAATCTAGGATGTCCAGCCGGATTAAACTGGATCACCCTGCTACTACAGTCCATAACAGCTTTCTGTTTGACTAGCCAGCCCATACCGATAATCACATCAAAGTCATGCATACGCAACACTGCCAAATCTATCCTCCCTTCCCAATCGCCAATTACTAACTTACAACCGGGACATCCTAATGCAATCAGCACCCAATTTGCCAATATAGTCATTTCGATCATTTTTGCAAGAAATAACTAATGTGGATGTTGGCCGTCCTATGTGACATCGTCAATGTTGACGTGCACAATTTTATCATTTTTTAAAATTTTATTTAATAAAAAAAAAAAAAAAAATGATAAAAAAGAAAAAAATTCAAAATGTTTTTCAAAACATTGCAAAAATTGTCTAAATCAGCGTTGGCCGCAATGACATAAGATGGCTAACACCCACCTTAATGATTCTCGACAAAAACTTTCTCGAAAGACTACATTAGCAAATCGTTAAAAAGTTTATAACTAAATTAGCCAAATTTAAAAGTTTAAGACTGAATTAGTATCCATACAATAAGTTTAAGACATTTTTTTTTATAATTATTCTATAATCCTGCACCCACACCCACCACCCACTAGGGGTGAGTGATTCTAGATTCCACTTAGAACCTACCCGTTAAAACGAATTCCTCATTTTTTAGAACCTGGAACCTACCATGCACACCTTAGAACTTAGAACCTACCTTGTCACAGGTTCCAGGGTTGGTTTCAGGATATACCCAGGTTCAACTTGTATTATTAATTGAACGATTACAGTGAATCATCACCTTTAAAGATCACCACTTGTTGCTATAATCTATTGATCACAGCTTATATTTAGACACATGAAAAATATAAATCATTAATAAAGTAAAAGTCTTTATTATAAAATAGAAGCTCAAACTAATGGTTTCAGATTATACACTCATCATCGAACGCCATAGAATACTGCAAAATCACACGAAAAAATAGATCAAGAAAAATATAAAAAACTTTTTTTAGATTCTAGGTTTGACCTACTTTGAATTTGGAATCTACCTGTCGAAATATGTTCCTTAATTTTTGAAACATGGAACCTATTCTACATACCATGAAACCTGGAATCGGCAGGTTCCTACCAATTTGATTATCAAGTTTCATGTTCTACCTTGGACCATACTCATCCTGCCAACCACCTCATTGTCAGCACCTTTGTTGTCACATAATTGTGCTTTTGGTAAGCATGTTTTTCACCGTGGTATTTTTTTTTTGGTGTAAAATGTCAATATTATAGAGCGAATGAAGTACAATAGCTTCAAGGTATCCCCCAGCATTACAAATGGTACTAATAGTTCAAGAATGTGGAGGTAGGAAGTCTCCACATAGTAGCCAATATAACATTTGTCTGAGAAGATTTAATGTTCACTCTACTTCTTACATTTTTACGAACGTTAGCCAAAATAATATGAATATCAATTGAATTGTTTTGAAACTGTTTTCAGTTGCACTCCATCCATATGCCATAAATGGTTGCTAGAAAGGATACCTTAAGGAGTCTGCCAATGATTCTAGAAACTCACCTTAGTCCCTACGCAAACCGCACCTCACATATATTGCACAAAAGTCATCTTAGCAATCACAATCACATTCCCAAAGGACGCGATAATCCGAGTCTTCCTAAAGGATACTATCCCAAAGTCTACCTATCCCTTATCATTGGAAGAATAAATGGATAGTATCGAGCTATCCTTGCCGATACCAATTCAACAGGGGGTGATGTCACGCCCGGACCCCACGGGCCCGCAACATCCCTGCGACGGTCGATAATTAAATGCGACGTCCCGGGCGTCGTCGACCCAACCCAAAAAATAGAGATTAAACACACGCGGAAGCAAGTAGAAATAACCCAGACGATTAAAACACATGACTAAGGGATAGAACATCAAATTTAAATAAACACGTAATCTTATAAAGCATTCATAAATACAAAAAGGTCACCCGGCTTCCAAAATCAACCATAGTTTTCAAAAGGGGACGATGGTTGAGAGGCCTATCTTCTCTACAAAAAGGGGTACTCAAAATACAGGGAAAATCTGATCCATCCTTCAATCCCTGTAGTACTCCGGCGGTCTCTCCGAATCCATCACGGTCGCGGATCTGAAAGTGGTTATGTAATAACCGTGAGACAGAGTCTCAATAAGCAACAACCTAAACCTAACCTAGGCTAATGCGTACCCAGACCAGCCTAACATGCGAACTACCAGTCATAACAGTCAATTGCACACGAAAGGCTTACCTCGCCTCGAACTGCGTGCCAACCCTGCATATTAGTCCAAACATAATAATGCACGTACAAATCACTGCCACATCACAATCACTAGCACGCACACTTCCACTCGAAACCAGTCAATCCAGACAAACACCCAATCCATCCAACCAATCATCCACACGCACTACCAGTCAATTCAGTCACACTCAGCCAGTCAATCCAGTCACACTCAGCCAACCATTTCAATCACACCCAAATCACACGCGTGTCCGAACATCTTTCTCACAACTCGCGCCACTGCGCCTCAGACCCAATCTCACAGGCTCACAAGCCTCACATTTCAATCAATTCTCATGGCCGCCGTCAACACGTCCCAAGCCATATCAGTCAATTCATTTTCGAGTGGCGCGCCCGTCAACCGTCCCAAGCCCACGATATTCAAACAATTCAAGCGACCGGCGTAAACCGTCCCGGTCCAATCACACCTTTAACGGGCCACCGTCAACCGTCTCAAGCCCGCGTCCATTTTAGCACACGGCCATTCATGCCTTCACGGACCGCGTCAACACGTCCCAAGTCCGTAGCCCTCCGTCGATCCGGGCTTAATCTCTCACGAGGCGAGCTGCGCCCTCGATTCAATTAAATTCCGCCAAGTCACAACAAATCACTCACACCCAACACTCGGTCCAAAATCACGGTCGCCACTCCAATTCGGACCCGACATTCAAATCGGTCATATACGATTATTCACTCAAGCAGTCCACTCAAATCGGTCTAATTTAATTAAATTAGAATGCCACATAATCTAATTAAATCATGAAATAATTAAACTAAATACACGCCCTAGCCGTTTCTAGCCCTGGCCGGTCAATGAAATACCCAAAATACTAAGTAAAAATTTATACTAATTAAATTATTAAACATAAACCGGGGTCCGATTTCAAAACGGAAAATTGCCCAATAATCCCGAGTGAACCTCGCAACTAAAAGGGACAAAGGTCAAATTAATTTGACCAAATTTTTACGAGAGGCCTACTAGTCCAAATTTGCATCCGTCCGAAAACTCCAACTTTTCCATTAATCCCGACAATCGACATCTGGCCATATTAATGTCGACACCGTCCAATTTATTTCGACCTGAAACTCCCGAAAATTGACTGTCAAGTTCAGGGTCTAAATAACGACAAAAATTTGATCGAGTGCGATTCTAGCGAAATCTCTGGTTTAAAATAATAACCGAGAGTGATCAGTTCTCGGGCGAGATTCTACTATAAGCGCACTGACAAATCGCGCGTTTTATAAATCCCAAAAAAAATAAGTCAAAATTCGGAATGTTACAGCAATGGTATCTCCGTCTTTAAAGAATTTGAATTCATTATTCCGATTTATCTCTTGTTGTTGGTATTGAGCCTTCATCTAATTATCGACACAAGCTTGAGCCTCCACTGATTCTAGAACTAATCTTGAACGATGTTCGTCCAAAATATTACTTCCGGTACTAAATGCTTGTTCGACCGCAAGTGTGGAGCAAGGGGCCGCAAAAATTTTTTTTGTAATAAGAGAAAGAATTGGGTATTGGCTTGCGTGCCTCTTCCGCCAATCAAAAATCAAAAAACTTGTACTACTTTCGGATTCAGTAAACTCAAAGGAAACGGTTAGATAAATCTCTAATTCAGAAATATTTCCTATTACTCCATTTTTGCTTTTTTTGTTTATGTAATAAAAGTTGGTACCATCTACTAATTTTACTTGTACTCTCACTTTGTGTCTCGATAAAGTAAGAAGATCCAATATCACCTAAATTATATTTAGTATAAAATTCATTATATAATTCTATTACTACGTTTTGAACCTCACTTAGTATGATTGTAGCATTTACCGTATCATAATGTAAACATTGATAATACATCTACAAATAATCACTTAAACAATCTAATTTACAACGCGGATCAAAAATACAAGCAACTAAATAAATAATGGGAATTTCGCTGTAATAATATAGCCACTTCATTTTCATTGTTACTATAGTATGTTGTAATTTAATATCATTTTCATATTCCTCAAAAACTCCGACAATATTAATACACTCTACTAAAAATAAATGTGTAGTAGGATAATAAACACCGGATGAAGTATAAGTTGCATAATTAAAAACCTTTAAAATATCTAAATTTTTTTTACAAATACCCTACTCTTATGGGTATAAATTGATCTGAGGTATATTATTAGAAATGAATACATACGATAAATTTTTATATGTAAAAGATTCACTAAGCAAGTGAAAAGTAGAATTCCAACGAGTTGAAACATCTCTTGAAAATCTTTTTGTCTTTTTGTCATTTTCTTTACAAAATCTACCCTATTCTTTTTTTTTTTTTTAATAACCTGGGAACCCCCAAGACGGCCGGCCGACAGGGGAGTAAACCCCAGGGGCGACACGTCTTAGCCACCACACACGTGCCAGCGGTTAAGTCACCCTGCGGCACCGGGATTGAACACTCAACCTTTTGCGAGAGGAAGAGTGCGCGCTCCAGCAGCGCCACCCAGGCGGGTGGTAATCTACCCTATTCTTTTATTTTTTATTGATTAAAAAAAATCAAAATTTTTCAAACCATTTTATACACATAAATTTAAAATATGACAAGCACATCTAACGTGAAAATTTTTTTCACCAAAAGTGGGTCTATAAATATTTTCTAAATTGGCAATTGAAGCGATATTTACCGCAATATTATCAAAACCAATTAAAAAAATTTTGTTAAGCAAATAATATTCTTCTAAAATTTGCTTAATTATTCTATAATATTATTTGTTGTATGCTTACCATCGAAAACTCTAAATGCAATAATTCTTTTTTGAATATTCCAATTGTCATCTATCCAATGACATATTATGCCCATGTAAGAATGAATTTGCCAATGATCACTCCAAATATCACTACTTATATGCACACATCCATTAAATTGCATAAAAAATTTTTGTAAATCTTTTTTTTCATTTTTGTAAAGATCTTTAATTACTCGTTCAAGTGAATTTCTAGGAACATGTTTTGCTTGTGGAGCACATGCTTTTTGTACAAATTGATTAAAACCAAATCTTTCTCCAAGATTAAATGATAAATGCTCAACGGAAATAAATTTACCTAATTCTTCCTTATAAGTTTTTTCATTAAAACAAAATAAAGGGGAAATGCTAGGATTGACATACCCGGAAATTTGTTGTTGTCTGATATCGATTCCCGCTTGGGTTGAATGTTTGCTCCTAAGATATGGTTTGAATGTTTCATATTCTTGTCCACCTATATATTTATATATTTTTCCACAATGTTTACAAATTATATCATACCTTTTTTGACCAATATCAAACCTTTCCATTTTCGTGAAATGATCCCAAATGTCAAATGTAAGTTCCGTTCCGCCTTCTTTGTTGTAGATATTTCGGCAGGAGGATAAAGACTTTCTTGTGTCGGGACGACGCTCCACATCAAGAAAAATGTTGATTTCATCATCTTGAAAATCAACATAATCTGGAGAATCAAAAGAATGATGGGATTCCGTTATGATATTCTTACCTTTGTCAATTGGCACTTGATTTTCACTTGTCATTTTTCGAGTGGATTGAGAGAATTGAGTGGATTGATTGAGAGAATTAAGAGAGAATTGCGCGGATTGAGAAAATTGAGAGAATTTAAGAGAATTTGAGAAAATTTGAGAAAAGAGAATTTGAAAGAATTTATAAAAAAAAAAAGAGAAGAAAATTTAGGATAAAAAAAAGCTAAATAACCGTTGCAATTTGCAGCGGTTATCTTTTTATTTTTTATTTTAATTTTGCCCGTTGCCAAGGCAGCCTACAAAGGCTGCCAATGGGCCGCAGCAGGGCTTGCAGACGTGTAAGCCCTGCTGTAGGTTTTATTTATTTATTTATTTATGTAAATTATTTATTTATTTTTTTTGGAACCGGGCCCGAAATTACCGGTTCCAAATTTGCTTGAACCGGAACTGGGCCCATGGGGCTCAGTCAATGGGTCGGACCAGAGTTTGACCGAGCCAATTCCGGGCCGAAACCGGCCCGTGGCCATGACTATATCAGCATGTAAGGGTTAAACATCAGGAGTAGGGATGTTATTAAGCAGTAAACTTACTAACGGGAAGAATTTCAATTGGATAGTTATTCGGTATGAGTTTTCGCCCATCATTATCACATACTGAATGTTCTTTTTTCCCTCAAAATGAAGGTTACTTCTTACTTTCGCTTTTCATTGGGTGAAATCATCCAATGATGCCTGAATTACTCGTCTTGTTGGAGAAATGAATATGGAAAAATGTCATGATAAAATACTAACTGGTGCATTTTCTGTTGTACTTTCCCTTTTCTCCTTGGTATGGACCTTAGCAGCACCTTCTAGTATACTTCAATCTTCTTCATATTTTCTGCTCTTGCTATTGTACAGTGTCTGTTTTTGGTAAGTTTAGATTCCATAGAGTTTTAATGCTTGTTGTGTCTATTCTGCAGTCCACGGGTAATATGTTGTGGTTACAGCATTCCTCATCCTTCGGAAGCCCGGGTTAATGTTAGCGTTCAAACGACAGGTATTATATGCTCTCATCAATCTCAAGCCTAAGAGATGTGATGTACTTAGGATCCTTTGCTTTGCTTCTAAACGTCACGTTAAAGTGTGAAATTGTACGTAGTTGGTTATTATTTCTTTTTTTTATAGATGGGTAGACCAGGAAATACAATAAAGTGTTGCTGGATTTTGTCAAAAAATGGTTGACGAGCTCATGGAATCCGCACAGCACATCACGGAATCTTTAATACAAGTTGCCATACCCAGCATTATTAAGTCATTCAAAATTGTACTAACTCTCTGTTTTAACTTTGCACCTTAGAGCCATGAAACTCCTTTACACAGAAGATTGGAGAGGATTGCCCTGGTTAGAAGAGGCCTCCCTTTCCCAGGCATTAGGCCTAGCTTTCATGTCTCGCATCCGTCTTCCCCCACCTTCTGTAACCAATGGAGCTGTTGGTCATCTAGCATTTTCTTCTCTGGTGATCTCCAAAGTGGCTTTTCATGTATTCTACTCTGCTTGAATCTTTTACGTGGTGTTTCTCAGATGAGCCAGCAAGAGAGGTATTGAAAGATGCATGCCAAGATCTGATGCTGATGTGTCAACACATAAGGAACACATTTGATAATGCGGTCAACGATTTTAGAACGAAAAATCCTCCTGATAATCATCCTTCCGAGGACATGGACTTAGATTGAAGGTGAAATTATTGCAGCAGCTTTCGAATTATTAGGCCTCCTCAATCTACAGTCATGCGACTTTTTGAAGAATGCCCTCAATCAAGTTCTTGTCTGCGGAAGAATGTTGCACTGATATTTTCAAGTAAACCGTTTGTGAGTATTTGGGAAGCCACTGAGCATCATTTTATTGATTGTCTACGAAGACCTACTCAGTTTCAAATGGCAGAATTAAAGACGAGGTTATCGCTGTCGGGGTCATACTTCTTTTCTATATGGTTTTTTTGGAAGACAAATCATTCTTTTGTACGTGACTGTTTTTTTTTTTTTTTGGTTAATACCACAAAAAACCCTCAAACCGATACACATGATAAATTTACTTCAAATTAATTTTTTGATCACCAAAAATCCTAAACTAGTACACTTGTGACAAATTTACTTCAAATTAATTTTTTGATCGTCAAATACTCTAAACTGGTATTTGTGACAAATTTACCGTTCGTTAATTTTCGCTAAATTAGATTAATAGTACAAAAAATCATGAACTGATATATTTGTAACAAACGGAGGGTTAAATTCCAAACCGGTACACCCATTAATTGTTACGTGTCTTTCAACTCACTAATTTAACGGAAATTAACAGAGGATAAATTTATCACAAGTGTACCGGTTTGATATTTTTTGTTGTAAAAATATTGGTTTGGGGTAAATTTGTTACAGGTGTACCAATTTGAGATTTTTAATAGTATTGATCCTTCTTTTTTTTCATTTTTGCTCATTCTTTTACGACATTTCCATCAAGTTGTTCGTCGAGAATACCCATGTCAGGCATGCCAGTGGGGCTCATACTAGCTTCCATGCAACCGGTTCTTTGCCAACATGCATTGGTTCAACCCATTTCCTCATTCTCTGGCTGAAGTCTGTCTCATTTCACAAACTTGATAATTAATACAGTAGTATCTCTTTATATCCTCTTTTCTTTATTTTTACTGGGAATCATCTCTCCTTGTGTCCATATGCTTCAAGATTACATGAGCCACAAGTTCAGAATTACAGTTCTGCAGTAGTCATAGCAAACTACCCATGGAGGGTGTCTACCTCAACCGATCCTAAACATTTCGCTTATTTTGCAGGTGATCTTAAATTTCTACATGCACTTAATAGAGCAATCCTTTGTATTTGTACCATGCAACTATGCCAACATACAATAAGATGGTCATGATGGTGCAAGCGACGTTGGTCCATATGAAGTCTTCCTGGGACCGATTTGGGGGATGCCAAAGTGTGATGGCTATGTTAATGCCCATCACGCCGGCGAGGACTATGTACCCACTGATCACCAGAATAGCAGTTGTTATCAGCACTCCCATCTGCAGAAGATTGTTTTGTTTGTCATCCAACATGATGTTAACATAGTCCTCCGTGTCGTCGACGTACTCCCTCAGCTTTAAGATCACAAAAAATAAGAAGAGGACTAACGAGTTTAGCTATTAATTCACAGCGAAAAGGTTGTTCAGTGTCTCCTTTTGGGTATGTGCTTTCATAAGGAATTTAATTTGTCATCAGAGAGAAAGTATGAGATTCATACTGTAGAGAGCTTGTTAAGTGTGCCATCAACTTGGACGAAGTATGCCTCTAGGAGCATCTCTAATTCCGCCACGTGGTCATGCCTGGCTGGGGCGGCGCTGCGAGAATCACTGCTCTTGGCCGTTTCTATTTCATTGTTCAGCGATCCATGCGGAGGAGTCAAGCCGTCATCGGGTGAGATATCGGGATCTCCACTGTTTTGCCTGTATAAATTTGGCGATAAGACAATAGTAACAGGATTTAAGTCAAACAGAAAGCAAGAGATTCAGTATGTGCCCGTCATTGTTGAGTTCATGAGCTTCGTCTTCCTCTTCGACAGCAGCTGAGGAAGAAGAGTTGTCATCTTCTTCTTGAAGCAGTTTGCTGGTCAGGTACATCCCCGCCATGTCTCCATCATCTTCGAGAAGATGCTCGAGCTCATCCCTCACCTATAGAGACATGGAAAAGGCCCATGCTATAAATTGTAGCCACTTGAGATGTCTTTAATGCAAGCAATGTTAATATGTATGGTAAATGCAACATTTGTTAGTGTACTACTGTTTTTTTTTTATAATCCATGGGCACTTGCATGGAGACAAAAGGGGTACCTAGAGGCCAATAAATCACAATATCCGGTGTAATATAACGCGAAAGGTAATGGATCTTGTAATGCTTAACACAAGAAGGAGAAAATTATCATAGAAATCGATGAGGAATAATAAATAACATTAGAAATTAATGTGGTTCGATCCGAGTTTCATTAGTTACTCCACGAGGTCAGCCAACCGCAAAGATTCCTCTATGAATACAGAGAAAACATGATTTACAATTGCCGAAGTATTTCTCAACCCTAAATCACACCCAAAGCAAATTCATAAATGTTTTCTCTGGTGTGTATGATATTGGAGTAGAATTTAATATTATACTTATAATATAATAGTTATTTTCAAAATAGGAAGCTGCAATTAACAACCTACTAAGACTAGGAAATCTACTCATTCTCATGACATAATATCAACAATCTCCACGTTGGCTTGACACTTGATCCAAATCATCGCGCTTATTATCAATATCGGCTCTTCCAAAGCCTCGACCGACGCTCATTCATCACAAATGTTTATCAATTTCAAGCTAAGGTTAGGCGTTTGCTTAGAAATGAACTCGCTTGACATGTTCGCAAAATTCTCCACCGCAAGGAGCTTCTTCAAGGTCGCATCCTCCCTTCACATTTAACTCTGACGTAGTAATTTTGCTCACAAATGAACTTGATTCTCCAATGGTATATTTGACTTTCACTGAACACCGCATCAACGCAATGTACTATGTCAACATCACAAACCAAGTCATTAGACCCTATCGCCTCTTTAGCTCTTTTCCTGCCTCAATCATCGACGAAATTATTCTCTCAACAACGCTTTCCAACTCACAATACAAGTAACAGAAGTAAAGGCACGACTGCTTAGAAATTGACCATCCTTCAAAAAACTTGCGCGACTCGGGTTCTCAAACCCAATCACTGCCACACTACATGAATTGCTTCCTCCGAAACATAACCCAACACCTATCATCCCTAACAATATTAGGAGGATCCATTTTACAACTTCACAACACCTAGATTAACCATATGCATTCTCCTAGATGCATGGGATAGATCAAATCTAGTAATATTAACAACATAAAGTCAAATAACCAACAATACTAGCATGTGAAGCATGAGACAAGTGCTCCATCTCCATCCAAGTAAAAAGTGGCAAACCAGACAATTTATAATATGCAGCAAGTGGGGTATTTACAAAATTTCTTAAATGCATGTTGAATCGCCTTCATGCTTTCCCAACATAACTCCTTTGAGTCATGCGCAACATTTCAGCAGTCTTCACTCTCTACATCTATGTATTCGAAGCTATCTTTATTGCACCCAAATTATCCACCTCAATATCTATACACTACTATTGCTCTATCTCATCCACTTTGTTGACCACCTTGAAGTTTCATTAACTATGATCTCAAAACAACTGTCAACTACTATACAGATTGATAAGTCTGTAGGCACTACCATATATACCACACTTCAAACATCTTCGGGCTCTTCTTGAAGCTCTACCTACTTATGAACATCGTCTAGACCTTTCTGTGCAATCAATACCTCACTCCTCTTATGAAACATAGCACATTCCTAAAAGGTAATCTCGCTGCTGAACAAAAAACCAGGTGAATCTTCATTAATGTACCACAGCTTGTATCTTTCATCCCATGTGATAGCATAGGAATATACACTCCCTAGCCCCCCCAGCTCCAACGCACCATCACTCATACGAGCATAAGCAGCATAACCAAAAAGTCTAGTCCGGTGTAATCAATAGACTTACTTGATCACGTTTTTTCAAGAGTTTTCCAATCAATTTTTGTTGATTGTGATCTATTCACTACTAACAAGAGTTATTCACTGCTTCGACCACGATATCTTCACCTAATCTAGCATTAGATTGTAAAGAGCAAGCTCTTTTCAATATAATTCCGTTCATTAGTTTTGCGACTCCATTCAATTCTAGTGTGTCAGTAATAGTACAGTGTTTCACTATGCCTTTCTTTGTGCAAAACTGGCTAAGCTCCTTCCAACCGTTTAATAGTTCTCTGGCACATGATCTTCCTTCCTATTTGCTTTTTGATTATTGTCTTCCATAACTTGAACCATCCAAGCACCTCACTCTTGTGCTTAAGAAAATAAATCCAGACATTCCTCGAAACGTCATCAATAAAGGATAACACCTACCTGGCACCACACTTGAATGGAACTTGATAGGGTCCCCACAAGTGTGAGTGTACGTAGCCTACAACCTCCGAAGTCCAGTGAATTGTTATACTGAATTTCACTCTGACTACTCTTGTCTCAGTTTTCATAGAAGTTCAACTTCTCAATTTGATGACCTCTAGTAGTCTCCCTTGACTCAAAATTCATCTCCTTCTCACTCAAGTATTTGAGTCTCATCCACCATGATTGTGTCGTGTCCTGACTTGAAACCTCATATAATTTAGCTAAAGAGCTAATCATTATCGCTCCGCAGAGGACATGAAACCCGCAATTCATCTTCCCCCACATCACAACAAGCACATCTTGAGAGACCATCAAAACTCCACCTTTAGTGGAGATCTAGTATTAGAAGCCGTCAAGAGCATTTATCATTTAGCGAGATAAGGTTCTTCCTCAACTTCAAAAAATCTCTTATGTTAGTCAATGTTCTCACTGTTAAGGAAACCTCTTAATATATCTTTAGTTGACAAAACTATCCTTGTAAATTTTGTAAGTATAACGAATACTCTAAAGTATTTTAATCCAAGTAGATATATTCTAGAAATGGCAATTCTAATACTTTGAGAGAACTAAACTTTCTGGATACTCAGACTTTATAAGGACCAGAAGCAAGATCTTAGACTTTACGAGAACTAGATCGAAAAATTCAGACTTTACTGTAAAAGCCAATCAGACTTTATATTAAGCAGATGAAGAACTTCAAACTTTACTTCTAAAAGGTTCAGACCTTACTGAAACCCATACTAACTTAAGTTCTGGATATCCAGATTCTGAAACTATTTAGAACGAACATAACGGCTAGTGATCTAGCGTGGATTTCATAGAAAGAAAGTTTTGATTGATTCAATCTTAAAAAGCTATTATGCAAAATTGATTGACAATCAAACATTAAGGCAAGTATATATCACAATGGATAAAACTCTACTTATGGAAATCAAGATTCTAGTTGTACGGGCGACCGGATTCAGTGAGATTCAGATCTTGTCAACTAACGGCTACTCAATCGATTTTATACAAATCTTTCCAAGTTGAAGATTGGAAGATGATCCTTTGAAGATTGTCCAACAGCTAGTGTCACGCCCCGATCCCCATCGAGCACGCGACACCCTTACCTGGTCGATTAGTGCGACGTCCTAGGAATGTCACCGACCTTAAAGTCTCCATTAGAGGTTTACAATCACAGCGGATACTAACAATTAATCCCTGACAAATAAAATTGGGCAGAATAGGGAGAATGTACGTTTTCATTTCCCATTGCCAAACTTAGACCATAATATTTACAGTTACAAAGCCGCTACATATGCAAGTGCCCCAAAAACTACAAGTCACTAAATATACAGGTACACACCGAACTACATCTACAACACTATGGAAGTGTGCTTAATCCAGATAAAGTTATCGCCCATCGAAAACTCTGCAACGTCCAACTCGGTGTGCACGGGTACCCCAAAACGCTCTGGTGGCGGTGGTGGAGAATTCATGGCTCAGGTCGGGGCTCTGAAATATTTGGTTGAAATAACCATGAGAACACTTCTAAGTAAGTTCATCCCTAAACCCAACCTAGGCTATCACATACCTCTAGACAATCATACAGACACACGTGAATTCGTACACATCAAGTCTTCACATCGCAGGCACCTCAAATAATATAGTCAGACTCAAACATGGCGTACACCCGTACTCAATCACAATCACGTCGTATGCAACACACGCATATACCAATTCTCATATCATTATTCCTTCCATTCTCATTTCCTCTTTCTCATTTCTCGCCGTGACCCGCGTTGAAGTACACGCCTCAGGCACACTGCGATCATTCACCATATCCAGCCCGCGTACCCGTTCATGCCTCAGGCCCCAATTGCAACATGAGCATCACATGCCCCAGGCCCGATCCCAACTCAGCCCGCGCCAAATGCGACTGGCCTACATGATTGGAACCCGAGCTTATGATGCCTCGGTCCAATCCCGATCTCACCCGAGTTGATTGTGCCTCGGACCGATTCTCATTCTTGCTTTTTCAAGCCTCAGCCTGTGCCAAATGCAACAAACCTACGTGATCGTGGCCCAAGTTTATGATACTCGGCCCAATCCTAAACTCGCACTTTTGCACTTTCACACACTTTCCCACCATCACTTGCCATACCACAATTTCCTTCTCACTCATGCCCATGCTCCACATGCATTTATCACACGCAACTGGCCCTTTACACGTGGCCCACGCACGCATTATTTTACACGTAGCTCATGCACATTCAGCATAGGACATGACAATACCAATAATTAATTTAATCTAACTCACGTGTGCACCTAACAAGCATATACAGTTATCCAAATGCACAACAACATACTCAATTTAATCACCACAATTTATTTATAATTTAAATATACATCCAACACGTAAATTCTCATTTTTCTCCCACCAAACAGCGTTGGATTAATTCCGATCCTTCACGGAACTTTCTCGCTATAAAATACTGGTTCTAAAAATCCAACTTGCGTCCCGAACAAATCATCCCAGCCTCGTGAACAGTAAATCACAGCTCGTGAACAGTAATTCGCAGCTCACTATTATTCTGAATTTTCCAATAAAAATTTTCTGATTTCAATTCTAAGGCCCGTCACCTAATCCCACTTCTAAATCATGCCATTCCGCACCTAATCTATTCCCGGTTTCGCCCAAAATCGCCTGTCGATACCTGAAATCCTAAATTGGGTTTAGAGCGCAACTTACCCGCGTTCTAGACTATTGCGGCTAGAACGGAAAGCGGCGGCACTTAATTGGGGACGGCGGCGACGGTGTACGGCTCCTAGGTGGCGGCGATCGGCTTGGGTGGCAACGGCATGGCTTGGGCGTGAGGGAGAGAGAGTGATCGGAGGAGGGGGAAGGCTCACGGTTGAGAGGGGGGGATTGCTCACGGAGGAGGGGCTGCCGAATGGGGGAGGGGAGAGGAGAGAATGGGTCAAATGCTTAAAAATCAATTTTGACCAACTTTATGGCAAATTACCAAAATACCCCCTCAAATCTTTTTGATCCAACGGCCGAGATTCGATCTAATCTTAAAATTAACGGTCCAGATCGAATCTTGCTTTAAAATATCCAAGGGTAATATGTCTTTTCCAACTTTGGGCCTAAAATGACCAAAACACCCTTGTCCAACAAAACGAATCCTTTATAAATCTTTAAGGGCAAAATCGTCACTTTCTCCATTTATCGTCGAAATCAAATTTTTCAGAAGGATTTAAGCGCACAAAAAATTCACACGTGTCACGTGCAACGTCGTCCTAACGTTCCGGCGTGACTTCCTAATTTTCCGGTATCCAATTTGGGCAAAAATTCAATAATTAAATTCTATTAAACGCAACTCGAGCGTTTCTCGAGCTAACGGGCAACTTGCTGGGAAATTTGATAAATCAACTCATGACTGATACTGAATCGAGTCATGTGCAAGTTCGTTCGGTGCGTGACGACCTCGGTTGTCATTAAAATCGCGAAGATCAATCACTTGATCCGAGGGTACGATCGTTTGGTATAATTTCAAAATCATTCGTCAAGTTGTTTCATGGCCCAACGGAATCACCCGCGATCCACTACTAAGACAGTGACTGTGACATTCCGGATTTTGGCCCATTTTTGGGGTTTATAAAACGTGTAATTCGTCAGTGTGCTTATAATGGAATTTCGCCCGGGAACTGATCACTCTCGGGTTTTTGTTTTTAAAAATAGAAATTCTGCTAGAATCGCTTTTCGATCGAATTTGGCGTTATTTAGACCCCGAACTTGGCAGTCTATTTTCGGAAGATTCAGGACGAAATAAATTGGACGGTGTCGATTTTATTGCAGCCGGTGTCGAGGTTATCGGGAAAAGTGAAAAAGTGGACTTTTGGACCGGGTACAAATTTGGACTGGTAGACCTCCCTCGTAGTGTGGTATGGGTCATTTTATTTTGACAGGGTGCCCTAGAATATTGTTGGAATTTATCGGGGATTATTAGGCTTTTTCTGGAATTTAATTGGGACCGATAGATTGATTTTTAGTTCGGACCGTGTCCGTTGGATCGCGATTTAGTTTAAAATTTAAACACTCTCTCTCTCTCCTCTCTCTCTCACTCTCTCTCTGCCGGGAATCCCCCCCCTCCCCGTACGTCTCTCTCTCTTCCTCTCTCTCTCTCTCTCTCTCTCTCTTTCTCTCTCTCTCTCTCTTTCCCCTCCCCCTTTCCCGGGCACGCAAGCCCCCTGCGCCCCCCCCGTCCCCTCCCATCCCTCCTCTGCATGCTTCTGACCTGACCTATCCCTTCTCTTCTCTCTCCTCTCTCCTCTCTCCTCTCTCCTCTCTTCTCTTCCCTTTCTTCTCTTCTTCCTCGGGGGTCCTTGCCTGCCTGTTCGCTTTTACGCTGCGCCCGACCAGCGGCTTGACGCTCAGCTTCGCCCGACGTCGCGCCGCCGCCCTCGCCCGGCGCAGCGCGCTCCGCCCGGCCGCCCCGCCGCCCGTCAGCGTCGCCACCAAACCCGCCCTTCCCCCTCTCGGCCTTTCAAACCTCATCTAGTACATTGGGTATTATTAGACTTGTCTAGGGGATAAATTAGTACCTTTGGTTTAGGGCTAAACGTGGACTGGTGCAAATTTAGCACGCGTATATTAATAGATTAAATTGTGAGAATTGTAGCGTTTATTTGATGATTGATTATGGTGGGCTAATTGATAATATTGTTGTGGCATTCGTGGGTGGGTTTGAGGTTAGTATGTGACAGGCGTGCATGACGGGTTGGTGGGCAAGTGAGATGGGCCGTGATGTGATTTTGAGTTGTACATGGGTACTTGTAGACTTGTCTCGGTTAGAACGGCTAGGGCGTACTTTTAATTTATTTATATTGTGATTTAATTAGATTATATTATGCCTTATCTGTGCTAATTTAATCGAACAGTAATATGGTTGTTTTGGGGAAAAATTATGTGTGACCGACTTGAACGTCGGGTTTGTGGTTGAAGTGGCGATTTGTGGATTGGACCGTATTTGTGAATTTGAGCTGTTTGATGCAATTTGACATGAATGTGATTGAATTGAATGGCGTGTGCATGCCTGTCGATTTTAAGCCCGGATTGATCGGAGGGCTACGGACTTGGGACGTGTTGACGGCGGTCCGTGTAAAGGCATGATCGGCCGATGGGCCAGTTGGAATGCGGACTTGGGACGTGTTGACGGCGGTCCGTATAAAGGCATGATCGGCCGTTGGGCCAGTTGGAATGCGGGCTTGAGACGTGTTGACGGTGGCCCGTTAAAGGTGTGATTGGACCTGAGGCGTGTTTACGCGGGTCATTGGAAAGAAAGTTGAGCCTGAGGCGTGTTTACGCGGGCTGTGAGAACGGGCCTGAGGCGTGTTTACGCGGGCCGTGAATGTGAGCCTGAGGCGTGTTTACGCGGGCTGTGTGAATGAACTTGAGGCGCAGAGGCGCGGATCGCGAGAAAGATGTACGTTCACGCATGTGATTTGAGTGTGATTGAAATGGCTGGTTGAGCGTGTGACTGATTTGGCTGGATGAGTGTGTGGCTGGATTGGCTGGTTGAGCGGTGATTGACCGGCTGGTTGAGTGTATGACCCGAATTGGTTGGCTGAGCGTGTGATTAAATTGACTGATTGAGTTGGCTGGGTTGATTGATTTTGAGTGGGATTGTGTGTGCTGGTAAATGTGAAGTGGTGGTGATTTATTCTTGCACTATCATGCTTGAACTAATATGCAGGAGTGGCACGTGGTTCGAGGCGAGGTAAGCCTTCTATGTGAAATTGATTGTGTTATGGGGTAGATTGCATGTACGACTTGTCTGGGTACGCATTGGCCTATGTGGGGTATAGGGGGTTGCTTATTGAGACTCTGTCTCACGGTTATTATATAACCATTTCAGATCCGCGACCGTGAGTGATTGAAGACGCTGCAAGAGTATCTCAGGGATCGAGGACGGGTCAAGTACCCGGTATTTTGAGCCCCCATTTATAGAGGAGTTAAGTTTGTGGCCTTTGTATGTATCTACTAAGTGTAGAAATTCTAATTATTGTTTTGGTACTTTGGTCTATTCCTTAGTCATGTAGTTAATTGTCTGGGTTATTTCTATTTGCTTCCGCGTGTATTTAATCTCTGATATTTTGGGTTGGGTCGACGACGTATCTGGGACGTCGCATTTCATATTCGACCGTCGAAGGGATGTTGCGGGCCCGTAGGGTGCGGGGCGTGACAGTGACGAACTAACCCTTAACTATCCTTGGATCGGCCAACAGTGGCTCAAAATATCAATTCCGCAATTTAATGGTCAAAATCCATTTACGATCAAATTTCCTTTAGTCGTGCGAATTTAATTCCCCTATTAGCCTTTCCCTAATGGTTAGCATTACCAGGAATGATAAGTTCCGGACGAGAATTTAATGCGAGCACATATCATAAAACTCAATTATTTAATAAATTTCAATTGGTGAAATTTCGGAATGTCACAGCTAGTTTGAAAGTAGATGAGTATAAAAGAAGATTAACGAGGAGTAGAAGATAGAGAACGAAGTCAAGAATCAATAAGTCCAAAGCGTGAGCATACTCCGATTCTACTACTTGTCTTTCCTAAGCCAAACACCGAGATCTTGAGGAACATGTTATAAGAATGATTATATAAGATAGAGAGTTCTATCATTCATAAAGTGATATCACTCAAAACTTGTAATCCTTTTTTATTACATAGTGAAATCCAGCCAGTAAGCTGTCAACATGAGAGAGTGGACGTAGGCTTGATCTAAGCCGAACCACTATAATTTCTTGTACGCAGTTTCTCTATCCCTAAACTCTTATTATATATTTTATACTAGACACTAACACATTGTCTATAAAATCTGCTGAGAATCTGAATGTCTTTGAGACTTTAATCTTGGTCATTTGTTTCCGCTTTAAAAAATTGATCAAAAGTTTTATATCACTTATTCACCCCTCTCTAGGTGATCATTGCTAGCTACGTCAATTGGTATCAGAGTGAGGTTGCTCGTTTATTGAAGTGTTTTACTTCTGAGCTAACGATCTTTATGGCTAGCATGAGTGCTCTAGGTTTCATTGAAGGACAGAGCAATTCCAGATCACTATATTTTGATGGAAAAGAATGTAGGGTCTGGAAAAACAAGATTAAGGCGTTCATCAAATCAATTAATCACATATAGTGGGATGTTATCATCAGAGAAGTCAATTCAAAACCTTCTGTATCCGCATATGCTTTAAAAGAGAAGCTAGATGAAAGCTAATCAGAAGAAGCTTTATTATCTCAAATTGAGATAACAAAAAGAGAAGCGTTGGATTCAAAAGCAATTTATACATTTTACTATGCTTTAGCACCTATTGAATATAATAAAATTGCTTCTTGTGAATCAACAAAGGATATCTGAGACACCCTCTACACCACATATGAAGGAACAAATCGAGCAAAGGAAACCCAGATCAACCAATTGCTTGGCCATTATGAATCCTTCATAATGAAGTCAGGAGAATCAGTTACTGATTTACTGATATATATATAACAGGTTTACTAATATAATAAATGGTCTTGCATATCAAGGGAAACTAGTCTCAAATGCAATGAAGTGAACAAGCTTTTGAGGGGACTATTGAAGGAGTGGGACAACATAAAAACCTCACTTCGAGAGACTCAAAGGATCATGCCACTATTAATGAATGAATTGATTGGAACTCTTCAGTTATATGAAACGGAACAACTAAATGAGGAAAATGAATCCAAAGGTAAGAAGTTAATTGCTTTAAAATCTAATATTGATTTTGATGATGCAAATTCAGAAGAAGAAGATGTTAATGATGAAGAAATGGCTCTTTTCATAAAGAAGTACAAAAGAATCAAAAAGAAAGGAAGAAACTTCAAAGGGAAGAAGCCATATAAGAAGAAAAAGATACCTGAGGAGAGAGAGAAAGCAAAGGAAGTAATTTGCTTCCATTGCAAGAAGCATGGATACATCAAACCAAACTGTCCACTTCTGAAGAAAAAGAAGAGAAAATATGAAAAGGCAAAGAAAGCCTTGAAAGCATAAACCTAGAGTGACACAGAATGTGAAGACAATGATGAAGACATTGCAAACTTTTATTTGATGGCTAGATCAAACTCTGACTCAAACTCTACCACTGAAGTCGAAATCGAGGTAAAGTATCTTGAAATTTCAATTGAAGTGTCAAATTACATTGATGAATTATGTTCTGAATTTAAGGCTGCTCTTAGGAGAATCTCCAAATTGAAAAAGGAAAATTCAATGCTGAGGCAACAAGATATTTCTCAAAATGACAAAATCGAGTTTTTGCAAAAAGAATTTCATCAAATCAAGGAAAATCGAGATTTACTTGTCGAAGAAAATTCTGTTTTAAAAAGGAAGTTTTCTTATATTATTTCCAAATTTTCAAATGGTTCAAAAAAGCTGAAACATATTCTTTATATATAAATTCCCTACTATAACAAGTCAGGACTTGTTTTTGTTAAGAAAAGTGATCTTTTAATTGATTTTTCCAAAAGTTAAGGAGAGATTAAGGCAAAAACCTCCTAGACAAGTTTACAAAAACCACTTTCAAAAGATTTTTGTAAGACCTATTGGACAAAGTGCACTCAAGTACTCAAAATGTGGTGATTCACAGTACTTTGAGAATGAATGTCCCAAGGTCTGGAGATCAATTCAGAGAAATTTTGTAAAAATAGCCTATACCACTAACTCTCAAAGACCCAAACAAATCTGGGTACCAAAGAAAGCTCGAGTGTATGTGATTTTTGTAGGTTACCAGCAAGAGAAAGAGAAAATAGTACTTTGACAGTGGCTGCTCAAGACATATGACAGGAGATCCAAGCATGTTTATTAAATTTCAAAGTCTGAATGGTAGGAGTGGCTCCTTTAGAGGAAACAACAAAGGAAAAATTGTAGGAAAAGGAACAGTTGAGATTGGAGGACTTACTATCAATGATGTCTCATTAGTAAAATGTCTTAATTATAATCTTATCAGCATAAGCCAATTATGCAATACTAGTTTCAAAATAAACTTCCAAGAGAATATTTGTTTTGGCTCTAGCAAAAACTGCTCTCAAACCTTCATAGGATGAAGACAAGGTAATACCTATCTTCTAGATGTAAATTTTGATTCTATTCAATGCTTAATTTATATCAAAGAAGATGAAGACTTATGGCATAAAAGATTGAGGCACATCAGCATAAAACAAATTTCAAAGATCTCAAACAAAAAACTTGTTTGAGATCTTCCAGATTTAAAGTACAAGAAAACAGAGTTATGTACAGCCTTCACCTTAGGAAAACATGTCAGAAGCTCTTTCAAATCTATACATCATGTTTCTTCTAATCATGCTCTGCAGCTTCTACATATGGATCTGTTTGGACCAATTAGAACTCAAAGCATTGATGGTAAGAAGTATTATTTAGTTATTGTTGATGATTTTACTAGATTTACTTTGATGTTCTTTCTTGCTCACAAAAATGAAACTCTTTCACATTTCTCAAAATTTGCAAAAAGAGTTCAAAATGAAAAAGGTTATACTATTTCCAGCATTAAAACTGATTATGGGGGGAGAATTTAAAAATCAAAGTATTTCAGATTTTTGTGAGCAAAATGGCTTTCAACACACTTTTTCTTCTCCTTATAAATCAGAACAAAATGGTGTTGTGGAAAATAAAAATTATTCTTTGCAAAAAATGCGAGAACTCTTTTGATTAAAAGCAAGATTCCTTATCATTTTTTGCGAAGCAGTTTCTATAGCTTGTTATATTATCAATAGAGTTTTTTTAATGCTTATTCTTGACAAAACCCCCTATGAGCTTTACAACAGGTAGAAAACTCAACATTTCATATTTTCATTTTTTCGGTTGTAAGTGTTTTATACTTAAAAATCCAAATGATCGTTCTGGAAAGTTTGATGAGAAAGTAGATGAATGATTTTTCTTTGGATATTCCACAACAAGCAAAGCATAAAGAGTTTTCAATAAAAATTCTCAGACTGTGGAAAAAAACAATGAATGTAAGATTTGATGAGAATGTTCAGACTCAAAAGGATGAATCTGAACCATCTCACACTGTTCATAAAATGCCTGAAACTCAACAAGACTCTCCAAAGATTATTAAATCTGTTGAAGAAAGAAAGGAAGATTCAACGATCACTCAAAATCAACCAAAATCTTCAGACTCTGGTGATGCTTAGAAGGAAAGATTCAATAGAAATTGGAAACACAAATCCAGTCATCAAAAGGATCTCATCATTGGAGAAGTAGAATATGGCATCAAGACTCGATCCAAACACAAGAAAAATATCAATACCTTGCCCTTGATATTTGAGATAGAACAAGCACTTACATATGAAAGCTAGATAGAAGCAATGTAGGAAGAACTCCATCAGTTTATAATCAATGAAGTATGAGAACTTATGCCAAAACCCAAAAATCATCAGTAATTAGAATAAGATGGGTATTAAAAAACAAGTTAGACGACAAGGGAAAAGTCACAAGAAATAAAGCAAAACTTGCAGCAAAAGGATACTCACAAGAAGAAGGAATAAACTATAATGAAACCTATACATCGGTTGCTAAGGTAGAAACCATAAGGCTACTTTTAGCTTATGCTTATTTCCATAACTTTAAATTATTTTAGATGGACATGAAAAGTGCATTCCTAAATGGCTACATCAAAGAAGTATATGGAGAATAACCACCTAATTTTGAAGAACCAAGAAAGTCTGACATGTTTACAAGCTTAAAAAGGCATTTTATGGTATGAAACAAGCACCCCATGCTTGGTATGAGAGGTTAAGTAATTTCCTTTTGCAGATTGACTTCATAAAAGGTAAAGTTGATACAATCATGTTCATTAAAAGAAAAGGTAAAGATTTTTAATTGTTCAAATTTATATGGATGATATTATATTTCGATATTTTCATGAAATGTTTTGCAAGGAATTTTCAAAGTCTATGTATAATGAGTTCGAGATAAGTATGATGGGAGAACTGACATTCTTTCTTAGACTACAAGTGAAACAGACCAAGAATGGTAACTTCATTTGTCAAGAAAAGTATGCAAATGAGATTGTCAAGAAGTTTATTATATAACAGCAAGAAAACAAACACTCCAATGTCTCATTTATCCAAATTGGACAAGGATGAGAGTAGTAAATAGGTTGATCAGAAGATGTATAGAAGCATGATTGGATCATTGCTATATCTTACTGCATCTTGACCTGACATATTATTTAGTGTCTATATGTGTGCTAGATTTCAATCTAACCCAAAGGAATCACATCTTACAGCAATAAAGAGGATAATCAAATACATTGGAACATATCCAATGCTAGGTCTTTGGTATTCAAAGGGACCATAATTTTTACTTATTGGTTATTTTGATGCTAACCAGTGGATAGGAAAAGCACTACAAGAACTTGTCAATTACTTGGGAATATATTGGTATCCTGATACTCAAAAAAACAAAGCACAGTTGCACACTATCTACAGTAGAAGTAGAATATGTGGCTTTGGGAAGCTATTGTGCTCAGATTCTGTGGATGAAGCAATAACTACGAGATTTTGGAATTAAAGAATCAAGTGTTGCAATCAAATGTGACAACACCAATGCTATAAATCTAACAAAGAATCCAATTCTTCATTCACGAGTAAAGCATATTGAAATCAAGCATCACTTCATAAGAGATTATGTTCAAAACGGTAATGTGAATATTCAATTTATTGATTCTAAAAATCAATTAGCAGATATATTCATAAAATCTTTAGATAAATCTTCTTTTGAATTTATTTGCAATAAGTTATGCATCACTTACCCTTTTGTTTGAAGAATTTTTAGAGGCGGGAATCATCCAAAGTCAGATTACCTAAGTTTGATCGCAATATTCAGACACAAAAGAAAGGTAAATCCTTTGTTTCAAATTTTGGCGGGCATATTTTAATTCTAGAAGGAAATTAAGTATGCATCCTAACTTGCCAAATATTATTATCTAATTGATTGACTGTGTTTAAAATATTATTGTTTATTTTAAATTTCCTGAAAAATCAAGTTTTAATAGATAACATCCAAAATCGGTTTTATTTATGAAAAACCATCTACTTTTTTAAAAGACCCTAATAGGAACGTGTCTGTTCACTCCCGATTTCTAAACCTTCTTAGACTTTGTTTCTCTTCATTCACAAAAACCCAACATTTCTCCTCTAAAATTCTCCTGTGAATCACAATGCCATACAAGAGAAGATTATCACGAATTCCAAATAAAGAATCCAAGTCTACAGGCAATCCAGAATATATGGAGATTACAAACTTATCCGAAACTGAGTCAGACAAGCAAATGCTTTCCCAAGCATCTCCACGAGCAAATCAACATTTGTCTCCTCCAATACCATTTGGTAAAACAAATTTCCATTTCAAAGATTTTAGTCTGTGTGTGGAAAACATATGGAAAGTTGAAAACGAGCAATGCGTCTGAATCGCTTTTAAATCAATGCCTACAAGATAATGGTTTTCGTTCTGAGGAAGAACTTGTACAATGCTATACCTCTGTTCCTTTAGAAACTGTTCATCCTAGAGAGGATCTGACAAATTCTGAAAAGAAGGAAAGTATGACGAGAAAAGGGAAAGAAAGGGTAGGAGAATCTTCTACTCCTAAATCTGTTCCAAAGAAACCTGCTTTTACGAGCCTTGATTCTAAAAGTGGCTCAGAATCTAAAATGGACAAGAAAAAGAAGGATGATGATGCTAGATTATTCAACAATTTTGAAATAAGGGCAAATATTGCTTCTAGAGTAAAAGGGGAATGGACAACTGTTCAGAAACCAAATGCACCGTGATTATAATGAGCTTTTATTGTCTAAAAGCATAATGACCAATAGAAGTGTCGATTTTGCCTACTTGGACAATATTGGTATTCTTGTGAAGCAACATTTTAAGAAGTTGGACATATATGAATTTTGTCTTCAATCTGCCCATGTATATGCTGAATTGATTGCTTGCTTCCACTCCAACTTATCCTTTTTATCTCTAAACTAGATTCAGTTTACAGTAACAGATAAAAGGTATGATTTGAATGCTACTACATTAGCTGAGATTATTGGAGTGAAACCTACCAAGGTCATACCTATTGAAGTAAGTGCAGATAAAGCCTACAAAGCTGCCTTAGAAAATCCAGACTTCTCCAGAGGATCAAAGAGACACATATCCTACTATGATTTGACAAAGAAGACAGTGATCTTGCAGAGGATCATCATCAATTGCTTGAGGCTCAAAGTATCTTCAAAGACAAATTTATCCAAATTTGAGGTCAAGCTAATTTGGGCTATCATGAATGAGGTTCCATTCTCTCTTCATCATGTTATAATTCTTCATATGTACAAAACATTGCAAAAAACAAGGGACAACTTCCATATGGTACACTCATCACCGGGATATTCATTTATCTCAAAATTGATATCCCTAATAATCTATGCAAAACATTTGTTCTTCTTTTGTTAGTTGGGGAGAAAATGATTGCTAAGATGAAATTCAAGCAAATTGATGTCAAACTGAAAAGGAAGGAAAAGGAGCTTACTAGAATTAAAGATAAGAGTAAGATTGAAGAAAAGTCAGAAGCAAAAACTACTGGAAGAATAAAAGAAAGAGAAACAGAACGAAGGACATAAGGAAAGTCAACAGAGAAGAAGAAGAAACAGAATCTCACAACAAGCTCTTGTTAGATTTACAGAAAGAGAAGAAGAATCCTCCTTCAAGATGAAGAGGATGAAACCGAGAAGATTGATTAGGGATAGAAAGTTGTTGAGGAGACTATAGAGAAAGAAAAATAAGTTCCAGAACCTGTTGAAAGGAAATTAGAACCAGAACTTGCTGCAAAGACTTCAAGGCCAGAACCAGAAGAATCAGGTTTGAAGCAAAAAGAACAAAGTAGTGTTCCTATGGAGACAGAAGAAAGCCGATCTCCTCCTCAACATCTTGAATATATAGATGAAGGGAATGATGCTATAGAAACTACAATGAATGCAGAAATTCAAGGGAAGATTCTAATCGAAAAAGGGGCAGAGTTTGAACAACAGAGCATGAAAATGTCTAGGAACAGACCTCACAAGACAGGACCATACTCTCTCTTCTACTAGAAATCAAATAAAAACAATCTATTTTTGAAGAGGACATGAAGAAGCTTAAGACAATTGTTGAGGAAAACAATTAGAATATTTGTCCTCAAGTAGAACAAAACAAAGCAGATATTGAGAAAGCTGTTGGTCAGTATTCATCCAAGATTCAGGAAGCTGTTCAGAATTTGGAAAGCTATCAACTTGTTCAAACCCCAACCAAAAAATAGCCAGCACCAAGCTCCCTTCTTGTTTCAAAATTTACATTTTTCAAACTAAATGTGTAACATGATCTTTCACTTTGACTTGGCTTGTTATTTCTGTGATTGACTTGGTCAATTATTCAATTTAATGCCTTAATTATCTATTTTTCCTGATGACAAAAAGGGGGAGAATGTAAGCATATTATAAAGATGCAAGTCGATATTACTTAATATGCAGATATAACATGTTTTAATATGCAGGTTATTGGACTTACTCAAAGAAAGAAAAGGACACAGACTTTAAAAGTTTGCATTTGTAATTATTCTCTGTGCTTTATGTGCTTAATAGATATATGCTTATTTTGTTCTCAAAATTCTTTCAAAACTTTTTAAATCTGAATGGAAGTTTTGTCACTATAAAAAAGGGAGAGATTGTTAAGGAAACCTCATAATAGATTTTGAAGTTGACAAAACCGTCTATGTGAATTTTGTAAGTCTGATAAATACTCTCAAGTATTTTGATCCAGGTAGATATATTCTGGAAATGGAAATTCCAATACTTCGAGAGAACTAAACTTTCTAGACACTCAAACTTTACGAGGACCAAAAGGAAGATATCAGACTTTACGAAAACCAGATCGAGAAGTTTAGACTTTACTATAAAAGTCACTTAGACTTTATATTAAGTAGATAAAGAACTTCAGACTTTACTTCTAAAAGATTCAGACCTTACTTCTAAAAGATTCAGACCCCACTGAAGACCCACACTAACTTAAGTTCTGGATGTGAAGCAAGCACCAGAAGTTATCTAGACTCTAAAACTATTTAGAACAAACATAACAGCTAATGATCTAGCGTGGATTTTACATAAAGAAAGTTTTGATTGACTCAATCTTGAAAGGCTATAATGTAAAATTGATTGACAATCAAACACTAAGGCAAGTATATATCACAATGGATAAAGCTCTACTTATAAAAATCAAGATTCTGGTTGTATGGGCAACCAGATTCAGCGAGATTTAGATTTTGTCAACTAACGGCTATTCAATCGATTTTATACAAATCTTTCTAAGTTAAAGATTGGAAGACAATCCTATGAAGACTGTCCAACGACTAGTTTGGAAGTGGATGAGTATAAAAGAAGATTAACGAGGAGCAGAAGGTAGAGAACAAAGTCAAGAATCAACAAGCTCAAAGCTTGAGCATACTCCAATTCTACTACTTGTCTTTCTTGAGTCAAATACTGAAATCTTGAGGGATATTTTGTAAAAGTGATTGTGTAAGATAGAGAATCCTATTATTCACAGAGTGATATCACTCGAAACTTGTAATCTTTTTTGATCACGTAGTGGAATCCAGCTAGTAGGCTGTAAGCGTGGAAGAGTGGATATAGGTTTGATCCAAGCCGAACCATTATAATTTCTTGTGTACAGTTTCTCTATCCCTAAACTCTTATTCTATTTTTGATACTACACATTAGCATATTGTCTATAGGGTCTACTCAAAATCTGAATGTCTTTCATACTTTAATCTTGATCATTTGTTTCCACTTTAAAAAATTGATCAAAAGTTTTAGATCACCTATTTACCCTCCTCTAGGCGATCCTTGCTAACTACATCACTCACCACTCCATTGTGCATCTTAATATAAACTATTTCGTTCCCTACTACTCTACAAGTAGCATTGTTTCCCATAAACCCCTCACCACCATCTATGTATTGATCAGTAGTAAACCAGTGTTTTTGAGAAGTTATAAGATAAGAATATCTAATGTCAAGCACCCAATCATCACCTCATGAACTCATGGTGACTGTTGACACATTATTGATATCACTATGAGTATAATCTTTTGTGGTAACAATATTACCATCGCTTGTAGACTCTACCTAAACTCGTTTACCCTTGTACTTTGGATAATCTCTCTTGTAGTGTCCTACCTCATGGCATCGCTAACATTGATGGTTCCGAACATTGAACCTCGATTTAGAACAACTCCTCCATATGCTATTTCCAAACTCTTTACGATCGACTCTACCCCTGAATAATCAAATCTCGTGCCATATTCTATGCTAAGTTATCTTTTTGTAACTTCTTTCACCACTCTTTTGAAAATAAGGCACATTTTATGTCTTTTGAGGTAATCGTAGTGTGCCCTTATGTCAGTAAAGTGCTAAAAAAAATCCAGAGATGCCAACAACATAATGCCTTGTTTCTCATCATGTAAGGCCTCTTTGACATTCTTCAAGTCCATGAGTTTATTAAACTCATCCAAATGGGCTTTCATAGATGTGCTTTCAACCACCCGGAACTTAAACATCATTTTCAGTATATACAAGCGATTATTCAAACTCTTCATAAAATAAAGTGCTTGAAGTTTTACCCACGATATTATGGCATCCTTCTCTGCGGCCACTTCAGTTAATGCCTCCTCCGATAGATTCAACAAGAATATGCTTTTCACATTCTCTATCAACTCTACTTTATCGAACTCTTTCATCATTTTTGGCAATTTATCCTTGCCATCTAATACCTTCGTCAAAACCAAGGTTGTTAATAGAGCACCCATCTTAATGCTCTACAGCCCAAAGTCGTTCCTCCCGTCGAACTTCTCACTCTCTACTTTCGTTCCAAACATAATTGCAATAATAGAATTTCCAGACAGTAATCAAACAAGCAAAAGCCTTCAATGAACTCTAGAAACTCTAACCTTAACTCTAATACCAATTATTGGAATATAACGCAGAAGCTAACAGATCTTGCAATTTATGCTTAATGTAAAAAGGAAAAAATATCAAAGAAATCAATGAGCAACAATAATAAAAAAATAAATAACACAAGAGAATGTGGTTCAATCTAAGTATAGGTACAAACTCCACGGAAAGAGTCAATTGCGAAAAATCTACTATAAATTCGGAGAATACAGAATTTACATTAACTCAAGTATTTCATAGCCCTATATTACACCCAAAGCAAAATGCAAGTGATCATGATTCAAAGCAGTTTGTATGTAATTGGTAGGATTTGAATGGATGAGCTCCAATTGAGCGAGAAACTCCCCAATGTCCTAACCAACTGCGCTGACCCGGGGGTATTAATTTGTTTGCGCATTTCAACAAAGACCAACCAAATTCTACAAGCTTATCGAGATTCATCACCGATTGACTTGACTATTAGATGCCAAACCCAATTTCAAGTACGAGGAAAACATAGATTAAGGATAGATAGAGAAGAAGAGTCTCAAACCTTTTGAACGCGTTGAGTCAATGCAACCAAACGGCCCTTAATTTGACGAACCCTTTCGAGGTAGAAGCTACTAATCTCTGAAGTTAGCTTATCCAAAGCGGGATAAGCCTCTTGCTCTAATGCTTTTGTCTGCAGTTTCACATAAGTTGATTAGTTTTATGAGCGTTAAGTACTGACTAATTAAATAAAGAAACACTAATAACATGGACACTGTGTACCTCGTCGTCCAAACAGGAGCAAGCAGCTTCAAGGCATGCCTCTAAAGCAACAAACTCGAAAGGAAGAGTCTGTGATCTGTTTTGTTGTTCCTTCAACAGTTGACTGTGTTCCACACTCTCTTGCGAACCTTGAAAGATTTTTGCTAGCTCCGCTGCAGTTCGCTCATCGCCGCCATTTCCGCGAATCTAATCAGAAAAGCACAAGGTCAATCTCTTCTTACTAGACAATCGTGGGTTCGAACTGTCCTATGTTTGTGGAAAGATGACAAGAACCCACAAAGATTTATAATCACTGTAAAGATCCAAAGTAGCGCACTCAATCCAGTCTTCGCACGAAAGAAGAGGGGCTCTGAAAGAGCCTCAAATCTAGCTCGTTCAAGCGCTTTCACACTCGCGTCAACCGTTAAGGACCGCGTGACAATATAGTAAAGTATGGGGTGACATAGTACCCATTGTACATGAGATACAATATATAGGCGACAAATTCATAGGTTTTAGCACAATATATTTATCACCATGAATAAGTATGCCTTAACTATGGAAGGATATGTAGTCAACTATATATTGTAAAACAGTTTCCATTAACGTGAAAAATGCATTCTTCAATCCAAAATGAACACAATACTAATTCAACTAAATATAAAACATCTATTCTGAATCAAGGAAAGATTGAACACCTTCACTGCTTTGGCTTCATGATAATGCAAGAACCGTCGCTTGAGCTCCTCCACGAAAGGAACCACCGCTGGGTCCCTGTAGTTCAGCAGCAAAACATTATGTGCGGTGATTATCCCCTTGATGTGCTCCAGCTTGATCACAATGGCTCTCTCGCGGCCCGTGATGGACGACGGGTATGAGAGAAAAGGGTCGAGGATCCGGAGGTCACGGGCCGAGAGCCCTGTGCGGCGCATGATCGACTGCTTCCCGACATCGATCTGCTGGACCCGGCCAGTCGAGTCAATGACAAGCCAGGTCTTGAGCCGTACCACCTTCTTCCGGTGCCGATGATCCTTCGTGTTTCTTGTGTCGATCGGGGCTGGGTGCACTGCAGGATCATCTCGGGGCATCGTCGAAAGATGATCGCTTGACACAGCCATTGAGTGAAGATTGCTTTGTGAGCACACATTAATGGAGCAGGGTCTATTTAACTCTCAGATGAATAAACTATAGAGCATGATTGTTAGGTGTTTTGTACGGGGTGGACTGTGCTTAACGAGCCAGGTGAAATGCAGTGACGGCCCTCACTGGGTTATCCATGCACTGTCCTAGGTCGTACTATGGCGTCACTTTTTTAGGTGCAAAAAAGCACGCTCTATCAAGGTCATTCAATGGAATTATTTTACAAGAGATTTGGCAGAAATAACTTATAATTTTGTTTATGAAAATTGTTTCAAAAGTCGTAAACTTATTCTACTTTTGTCAATTCAAACATAAATATTTTAATTATACCAATTGAGTCATAACCTTTTTACATTTTATCAATTGAGTTCATTCAATCAATTTTAGCTAGAAATCACTGACATAAACGACAACCGTCTTACGTGACACGACCGACACTGACTTGGATATTTATAATAAAATTTTAATATTTTTTTATTTTTCTTTTCTCTTTTCATTCTTTACTTTTGTTCTTTTTCCTCCTCCGGCCATCAACAAGCCTCGTCGATGGCAGGCAGAGGTCGCCAACCTTGGGCGAGGGCCGCCCTCGCCTGGGCTAGCAAGAGCTATCCTCGTTGGCCCTTGGCAAGGGCAACTCTTATCCTAGCGCAATCTAGTGAGGGCAACCCTCGCCTAGGCAAAGACTGCCCTCACAAGGCTAGGCGTGGAAATTCCTCACCCGAGGCTAGCAAGGGCGGCCCTTGATTGAGGCTGGCGACCTCCGCGAGTCATCAATAAAGCCTAGCGATGTCTGGTGGAGGGAAAAGTAAAAAAAAAAAAAAAAAGTAAAGAAGGAAAAGAGAAAAAAAGAAAAAAAGGAAACATAAAAGAAAAATTTAAAAATAAATAAATATTCAAAAAAATATTAAAAGTCCACGTTAGTGTCGACTGTCCTATGCCAATCGTGCCACGTAGGATAGCGGTGTCCAAGTCAGCGACTTCTAGCCAAGATTGGCCAAACGGACTTAATTGACAAAACATAAAAATATTTAGGACTCAATTGACAAAAGTGCAATAGGTTTAGTACTTTTCGAACAATTTTCCCATTATGTTGTAACAATGCGACAATATTTACATGATACACTACGGATCTCTCGTAGATTGTGAATATGCGATTGATTTGATTGAACCGAATCGCATTGATTCATGCGTAAATCACGATCTTAGCCTATTTATTCACTGTCATTCTCTTTTATTTTATGGTTGATGCACAAAATCCATTTCATGACCTGAACCCTTTGGGTCGACCCGTGTCAAGCACCATGCACACATTAGAAGTAAGGCTGGACAAGGAACCTTGGGACAAGGGCTGGTATTACAGGGTCGAATATATCTTTCTAATACAATAATTAATCAAACTAAGTAAAAACCTGTCTATATAAGAAGAATTATGCCAATTGACAACCTAATTTATATATATATTACAAATGGATGATTATACAAATGGATGTCCTTCAATGGCCCTCAGGTTTGAGCTTTTGAGATAACTACAGTCGTGGAAGAAGGGGCATGGCGTGCTTTGACTTCCCTTAAATGCCTGTTCATCAAATTGCTAAAAAATTCATTATCAAAGATTAAAAAAATGCTAAAATATTCAATCTGAAATGTGTTAAAAAAGAAAGAAAGAATGAGCCACCCATGTCGGGTAATCACCATAATACAATGGGCAAACATTGCATAAACTAACTTAATAGATAAAGTCAATCATATTTCAAGAATCTATGGAACTTAGATCGGATCCGTGAAAAAAGACAAGTTCCGATTTTTCTTTTCGCCAACTCTTATTTGGCCCGGAACTACCGATTGTTCTAGTGATTTGCCCTCTTAAGTTGAAGTATACCCCCGTTTACATGACAATACCAATTTGAGTTATTAACCAATTTTTTGTTAATGAAGCCATAGACTAGTTTAACATTAATTGCTTTTATTTGAGCCACTCACTAAATTCTATTTGATCGAATTGTTAACTGCTCTAATAATTTACCAATTCTTGTTGAAGTAACCAACTTTTGATAAAGTAGTAAAATATAATTTTATTATGTCGGGTGACTCAAAATAAAGTGGTAATTTTGTATAAGAGTTGATAAATTCAACAGGAGTTGGTAAATTATTTGAAAAATTGGTAATTCGGAAACAACTTAGTCAACATTGATAAGAGGCTCAAAATCAATAACCTAAAAAGTCAGAAACTTTCAAAACATAAATACCGATAAATACTTAAATATAGTTTATAGTTTCATATAAGAGTTGGTAAAATCAATACAAGTTAGCACTTATTAGAAAAGTAGTAATTCCAAACGAACTAATCAACGTCTGCAAGTAGCTCAAATGAGAGTCGTAACTAATTGATAAGTAATTCACATAAAGTTGATAATCAGATATAAAATTCTGTAACTTCAATAAAATGCTTATATTATTAGAGAAGGTCATAATTCATAATCGATCGAATAAATATTGATACGTGACTCACATAAGTGTTGGAAACCTAAAGATAAACACACTGTAGAAGCATAAGCTTTTCCTATAACTATACCATGCATACTGTCCGTATTTGCATTTCCACACAAAACATTCTCCGAGCAATGTTGATCTTGACCTGCTAGCTATATAAACCGTTTATGCTTGTACCATGCTATTGCAATCACATACAAGACAATCGTCCCAACCGTGCACCCGCTTGCTGTCCAGAGGAAATTGTTGATTGTTGGATTTGGAGGGTGCAAGAGTGCAATTCTGATGTTCATGCCGAATATTCCAGTCACGATGATGAACATGGTATGAATAGTGTTGCCGTCGATATCACCACACCCACTTGCAGCAGATTGTTTTGCTTGTCATCCAACATTATGTTCACATCGTCCTCCGTGTCTTGAATGTATTGCCTTAGCTTTCAACAGAGACAATATGAAAATGTTTGTAAGGAATCGAATGAGATTCGACGTTGTCGCATTCTTATGTTTATTTACTTTTGAAGAATATTAACTTTGGTAAAAAATATCCCTTCGAAGAATTGCTGTCTTGAGGAAAGTAGTATTAATTTTCTTCTGGATTGGGCAGATGAATCTTTGTATGAAGCTAATCTACTATCCATAAATTATGAAATAACTCTCTCTCTCTCTCTCTCTCTCTCTCTCTCTCTCTCTCTCGCACGCCTCTGTGCATGGTTAGTTTCTCAACATTTCGGAATATCTTGCTTGTACAGTAGTTGTTGCTGATGGAACACGCATCCTTTGGAGATCAACGGAATGCCAAATTTTCTCTTGGTGAGGAGGATCATACACTTGCAAATGCCCTCAGATTTACCTTGAATCAAGAGTCAGTACTCCATTACTGTATTTCGTGCTATTTCTCAGATTTTTACATGGTAGGATCATCTATCCATTAATCGTTTTGGCCAGTATCAGCATGTAAGTGTTAAACATCAGGAGCAGGGATGTTATTAAGCAGTAAACTTACTAACGGGAAGAATTTTAATTGGATAGTTATTACGTATGAGTTTTCACCTATCATTATCACATACTGAATGTTCTTTTTTCCCTCAAAATGAAGGTTACTTCTTACTTTCGCTTTTGATTGGGAGAAACCATCGAATGAAGCCTGAGTTACTCGTCTTATTGGAGAGTAATGAATATGGAAAAATGTTACGATGAAATACTAACTGGAACATTTTCTGTTATACTTTCCCTTTTCTCCTTGGTATAGAAGTTAACCTTCTGTATACTTCAATCTTCTCCATGTTTTCTGTTCCTGCTATTGCACAGTTTCTGTTTTTGGTAAGTTTAGATTCCATAGAGTTTTAATGCAGTTCACGGGTAATATTTTGTGGTTACAGCATTCCTCATCCTTCGGAAGCCCGGGTTAATGTTAGACTTCAAACGACAGGAATTATATGCTCTCATCAATCTCTAGCCTAAGAGATGTGATGTACTTAGGATGCTTTGCTTTGCTTCTAAACATCATGTTATAGTGTGAAATTGTAGTTGGTTATGTTTTTTTTTTTTTTTTATAGATGGGTAGACCAGGAAATACGATTTAAGTGTTGCTGGATTTTGTCAAAAAATGATTTGACGAGCTCATGGGATCCGCACAGCACATCACGGAATCTTTAATACATGCATGTTGCCATACCCAGCATTGTTAAGTCATTCAAAATTGTACCAACTCTCTGTTTTAACTTTGCACCTTAAGGCCATGAAACTTCTTCCACAGAACATTGGAGAGGATTGCCCTGGTTAGAAGAGGCCTCCCTTTCACAGGCATTAGGCCTAGCTTTCATGTCTCGCATCCATCTTCCCCCACCTTCTGTAATCAATGGAGCTGTTGGTCATCTAGCATTTTCTTCTCTGGTGATCTCCAAAATGGCCTTTCATGTATTCTACTCTGTTTGAATCTTTTACGTGGTGTTTCTCAGATGAGCCAGCAAGTGTGACATTCGAAATTTCCGCCAATTGGAATTATTAAATAATTGAATTATATGAGGTGTGCTCGTTGTGACATTCCGGATTTTGGCCCATTTTTGGGGTTTATAAAACGTGTAATTCGTCAGTGCTCTTATAATAGAATTTCGCCCGGGAACTAATCACTCTCGAGTTCTTGTTTTTAAAAAATAAAAATTTTGCTAGAATCGCACTCGATCGAATTTGGCCGTTATTTAGACCCCGAACTTGGCAGTCGATTTCCGGGAGTTTCGGGACAAAATAAATTGGACGATGTCGATATTATTGTGGCCAGCATCGAGATTATCAGGAATAGTGAGAAAGTAGATTTTTGACCAGGTGCGAATTTGGACTGGTAGACCTTCCTCGTAGTGTGTCTTAGGTTATTTTGTTTTGGCCAATTGCCCTAGATTATTATTTGGGATTTTTCGTGGACTGTTAGACCTTTTTCTGAATTTAAATCGGGACCGTCATGTTGATTTTTAGTTTGGACCGTGTCCGTTGGATTGCGATTGAAGTTAAAATTTAAACTTTTTCTCTCTCTTTCTCTCTCATCTCTCGGCGAACCCCCTCCTGCGCGTGCGTCCGTCCCTCTCTCTTCCTTTTTCCTCTCTCTCTCTTCCTTTCCTCTCTCTCTTCCTTTCCCCTCTGCCGCACGTACCCTCCCCCGCTCCCTCCCCATGCAAACTTCTTCTCTCTCCCTCACGTCTCCCTCTGCACGCCTGACAACCCCCCTCCCTTCTCTCTCTTCCTTTTTCCCCTTCTTCTTCCTCTTCTCTTCTTCTCCGTTCTTCCTCCATTGGCCCGGACGGTGCTGCTTGTTCTGGTTTCGCTCGTCCGCCAAACCAGTCGCCCATCCACCGCCTCCCCGCCGAGCCGAAAGCCAGCCGAGTCAGCTGACTGCCGGGAAAGCCTGCTCGCTCCTGGGCTCAACAGACATTGCAGCCGCCCCCCACCGGCCACGCCCATCCACCAGCCGCTACCAACCCTCCCTCTCCCTTCTCCTCTCCTCTCACCCTCCTGCCACGGTTCAAATTTGCCGCCGCTGGTCGCTGCCGCTGGTCGCCGCCCGCCGCCGCCGCATTTCAGCTAACAAATTTCACGGGCCAACAAAGCAGTGAAGCCCGTGGCGAAAGTGCACAAACGCGCGCCCGTTGTCGTACCCGTGCCAGCGCGTGCGGTGCCGTGCCCGCTTTCAGACTCGTAGCGCGTACATTGCCCATCCGACCCGGCGCGCGGTGGCGTTGCCCATCCGTAACCCGATGCGCCCGGGCACTTGTAGCGCCGGGCCGTGCAGCGCCCGAACACGCCGATCGGCCATTGTGCCCGCTTTGGCCGATCAGCGCGCCCATGTGGCCCACGCCCGCGCCTAGTCCGAACTTCTCACCCGGGCCATTTTGGGCCCGAGCCGACTTTTCCCGGGCCAAAATTTGGTAAGTGACTCCCTAAACCCTACCTAATATTTTGGGTACTTTATTGACTTGTCTCGGGTTAGACGACTAGGGCGTGATTTTAATTTATTTATATTGTGATTTAATTAGATTGTATTATGCTTTAATTGTGCTAATTAAATCGAATAGTAATATGCTTGATTTGGGGAAAATCGTGTGTGACCGACTTGAACGTCGAGTTTGTGGTTGAAATGGCGATTTGTGGATTGGGCTGAATTTGTGAATTTGAGCTGTTTGATGCAATTTGGCGTGAATGTGATTGAATTGAGTGGCGTGTGCATGCCTGTCGACTTTAAGCCCGGATCGATCGGAGGGCTACGGACTTGGGACGTGTTGACGGCGGTCCGTGTGAAGGCATGAATGGCCGATGTGCCAATTGGATGCAGGCATGAGACGTGTTGACGGTGGCCCGTTAAAGGTGTGAATGGACCAAGACGTGTTTACGTCGGTCGTTGGAATTGATTGAATAGTGTGGCTTGGGACATGTTGACGCGGCCACTGGAATTGTTTGAATATCGTGGCTTAGGACGTGTTGACGGCGGCCACTGGAAATTGAATGAATGTTATGGCTTGGGACGTGTTGACGGCGGCCATTGGGATTGATCGAATTGTGTGGCTTGTGAGCCAGTGAGAATGGACCTGAGGCGCAGTGGCGCGGGTCGTGAGAAAGATGTTCGGTCACGCATCCGATTTGAGTGTGATTGGAATTGGCTAGTTGAGCGTGTGACTGAATTGGCTGATTGAGTGTGTGACTGAATTGGCTAGTTGAACGTGTGACTGAAATGGCTGGTTGAGTGTGACTGAATTGGCTAGTTGAACGTGTGACTGAATTGGCTGGTTGAGCGTGTAACTGAAATGGCTAGTTAAGTGTGACTGAATTGGCTGGTTGAACGTGTGACTGAATTGGCTGGTTGAACGTGTGACTGAAATGGCTGGTTGTGTGTGATTGAATTGGCTGGTTGAGCGTGTGGATGTTGATCGAATTGACGGATGGCGTGTGTGAGTGCTTGGTTGGATTAATTGATTTCGAGTGGGAGTGTGTGTGCTGGTGATTGTGATATGGCGGTGAATTGTCCTTGCATTATCATGTTTGAACTAATATGCAGGATTGGCACGTGGTTCGAGGCGAGGTAAGCCTTTCATGTGAAAGTGATTGTATTGTCTGGTAGTTCGCATGTTGGACTGGTCTGGGTACGCATTGGCCTATGTGGGGTTTAGGGGGTTGCTTATTGAGACTCGTTCTTACGGTTATTATATAACCATTTCAGATCCGCGACCATGAGTGATCGGAGATGCAGCAAGGATATCTCGGAGATCAAGGACGGGTCAAGTACCCGGCATTTTGAGTTTTCCCTTTTTGTAGAGGAGTTAAGTTTGAGACAATTGTCCCCCCCTTCGAGATTTGTGGTTCTTCTGTTATGGTTTAACTGAGGGATTGTCTTTGTAGATGTCGTATGTGTTTGTCATGTGTATGAATTGCAATTATTGTTTCAGGCCATCGCTATCCCCCTGTCATTATTGATTGTCCGGGTTGTTCCTATTTGTTTCCGCACGTGATTAATCTCTGATGTTTGGGTTGGGTCGTTGACGTACCTGGGACGTCGCATTCAATGTTCGACCATTGAGGGATGATCGCATGCTCGTAGGGTGCGGGGCGTGACATCTCTGTTGATTTGGTATCAGAGCGAGGTCAGCTCGAACCAAGATGGTCGAAGCTTAGAGTGATAAAGAGCGATGACTTTGAGGTAGCCAGTTAGGGAGACTTGTTGGTCATGCGATACCCAGACTGTGTGATTGTGATTGTTGAGTGGTATTATGTGATAATTCATGAAATGCAGGTGCGTCAGGACTTAAGGTTAGTGCGCGATCCCTGCTCCTTGTAATTGAGTGGTGTTGTGATTGACTGCCTGCTTAGTGAATTGTTGTGAATTACTGCCTAGAGTTTAGACTGGTATAGTTGGCCTAGGTCTTTAATTCCCGAGGGAGAATTATAGCAGATAAGTGGGTGGTGTGAACCCTGTGAGTATGAGTAGTAGAGGTCAAGGTCGAGGTCGAGGTTGAGGTTGTGTCGGTCCGCAAGTTGGAGTTTTGAGGGATCCCAGATGAGATGAGATGAGATTTTAAGGGCACTCGAGGGAGCTGGAATTTTAATGAGTAGACAGACTAAGGAGCGAAATGCTATTGTTACTATTGATGCTGAGGCCACTATTGTCGTCGTCAATGGGAGTAACAGAAATCATAGGTATAATGGAAATGTTGGGAATCAAGGTCAAGGGTAAGTTAATGCAGTCAGGCATATGCGTCAGTTAATTGGAAAAATTTGGAAATTTAAATTTGCAAGGTTCGATGGGAAGAGATGACCCTGAGGTTACATTACTTTGGACAGAGGACTTAGAAAAAAAAAAGCTTTTGAGGTATTCGGGTGCACTGATGAGGAGGAAGTGACCCTAGCTATATATCAACTCTAGGGAAATGCAAGTGATTGGTAAGAGGACCCCCGAAGTAAGATATTTCAGAAGGCATATTTCTAAATTAGGGTGTCATTATCGAGGTCGTTAATAAAAAGTACTTTCAGAAAGTGCCAAAGGACAGAAAATGACATAGTTCCTTACGGCTCCACTAAAATCGAATGTCAGTCGATCAGTGCAAGGTCAAGTTGTGAGATTGCCTAAGTACGCACTAAAGATGGTCAAGGACCATGTGGATGGGACAAGGAGGTTTCAGGAAGAATTGGAACCGAATTTCGCAATCAGTTGGTACTTTGGGTCTTAAGGAGTTACAACGAGTTGTATGAGAGGGTTCGATGGTTGACATGGATATGAGTTAAAGGACGGCCGCTTTTGGATCGCGATTCGCGCTGGCTAGGGACAGTAGGAACCTTGGAAAGAAGCCTACAACAGAGAAACGAAAATTGTCCCTCTAGTAAGAAAGAACTTTGGAAAGCCGAATTGCTACTCCAACGCTGCATGTCGGTCTTATGGAAAAGGGCATAGGAATGGCCATCGCCAAGGTAAAAGTGAAACATGATGTGGATGTGGACAGTAAGGTTACCAGATGAGAAATTGTCGAACCAACAGGTTAGGTCACCAATGCAATCGCAGCGACCCCAGATAGGACATTAAGTGAGAGCTGCCACGTAGATTAATCAAAATCGGCTAAGGACGTAAGGAAAAGTGTATGTGGTGGCTGAGAAGGAAGTGAAGGATGTGCCTTGAAAGTCTAGATGCGTTATGAGATGGTGTTTGGCACAATGGGAGATGATTTGGAAGTTATTACTTGAATGATCATGCATGACGTATAATCACTTATGGTGAACAGACGCAATCAATTTATGGATTTCTGATTCACTAATGATTTTCTTGGATGAATTCGGGAGGATGAGTGATGCTTGGAAATTATGAATTTTATAAAGAACCGGGGTGATTTATTTTGGGAGACTGTTGGATTGAAATTGGATGGATTGAGCTTGTCTTTGAGTTGTATAAAGATAATTAATTTGTGGCTGATCAGTTGGTTAAGGAATCAAGGCTAAAGGACATAGCCGAAGTGTGTAATCTTCCCGATATCTTTCCTTAGGAATTGCCGGGATTGCCACATGATAGGAGAGTTGAGGTTGTGGTCGAGTTGGCCCCAGGAACAAAACCGACCTTGGGAGCACTCTACAAGATGTCTCTGTCGGAATTAAAGGAATCGAAAGTCCAAATGTGGGAGCTATTGGATAAAGGCTTTATTCGTTTGAGTGCGTCTCTAGGGGGGAGCGCTAGTGTTATTCGTGAGGAAAAAGGACGGATCATTAGGATTGTGTGTTAACTACAGATAATTGAATCATGTGACTATTAAAAATAAACGCCCGTTGCCAAGGGTAAATGACCTGTTCGATCAGTTTCAAGGGGCATCAATGTTTTGTAAGATCGACTTAAGGACTAGTTATCACCAATTGAGGATCAAGAAGGAGGACGTACCGAAGTCGGCATTTAGGACGGGGTATGGGCACTATGAGTTTACGGTGATGCCATTTGGATTGACTAACATTCCTGCTGCGCTTATGGATTTGATGAATTGGATTTTCAAGGAATTTTTGGGTCAATTTGTGAGCGTGTTCATAGATGACATTTTGGTGTATTTGAAGAGTTCCACCAAGCACGAGGTACATTTGGAAAAGGTTCCACAGACCCTAAGGGAACATGCGCTCTACGCTAAGTTTTATAAGTGCGAACTCTAGCTTCATTGAGTGGCGTTCTTAGGACATATGATACTCGGGGGAAAGAATTGCAGTGGATCCAGCAAAGATTGAAGCCGTCATGAATTGGCTAAGACCGATAATGGTAACCGAGGTTCAAAGGTTCTTGGATCTGACAGGACATTATAGACATCTCGTGAAAAGGGTTTTTAACGTTAGTAACACCGTGGACGCGTTTGCAAAAGAAGGAAACGAAATTTGAATGGACGAATGACTACAAAAGGAGTTTTCAGGATTGAAACAGAGTTAGATGATCACGCCAGCGTTGACGGTCCCGTTAGGTCTGGGAGGATATGAAATCTATAGTGACGCATCGCTAAGAGGACTCAGATGTGTGTTAACACAATGTGGAAGAGTAGTGCCATACGCATCGCGACAAATGAGATCGCATAAGCTAAATTATCCAACTCATGATTTAGAATTAGCCGCGATTATTTTTGCTCTTAAGATTTGGAGACATAACCTGTGTGGGGGAGAAATTTCAGATTTATACAGATCATCAAAATTTAAAGGTATCGGTTTTCCCAAAAAGAACTTAGCATGAGACAGTGCCATTGGATGGAACTCCTTAAGGACTACAACTGCGATATTTTATATCACCCCGGAAAGGCTAATAAGGTAACAGATGCACTGAGTTGGAAATCGAGCATCGCGCATGTGATAGTCAAAGAATGGATCCTGTTGGAGGAAATTCAGGATTTGGAATTTAAGTGTGAAGCGAGTCATGTTTAGAGTCTGCTTACCGCATTGAGGATTAAACTAGAAATCCGGGATAAGATTAAGGTCTTACAATCGATGGACCTAGAAATCCAGAAGATTTTGGAAATGGATGTCACAAAAAGGAAATCAGATTTTCAGGTATTCGAGGATGGGATTCTGAAGTTCTGTGGTTGGTTATGTGTACCTAGTGATGCAAAATTAAAAGAAGAGATTTTGTCGGAAGTACACTGTAGCAATTATAGTATTCCCCGGGTAGTACAAAAATATATCAGATCTTGCGACAGCATTATTAGTGGATCGATATGAAAGTGGACGTGGCCAAACATGTGGCTAAGTGTTTCACATGCCAACAAGTGAAGGCACAATGTTGCAAGCCAGGTAGAATGTTGCAGCCAATGGAAATTCTCGAGTGGAAGTGGGATTACTGAGGAGCTAGAGGGGCCATGATTCGATTCGGGTGATAGTGGATCGGTCGACGAAGTTAGCGCATTTTCTGCCAGTACGAAAGAACTTCGCCTTGGAAAGGTATGCCGAGATTCACGTGTGACAAATAGTCCGTCGGCACGGAGTGCCAGCGATAATCACTTTAGACCGGGATCCTAAATTCATTATCGCTTTTGGACAAGTCTTCGTATGGCAATAGGAACAAAGTTGCAAATTAGCTTGGCCTATCATCCTTAGACATATGGCTAGTCTGAAAGGACAATTCAGACTTTGGAGGACATGCTACGGGTATGCATATTGGATTTTTAAGGTAGCCGGGAGGAATAGTTGCTCTTGGTTGAGTTTGCCTATAACAATAGCTATCACTAGAGTTTTAGAATGGCACCGTTTAGGGCATTGTATGGTAGGGTTTGCAGAACACCGGTTTGTTGGGATGAAGTGGGTAAGAGGAGTATCACGGGTCCCAAGTTGGATCAGCAGTCAATTAAAACAGTCAAGGTGCGATGTGGAAAAGTGAAGAGTTGATGCGACACCAGTACCCTCATTTGTTTGAATAGTTAGGTTGGATTGTAAATTTCGAGGACGAAATTTTTGTAAGGAAGGAAGAATTGTGACATTCCGGATTTTTGCCCATTTTTGGGGTTTATAAAACGTGTAATTCGTCAATGCGCTTATAATAGAATTTCGCCCGGGAACTGATTACTCTCGGGTTCTTATTTTTAAAAAATAGAAATTTTGCTAGAATCGCACTCGATCGAATTTGGCCGTTATTTCGACCCCGAACTTGGCAGTCGATTTCCGGGAGTTTCGAGACAAAATAAATTAGACAGTGTCGATATTATTGTGGCCAGCATCGAGATTATCAGGAATAGTGAGAAAGTGGATTTTTGACCGGGTGCGAATTTGGACTGGTAGACCTCCCTCGTAGTGTGTCTTGGGTTATTTTGTTTTGGCCAATTGCCCTAGATTATTATTCGGGATTTTTCGTGGACTGTTAGACCTTTTTCTGAATTTAAATCGAGACCGTTATGTTGATTTTTAGATTGGACCGTGTCCGTTTGATCGCGATTGAAGTTAAAATTTAAACTTTTTCTCTCTCTTTCTCTCTCCTCTCTCGACCGACCCCCCTCCTGCGCGTGCGTCCGTCCCTCTCTCTTCCTTTTCCTCTCTCTCTCTCTCTCTCTCTCTCTCTCTCTCTCTCTTTCCCCTCTGCCGCACGTCCCCTCCCCCGCTCCCTCCCCATGCAAACTTCTTCTCTCTCCCTCACGTCCCCCCTCTGCATGCCTGACAACCCCCTCCCTTCTCTCTCTTCCTTTTTCCCCTTCTTCTTCCTCTTCTCTTCTTCTTCGTTCTTCCTCCATTATTTGAAGTGGTCTTGCTTGTTTTAGTTTAGCTCATGAGCCATTTGCCCCGAGCTCATGGTCGTTCGCCCCGCCATCGCTTGACTCGACCCTTGTATAGAAACCAACCCGCCGCCCGTCGCGTCGCCCGCCCGGTGCCTCTTCCTCCTTTTCTGCTTGTGTGAGCGAGCTTGCTTATTACCGTTGTTCCATAGCCAGGCGGCCAGGCCAGCGGGGCGCATCGTTCATTGCCACCTCAGCCCCGTCGTATTCATTGCGCCTGCCAAACCCATTTCCCCTAGGCCCGGTGCCCCATCCATTTTGCCTCCCGTCGAGCCGAGCCGGCAAGCTGCTTGCGCCCATGGAATCGGCTCGTCAATTTTCATACTTGTGATGCCAACGTGCCCTTACTTGACCATTCATGGCCGTGGCGCCCTCAAGCCCTCTCTTGCCTCCTCTCCCCTCACCTCTCGGCCTGGCCCCGTTTGGTAAATCGCCATGATCACCGTTGCCTTGGCCCGGCCAAGCCGACCAGCAGTGACCAATCAATGCGACCAACCGGCCAGCCAAGCCCGTGGCCCGCCTGGCGCACAAAGCTGCGCGCCCGTTGTCGTACCCGTGCCCGCGCCCGTAGCAGGCGCATTGCCCGTTCAGCCGGCCCATTGCCCGGGCACGTTGCCCATCCGCTGGCCCGTGCGCCCCGGGCACGCCGCGCGTTCGCCGTGCCTGCACGCCAGGCACACCGATCGACCATTGTGCCCGCTTTGGCCAGTCAGCGCGCTCGTGTGGCCCACGCCTGCGCCTAGTCTGAACTTCTCACTCGGGCCATTTTGGGCCCGAGTCGACTTTTTCCGGGCCAAAATTTGGTAAGTGACTCCTTAAACCCTACCTAGTTTTTTGGGTATTTTATTGACTTGTCTCGGATTAGATAGCTAGGGCGTGATTTTAATTTATTTATATAGTGATTTAATTAGATTGTATTATGCTTTAATTGTGCTAATTAAATCGGATAGTAATATGCTTGATTTGGGAAAAATCGTGTGTGACCGACTTGAACGTCGGGTTTGTGGTTGAAGTGGCGATTTATGGATTGGACTGAATTTGTGAATTTGAGCTGTTTGATACAATTTGGCGTGAATTTGATTGAATTGAGTGGCGTGTGCATACCTGTTGACTTTAAGCCCGGATCGATCGGAGGGCTACGGACTTGGGACGTGTTGACGGCGGTCCGTATGAAGGCATGAATGGCCGATGTGCCAATTGGATGTGGGCTTGAGATGTGTTGACGGTGGCCCGTTAAAGGTGTGAATAGACCGGGACGTGTTTACGTCGGTCGTTGGAATTGATTGAATAGTGTGGCTTGGGACGCGTTGACGGCGACCACTGGAATTGTTTGAATATCGTGGCTTGAGACGTATTGACGGCGGCCACTGGAAATTGAATGAATGTTATGGCTTGGGAAGTGTTGACGGCGGCCATTGGGATTAATCGAATTGTGTGGCTTGTGAGCCAGTGAGAATGGACCTGAGGCGCAGTGGCGCGGGTCGTGAGAAAGATGTTCAGTCACGCATGCGATTTGAGTGTGATTGGAATTGGCTGGTTGAGCGTGTGACTGAATTGGCTGGTTGAACGTGTGACTGAAATGGCTGGTTGAGTGTGACTGAATTGGCTGGTTGAGTGTGACTGAATTGGCTGGTTGAACGTGTGACTGAAATGGCTGGTTGAGTGTGACTGAATTGGCTAGTTGAACGTGTGACTGAATTGGCTAGTTGAACGTGTGACTGAATTGGCTGGTTGAGCATGTGACTAAATTGGCTGGTTGAGCGTGTGACTGAAATGGCTGGTTGAGCACGTGACTGAATTGGCTGGTTGAACGTGTGACTGAATTGGCTGGTTGAACGTGTGACTGAAATGGCTGGTTGAGTGTAACTGAATTGGCTGGTTGAACGTGTGACTGAAATGGCTGGTTGTGTGTGATTGAATTGGCTGGTTGAGCGTGTGGATGTTGATCGAATTGACGGATGGCGTGTGTGAGTGCTTGGTTGGATTGATTGATTTCAAGTGGGAGTGTGTGTGCTGGTGATTGTGATATGGCGGTGAATTGTCCTTGCATTATCATGTTTGAACTAATATGCAGGATTGACACGTGGTTCGAGGCGAGGTAAGCCTTTCATGTGAAAGTGATTGTATTGTCTGGTAGTTCGCATGTTAGACTGGTCTGGGTACGCATTAGCCTACGTGGGGTTTAGGGGGTTGCTTATTGAGACTCGTTCTCACGGTTATTATATAACTATTTCAGATCCGCAACCATGAGTGATTGGAGATGTAGCAAGGATATCTCGTAGATCAAGGACGGGTCAAGTACTCGGCATTTTGAGTTTTCCCTTTTTGTAGAGGAGTTAAGTTTGCGACAATTGTCCCCCCTTCGAGATTTGTGGTTATGCTGTTGTGGTTTAACTGAGGGATTGTCCTTATAGATGTCGTATGTGTTTGTCATGTGTATGAATTGCAGTTATTGTTTCAGGCCATCGCTATCCCCCTGTCATTATTGATTGTCCGGGTTGTTCCTATTTGTTTCCGCACGTGATTAATCTCTGATGTTTGGGTTGGGTCGGCGACGTACCTGGGACGTCGCATTCAATGTTCGACCATCGAGGGATAATCGCGTGCTCGAGGGGTGCTGGGCGTCACACTCGTAGTAAATTTCTCGCCTGGAACTGATCATTCTTGGGAATACTAACAATTAGAGAAAGGCTAATAGGGGAATTAAATTCGCGCAACTAAAGAAAATTCAATCGTGAATGGATTTCGACCATTAAATCGCGTAAGTGATATTTTGAGCCACTGTTAGCCGATCCAAGGATAGTTAGGGGTCAGTTCGCCACTGTCCTAGTAGTGGATCGCGGGTGATTCCGTTGGACCACGAAACGACTTGACGAATGATTCCGAAATTATACCGAACAATCGTACCCCTCGGATCAAGTGATTGATCTTCGCGATTTTAATGACAATTGAGGTCATCACGCACCGGATGGACTTGCACGTGACTCGATTTAGTATCAGTTATGAGTTGATTTCGCAAATTTCCCCAGCAAGCCGCCCGTTAGCTCGAGAAACGCTCGAGTTGCGCTTAATAGAATTTAATTATGAAATTTTTGCCCAAATTGGACACCGAAAAATTGGGAAGTCACGCCGGAATGTTAGCACGACGTTGCATGTGACACGTGTGAATTTTTGGTGTGCTCAAATGTTGGGTTCATCAACGAAAAACAAAGCAGCGGAATATAGAACCCTAGACAGGATCCATGTGTATATTGAAATCGAAAAGGAATTTCGAAACGTACCTTTTGCAGATTGAAGATAAATCGACAACTGATTGTGTCTGGATTAGCGCCCCAAGTGTTGCGCCTCTACCGGTATCCACACACACGAACGGAATTCTCCAACGATCCATGTGCTAGCGGAAGATCTTGAAGTTTTCTTTTTCAACGCCTTTTGATTTTCGATACTGTATCGAAAAACCCTAGACAGATAACGATTCTCTATCTATTTATATAGCTTCATTATCTAGCGGAATTAAAAGAAGTGGGCCGGGCGATTTGGGCCCACGTTTAATCGTTATCTCATAACACGCACGACCGCATAGATAATTTAAATAAGAGAATAAATTAAAATCTACTTCTTAAGTAAATCAAGGCGTATAGAAAATATTAAATCAGTTCGCTATTGTGTGCGACCTTGTAGGTTCACTAAACCCGTTCGCCGTGAGGTCCTCGGCTATGCGCAAGCCACACCGTCGCCGTCTAAGCTGATCGCCGCCACCCGGAAGTTGCACGTTGTCGCCGTCATCCCCGATTAAGTGTCACTGCTTTTCGTTCTAGCCGAGAAAGTCTAGAACGCGGGTAAGTCGCGCCTAAACCTAATTTAGGATTTCGGGTATCGACAGGCGATTTTAGGCGAAACCGGGCATAGGGTAGATGCGGAATGGCATGAATTAGAAGTGGGATCAGTTGGCGGGCCTTAGAATTGAAACCAGAAAATTTTTATTTGAAAATTCAGAAAATAAGGGCTGCGATTTACTGTTCATATACAGCGAAACACTATTCACAAGCTGTGGATGACTGTTCACGGGGCTGTGATGGTCCGATCGAGACGCAAATTGAATTTTTTGGAACCTAAAAAGTAAGGCGAGAAAGTCCCGTGAAGGACCGGAATCGATTTGACGTCGTTTGGTGGGAGAAAAATAGCGATTTCTATGTTTAATGTGCGCATAGAAATTAAACCCAAATTAGGACTTCGAGTATCGATGGGCGATTTTGGGCAAAATCTGTATAAAGATAGGTGCCGAATTGTATGAATTGGTAGTGGAAATTTTATGGCGGGCCTTAGGATTTAATTCGGGCATTGATTATTGGAAATTAGAAAATAACAGTGGCTGTGATTTACTGTTCATGGGGCCGTGATGTGCCGATCGGGACACAAGTTGAATTTTTAGAACCGAGAATTTATGGTGAGAAAGTCCCGTGAAGGACCAGAATCGATTTGGTGTCGTTTGGTGGGAGAAAAATAGCGATTTCTGTGTTTAATGTGCTTATGGAAATTAATTTAGTTGTGGTGGTAGATTTGAGCGTGCATTTGTGTAATGTGGCTGATTGAAAATACTTGTTGGGTGCACATTGTGCTAGATTGAGTTAATTGATAAAATTTGGCCATGTCAAATGTTTGATGAACATGGATTGCATGTATTTGTTGTGTGCATCGGCCACGTGTGACTTACTATTTATGTGGCAAATGATTGTTGAATGTGTGAAAGAACGAGAAATAGTGCGTGACATGGCACATACGTGATTGAGAGAAACATGGCCTGAGGCGTGTACGTTTACGCGGGCCTGAAGTGTTGTGAGATGTGGTTGCAGTGGACCTGAGGCGTGTACGTTTACGCGGGTCAATGGCGAGGATTGAGAAATGCCCGGTATTACCGAAAGATTGCTAGTATGAGGCGTGAACTTCTACGCGGATTGCGCAGTAGGTGGCAGATGTTGAACCTGAGGCGTGTACGTTTACGCGGGCCCGGAAGTGTTGTGGAAAGAGGTCGCAGTCTACCTGAGGCGTGTACGTGTACGCGGGTCACTGGCATGGAATGTGGATGGAATAGGATGAGAATGGAAAGAGTGCATGACATGAAAATTTTATATGCTTGTGATTGTATTAAATTGCTTGCTATGTGATTAGGTGGCATGTGTATATGTTTGGTGTGTTTTGCGAAATTGTATGGAGGTATGTGATAGCCTAGGTTGAGTTTAGGGGTGTACTTACTGAGAAGTGTCTCACGGTTATTTTCAACCAAATATTTCAGAACCCCGACCCGAGCCATGAATAATCCACCTCAGCCACCAAAACGTTTTAGAGTACCTATGCATAAAGAGTTTGAGGTTACAGAGTTCCCGATGGACGATAATTTTACTTGGATTATGCACTCTTCTACTGTTTTTAAACGAGGTTTACCTCTTTTTGAAGAACAAAAATACACTGTTTGGCTCTTTCGGGATGGAGACGGGGCTGAGTTCTGGCCCATTAGAGGTTTTGACGTTCCCTTTGATTTAGTCGAAGATTAGGACTCAGCCGCCATACCTCCTATAGACGGAGAGTTAACAAGTACGGAGGTTAGCGTAGCACAGCCTAGGATGCATCCAGCACACACCGCTCAGGGATCTTCGGAGGCTGAGTATGAGCCCAAGCCCGAAGCATCGCAAGCTGAGGATGATCCGATGGACATAGATTTAGAACTAATACCCGAGGAGGGACCAGAGGAAGAGGAACCAGAGGAAGAAGAACCAGAGGATAAGGAACCAGAAGAGGTGGAGCCCGAGTTAGAGCCTAATGATGAGTCTAAAGGGTTGGATGAGCCGACAGGAGACCCGGAGTATATATTCCCTTTTAAGGAATACATGGATCCCAATTATGTGCCTGAGTATAATTTCTTCGATTTCTTGGCTGAGGAGTATCAGAACACAGCTCCAGCTGAGTTGGGCGACATCAATCACCCGATTGTGATTGAAGTAGAGTCAGAGCTCTCAGAGGAGCAGTCCGCTCAGGAGAGTTCGAAATCAGGAGATGAGGAGTTAGACTCGGAATGGACGCCTAGCAAGGGGCGTTAGGGGTTAGTTCAGGGGTTCTTAATAGGTTTTTGGAAAGTAACATTTTTGGGATAGAAAGTCAGGTCATCGATTTTTTTGGTATATCGATGTTTTGTATCACGGGGTACAAGTATATGCAATGGTGGTAAAGACTGGCGGTTGTAAGTTGTGAATATTTTATAAGTTGGTAATGTAAAGAAATATGTGTATCCTCCCTATTCTCCCCAGTTTTATTTGTCAATGATAAATTGTGATTCCCGCTGTGACTTTAAATCTCTGATGGTTATTTGAGGTCAGCGACATTCCTAGGACGTCGCACAAATCGACCAGGTAAGGGTGTGGCGTGCCCGATAGGGTTCGGGACGTGACAGCAAGAGAGGTATTGAAAGATGCATGCCAAGATCTGATGCTGATGTGTCAACACATAAGGGGCACATTCGATAAAGCTGTAAACGATATTAGAACGGAAAATCCTCCCGATAATCATCCTTCCCAGGACATTGACTCAGATTAACGGTAAAATTATTGTAGCAGCTTTCGATTTATTCGGCCTCAATCTATGGTCATGTGACCTTTATGAAGAAAGGCCTCTATCGAATTCTTGTCTGCAGAAGAATCTTGCACTGATATTTTAAGTAAACTGTTTGTGAGTATTTGGGAAGCCATTGAGCATCATTATATTGATCATCTATGAAGACCTAATCAGCATCAATGGAAGAATTATAGACAAGGATATCGATGTCGGGGTCATACTTCTTATTTATATAGTATTTTGATAGACAAATCATTCTTTTCTACGTAACTGTTCTTTTTTTTATTTGGCTTCTGCTCATTCCTTTTACGATATTTCCATCAAGTTGTTCCTCAAGAATAGCCATGCAGGGCATGCCTGTGGGGCTCATGCTAGCTTCGATGGAGCCAGCTCTTTGTCAACATGCATTGGTTCAACCCATTTCCTCATTCTCTGCCCGAAGTCTGTCTCATTTTACAAACTTGATAATTAATACAGGAGTATCTCTTTATATCCTCTTTTCTTTCATTTTACTGGAAATCATCTCTCCTTGTGTCCATATGCTTCAAGATTACATGAGCCACCAGTTCAGAATCACAGTTCTGCAGTAGTCATAGCAAACTATCCATGGAGGGTGTCCAACCTCAACCGATCCTAAACATTTTGCTTATTTTGCAGGTGATCTTAAATTTCTAAATGCCCTTAATAGAGCAATCCTTTGTATTTGTACCATGCAACTATGCTGACATACAATAAGATGGTAATGACGGTGCAAGCGACGTTAGTCCATATGAAGTCTTCCTGTGACTGATTTGTGGGATCCAAAAGTGTGATGGTGATGTTAATGCCCATCACGTCGGCGAGGACTATGTACCCGCTGAGCACCAGAAGAGTAGTTGTTATCAGCACTCCCATCTGCAGGAGATTGTTTTGTTTGTCATCCAACATGATGTTAACATAGTCCTCCGTGTCGTCGACGTACTCCCTCAGCTTTAAGATCAGAAAAATAAGAAGAGGAATAACGAGTTTAGCTATTAATTCACAGCGAAAAGGTTGTTCAGTGTCTCTTTTTGGGTATGTGCTTTCATAAGGAATTTAATTTGTCATCAGAAAGTATGAGATTCATACTGTAGAGAGCTTGTTAAGTGTGCCATCAACTTGCACGAAGTATGCCTCTAGGAGCATCTCTAATTCCGCCACGTGGACATGCCTGGATGGGGTGGCGCCACGAGAATCGCTGCTCTTGGCCATTTCTATTTCATCGTTCAGCGAGCCACACGGAGGAGTCAAGCCGTCATCGGGTGAGGTATCGGGATCTCCACTGTCATGCCTGTATAAATTTGGCGATAAGACAATGACAACAGGATTGAAGTTAAACAGAAAGCAAGAGATTCAGTATGTGCCCGTCATTGTTGAGTTCGTGAACTTCTTCTTCCTCCTCGACAGCAGCTGAGGAAGAAGAAGAGTTGTCATCTTCTTCTTGAAGCAGTTTGCTGGTCAGGTACATACCCGCCATGTCTCCATCATCTTCGAGAATATGCTCGAGCTCATCCCTCACCTAGAGATACATGGAAAAGGCACATGCTATAAAATGTGGCCACTTGAGATATGTCTTTAATGCAAATAATGTTAATATGTATGGTAACTGCAATCATGTGTTAGTGTAGTGTTGATTTTTTTTTTATTACCCATGGGCACGTCATGGAGACAAGGGCTACCTAGAGGCCCACAAAGCACAATATCTAGTGTAATATAACACGAAAAATAACGGATTTTGCAATACTTAACGCGTGAAAGGAGAAAATTATCATAGAAATCAATGAGAAACAATAAACAACACCATAAATCTACATGGTTTGATCTAAGTATTGGTAGCAGAGATTTGGTATTAGAATCCATCAAGAGCACATAGCGAGATAAGGTTCTTCCTCAACTCCAGAACATGTCTTACGTCAGTCATTGTTATCACCACTCCATCGTGCATCTTAATCCGAACTATTCTGATCCCTACTACTTCACAAGTAGCATCGTTTCCCATAAAAACCTTACCACCATCTATGTGCTGATAGGTAGTAAACCAAAGTCAATGAAGAGTTATAAGATAAGAACATTTAGAGTCAAGCACCCAATCATCATCTCATGAACTTGTGGTAATTGTTAACACATCGTCGACATCACTAAAATTATAATCTTTTGTGGTAACAATATTACCATCACCCGTAGGCTCCATCTAAACTCATTTACCCTTGTACTTTGGACAATCTCTCTTACAGCGTCCTACCTCACAGCACTGCGAACATTGAACCTCAATTTTTTACAGCTCTTCCATCTGCTATTTCTAGACTCTTTACGATTGACTCTACCCCAAATAATCAAAGCTCATGCCATATTCTACGTTAAGCTGTTTTTTGTAACTTCTTTCGTCATTCTTTTAAAACAAGGTAGATTTAATATCTTTCAAGATAAACGTAGTGTACCCTTGTATTAGCGACTCAGTAAAGTGCTTAAAAAACCAATAGAGACGCTAACAACATAATGCCTTGTTTCTCATCATGAAAGGCCTCGTTGACGTTCTTTAAGTCTATCATGAGTTTATTAAACTCATCCAAATGGGCTTTGATAGATGTACTTTCAACCACTTGGAACTTAAACATCATTTTCAGCATATATAAGTGATTGTCAACCCTTCATAAAATAAAATGCTTGAAGTTTGGCCCACAATGCTACGACATCTTTCTCTTTGGTCACTTCAATCAATATCTCATCCAATAGATTCAATAGAATTATGCTTTTTGCATTCTCTATCAACTCTACTTTATCGGGCCTCCTTCATCATTTCTAGCAATTTATCCTTGTCATCTAATACCTTCGCCAAAACCAAGGTTGTTAATAGAGCACACATCTTAATGCTCTACAACCCAAATTCGTTCCTCCCATTGAACTTCTCAATCTTCACTTTTGTTCCGGACATAATTTCAACGGCAGAATTTCCAAATAGTGATCAAACAAGCAAAGCCCTAAATCAACTCTCGAAACTCTAACCTTAACTCTAATAACAATTATTGTAATATAATGCAAAAACTAACGGATCTTGCAATTTATGCTTAAGCTAGAAGGAAAAATATCAGAGAAACCAATGAGGAACAATAAAAAAACACCAAAGAACGTAGTTCGATCTAAATATCGATACATACTTCACAAAGAGAGAGTTAGATGTAAAAAATCTATCTTGAATTTGGAGAATACAGAGTTTACAATCGCTCAAGTATTTCACAACCCTAAATTACACCCAAAGCAAAATGCAAATGATCCTGATTCAAAGTAATTTGCACGCAGTCAGATTTAAATGGGTGAGCTCCAATTGAGCTGGAAATTCTCCAACGCCCTAAACAACTGCGCCAACGCAAGGGTATTAATCTGTTCATGCATATAAAAAAGACCAACCAATTTCTACAAGCTTATCGAGATTCGTCACTGATTGACGTGACTATTAGATGCCGAACCCAATTTCAAGTACGAGGAAAACATAGATTAAGGATAGATAGAGAAGAGGAGTCTCAGACCTTTTGAACGCGTTGAGTTAATGCAACCAAACGGCCCTTAATTTGATGAACCCTTTCGAGGTAGAAGCTACTAATCTCTGAAGTTAGCTTATCCAAAGCGGGATAAGCCTCTTGCTCTAATGCTTTTGTCTGAATTTTCACATAAGTTGATTAGTTTTATGAGCATTAAGTACTGACTAATTAAATAAAGAAACACCAACAACATAGAGACTCTATACCTCGTCGTCCAAACAGGAGCAGGCAGCTTCAAGGCATGCCTCTAAAGCAACAAACTCGAAAGGAAGAGCCTGCAATCTGTCTTGTTGTTCCTTCAACACTTGACTGTGTTCCACACTCTCTTGCGAGTCTTGAAAGATTTTTGCTGGCTCCGCTGCAGTTCGCTCATCGCCGCCATTTCCGCGAATCTAATTAGAAAAGCACAAGGTCAATATTTTCTTACTAGCCAATCGGTGGTTCGAACTGTCCTATGTTTGTGGAAAGATAAAAAGAACCTATAAAGATTTATAGTCGCTGTGAAGATCTACAGTAGCGCACTTAATCCAGTCTTCCCACGAAAGAAGAGGGGCTCTGAAAGAGCCTCGCATCTAGCTCGTTCAAGCGCTTTCCCAATAACGTCAACCATTAAGGACCCGCATGACAATAAAGTTAGCGAAGTATGGGGTGACGTAGTACCCATTGTACATAAGACACGATATATATATAGGCGACAAATTCATAGGTTTTAGCACAATATATTTATCACCATGAATAAGTATGTCTTAACTATGGAAGGATATGTAGTCAACTATATATTGTAAAACAGTTTCCATTAACGTGAAAAATGCATTCTTCAATCCGAAATGAACACAATACTAATTCAACTAAATATAAAACATCTATTCTGCAACAAGGAAAGATTGAAAACCTTCACTGCTTTGGCTTCATGATAATGCAAGAACCGTCGCTTGAGCTCCTCCACGAAAGGAACCACTGCTGGGTCCCTGTAGTTCAGCAGCAAAACATTATGTGCGGTGATTATCCCCTTGATGTGCTCCAGCTTGATCACAATGGCTCTCTCGCGGCCTGTGATGGACGACGGGTATGAGAGAAAAGGGTCAAGGATCCGGAGGTCGCGGGCCGAGAGCCCCCGTGCGGCGCATGATCGACTGCTTCCCGACATCGATCTGCTGGACCCGGCCAGTCGAGTCAATGACAAGCCAGGTCTTGAGCCGTACCGCCTTCTTCTGGTGCTGATGATCCTTCGTGTTTCCTGTGTCGATTGGGGCCGGGTGCACCGCGGGGGTCATCTCGGGGCATCGTCGAAAGATGATCGCTCGACACGGCCATTAGTGAAGATTACTTTCTGAGCAGACATTAATGGAGCAGGGTCTATTTGACTCTCAGTTGAATTAACTATAGAGCATGATTGTTGGGTGTTATGTATGGCGTGGACTGTGCTTAACGAGCCAGGTGATATGCAGTGACGGCCCTCACTGATTGGGTTATCCATAAACATTGTCTCAGGTTGTCCTGTTTAATCACTTTTTTGGTGCAGAAAGCACGCACTATTAAGGTCATTCTATTTTGACCAAAAAAAAAAAAGAAAAGGTCATTCTATAGAATTATTTTACAAGAGATTTGGCAGAAATAAGTTATCATTTTGTTAGAAAAATTATCCTAAAAGTCCTAAATCTATTACACTTTTACTAATTCAGTTCTAAACCTTTTAATTTAACAACCGAGTCATAAACATTTTTACTTTTTATCAATTTTGCCCGGAAAATCGACATGGATGCCAACCGTGCCATTGGCCGTGCCAGCGATATGGACATTTTTTATAATATTTTAATATTTTTACAAATTATTTATTTATTTTTTTCTATTCTTCTCTTTTCCTTCTTTACTTTTTTCTTTTTTTCTTTTAAATAATATTTCCACCAGCTATTACCGGGCCTTGGCAATGGCCGATAATGGTCACCTGGCTTAGGCGAGAGCTGCCCTCACCAGCCTCGGGCAAGGGATGCCAGTGCCTAGCCTAGCAAGGGGCCGGCCCTCGCCCTTGCCTGATTGGCAAGGGCAACCCTCACCATCGCCTAATTTGGCAAGGGCAACTCTCACCGTCACCAATCCAAGTGTGGGAGTCCCTCAACTAAGTCTCGTGGAGGGAAAATGGGGAAAATGTTAAAAAAGAAAACAAGAAAAAAAAGTAAAGAAGGAAAAGAGAAGAAAAGAAAATAGAAAAAAAAAAATAAAATATTATCAAAAAATATCAACGTCAGCGCCGATCGTGCCACTAGGACAGCCATCATCCACATCAGCGATTTTCAGCCAAAATTGACCAGATAGACTCAATTAGCAAAGCATGAAAAGGTTAGGACTCAATCGATACAATTAAAAAGTTTAGGAATGAATTGATAAAAACGCAATAAGTTTATGACTTTTTGGATAATTTTCCCATTCTGTTGTAAATAGTGCAACAATATTTAGATGATACAGTATGGATTTCTCTCGGATTGTTAATACGTGATTGATTTGATTGAACTAAATCGAAATGATTCTTGTAGAAACCATGACCTTGGTTCATTTATTCACTTTCATTCTCGTCTATTACGTGGTTGATGCACAACATTCAATTCATGACCCGAACCCATCGGGTCGATCCGTGTCAAGCACTCTAAGCTACACGCATTACAAGCAAGGCTGGACAAGGGCTGGCATTGCAGGGTCTAATATATTTTTTTACTGGTACAATAATAAATCAAACTAACCAGAACCGTGTCTATATAAGAAGAATTATGCCAATTGACAACCTAATAAATAGATATATGATACGAAGTTGATTTGAGGGAGTTGTCTTGCAAAAAAGGAAGTGAATGCCAGTTTCACATGATGACAATGTCGATGATTTTACAAATGGATGTCCTTAAAAAATTATTAGGTTTCAGCTTTTGATTTCCCTTAATGCCTGTTCATCAAATTGCTAAAATATTCACTATCAAAGATTCTAAAAAAAATGCTAAAATATTCGATCCGAAATGCGTTTAAAAAAAAATAAGAGTGAGCCACACATGTCGGGTAAACACCATAATACGCGGAGCAACTATTGCATAAACTAATTTATTAGATCAAGCCAATCATATTTCAAGAATCTAAGGAATTCATATCGAGTCCACGAAGAAAGACAAGTTCCGTTTTTTTTTATTTTCACCATCTTATTTGGACCGGAAGTAATTTACCCCTTAAGTAATTTTCCGTTTACATGAAAATACCAATTTGAGTTATTAACCAATTTTTTGTTTATGAAGCCCTCGACTAGTTTAGTATTACTTGCTTTTATTTGAGCCGCTCACTAAATTTAATTTGATCGATTCAAAATTATAAACTGCGCCAATAATTTACGAATTCTTGTTGAAGTGACCAACTTTTAATAAAGTATAAAATATAATTTTATTATGCTAGGTGACACGAAATAAAGTGGTAATTTCATATAAGAGTTGATAAATTCAATAGGAGTTGGTAAATTATTTGAAAAATTGGTAATTCGGAAAAAACTTAGTCAACATTAATAAGTGGCTCAAAAAAGATTTAATAACCTAAAACTAGTTAGTAACTTTTTAAAAACGCTAGTAAATACTTAAATGTAGTTGATCATTTGATATAAGAGTTGATAATTTCAATAAAAGCTAGTACTTATTAGAAAAGTTGTAACTCAAAACGAACTAATCAATGTCTATTAGTGGCTCAAATAAGAGTCATATGTGACATCCTGAAAAATTAGTCCATTTGAGATTTATAAAATACCGAGTTTTATGAAATTTACTCGTAGTAAATTCTCGTCTGGAACTGATCATTTCTAGGATACTAACCATTAGGAAAAGGCTAATTAGGGAATTAAATTCGTACGACTAAGAGAAAATTCGATCATGAATTGATTTTCGACCGTGAAACCGCCGAGGTGATATTTTGAGCCACTGTTGGCCGATCCAAGGATAGTCAGGGGTCAGTTCGCCACTGTCATAGTAGTGGATCGCGGGTGATTCTGCCAGACCATGAAACGAATTGACGAATGATCCTGAACCTATACCGAACGATCATACCCCTCGGATCTAGCGATTGATCCTCGCAATTTTAATAACAACTAAAATCGTCACGAACCAAACGGACTTGCACGTGACTCGATATATTATCAATCATGAGTCAAATATGCGAATTTCCCCAAACAAACCATCCGTTAGTTTGAGAAATGCACAATTCGCGTTTAATAAAACTTGATTATTTAATTTAGCCCAAATCAGACACCAAAAAATTTGGAAGTCACAACGGAACGTTAGGACGACATCGTAGTTATAACGTGCAATTTTGGACGGGCCTGAATCCTTCAGAAAAATTCAAATTCGATGAGAAATGAAAAAACTAACCATTTTACACCTACGAATTATTAAAGGGTTAGTTTTATGGGCAAAGAGCATTTTGGTCATTTTGCCCTAAATTTGGAAAAGGCAATTGTGCTCTTGAACTTTTTTGAGAAATTACAAGATTACCCTTGGATATTTTGGGTGAGATTCGATCTGGGTCGTCGGTTTCAAGATAAAATCAAATCTGGACCGTCGGATAAAAAATGTGAGAGAGGGGGTATTATGGTCATTTGCCACTTTGGTCCAAAATGCACTATTTGAGTCAAGACTAAGACTCTCTCTCTCCCTCACGGCACCACCCCCCCACCGTGTACTCTCTCTCTCCTTACTGATCGCCGCCGAGTCATCGCTGCCGAGCCATCGCCGCCATGCCGTCCACCACTACACCGTCTCTCTCTCTCCTCTCCTCCCCATGTGGCCGTGAGCTTTGCTGGTCACGCCCAAGCAGCCGCCGTACGCCGATCGCCCCTCCGCCGCGAGCCGTGTCGCCGTTCACCATCGTCCCCGTCGATCGCCGCCGCTTTCTGTTCTAGTCGCATGAGTCTAGAATTCGGTAAGTCGCGCTCTAAACCCAATTTAGGACTTCGGATATCGACGGGTGATTTTTGGGTGAAATCGGATTTAAATTATGTGCAAATTATTATGAATTAGGAGTGGAATTATGTGGCGGGCCTTAGGATTGAATTCGTAAAATTTTGGTGAAATATTCAAGGCCAACAGTGGGTTGTGAGTGACTGTTGAGTGGGCTGTGATGGGCCCGATCGGGACATAAATTGGATTTTTAGAACCGGCAATTAGTGGTGAGAAAGTGCCGTGAAGGACCGGAATTGATTTGATGTCGTTTGGTTGGAGAAAAATAGCAGATTGTGTATTTAGTGTGTGTTTGAACTACATCTGGGTTGGGATGATGAAATTGAGTATGTGATTGTGCAATTATATAATTGAAATATGCTTGTTGTGTGCACGTTTGGGCCAGACTGATTTAATTATTAAAATTAGCCATGTCAAATGCCGAGTGATCATGTTTTACGCGTGATTTGATACGTGCATGGGCCACATGTGATGGGCTAGTTAGTTGTGGTAAATGCTTGCCGAGCATGTGCATGAGTACGAAAGAAAATGTGGTGTGACATGTGTTCGTGAAAAGTGTGCCGTCCTGAGGCGTGTACTTCAACGCAGGACGATGTCCGGTATTATTGGAAGACTACCAAGCCTGTGGTGTATACTTTAATGCGGATGATGCAGTAGGTGGTAGATGTTGAGTCTGAGGCGTGTACTTCAACGCAGGCAAGAAACATGGCCTGAGGCGTGTATGTTTACGCGAGCTCTGTAGTACTGTGATAAGTTGGCCGTAGTGGACCTAAGGCATGTACTGTAACACGGGTCATTGGCGAGAGTGTGACAAGAGATGTGATTAGACTGGCACGAATGCGCGAGAATGAGAATTGATTATGCTTGTGATTGCATATAATGTGAATGCGACTAACATGCAGGGTGCAAGCAGGATAGATCCAAGTAAAAATAATTGATATGCCTGCTATATGACAATTGTGTGTGTGGATGTGTTTTGTACAATTGTCTGGAGGTACGTGATAGCCTAGGTGGGGTTTAGAGGTGAACTTGCTGAGATGTGTTCTCATGATTATTTCAACCAATATTTTCAGAACCCCGACCGGATCCATGATGTGACATCCTGGATTTCGACTCAATTTTGGGATTTAATAAACGTGTAATTCGTCAGTGTGCTTGTAGTAAAATCTCACCCGGGAACTGATCACTCCCGGTTATTGTTTTTAAATTTTGAGATTTCGCTAAAATCGCACTCGATCGAATTTGGCCGTTATTTAGACCCCGAACTTGGCAGTCGATTTTTGGGAGTTTCGGGACGAAATAAATTGGACGGTGCCGATATTCTTGTGGCCAGTATCGAGATTGTCAAGAATAGTGGAAAAGTAGATTTTTTAACCGGGTGCGGATTTGGATTAGTAGACCACCTTCGTAGTGTATTTCGAGTTATTTTATGTTGGCCAATTGCCCTAGAATATTATTGGGATTTTTCGTGGACTGTTAGGCCATTTTTTGAATTTAAATCAAGACCGTTAGGTCGATTTTTAGTTCGAACCGTGTCCGTTGGATCGTGCTCTTTTTTTTCTCTCTTTCTCTCTCCTCTCTCCTCTGCCGCGCCCCGTCCCTTCCCCGCGTGTCTCCCTCTTTCTCCTCTCTCTCTCTCTCTCTCTTTCTCCCCTCTGCCGCACGCCACTCCCCCTTTCCCCATGCACATCCCGTCCCGTCCCCGCTCCCTCCCCATGCAGTCAGCCCCCCTTTCTCGTCTCTCTCTCTCTCTCTCTCTCTCTCTCTCTCTCTCTCTCTCTCTCTCTCCTCCTTCTCTCTCTTCTTCTTCTTTCTCTTCTTCTTCTCTTCTTCTTCGTATTCTTCTTTCTGCTCGGCCCGACTCTCTCACATTACGGTCACCTTGCCGACACCGCCCGTGCCCGCCGCCTCGCCGTGCCGCCCCGCTATCGTCGCAAGCAAGCTCTGCCACCGTCGCACCGTCCTTGACCGCCCGATCGCCCCTTACCCGACCTGCCAGCAGTGCGCAGCCCGGCCAGCAGCGAGTTCGCCCGCTTGTGCCCGGTCGCCAGGCCGTGACTCTCCGCCAGGGCGTCGTCCGACCGCCGCCTCAGCCCCATCGCCGCCGCGAGACCACCCCCCTTGCCTCTCCCTTCCTCCGGCCTCCTCCTTGTCCGGTTCCGCCCAAGCCGAGAGCTTGACTCGCCTCTCCGCCCGCCCTTGATGTTTCTCGTCAAAACCTCGCGCCGCCCATTGTGCCATCTTGCCATATGACACAGCTGCCCCTACCCTCAACCTCTCCTCTCCCACCACCCTTCCCTCTCCCCTCACCTCACCTCACCGCCCCGGCCAACCCCTCCCCCTTGTTAAGCCCGCTGCCACCGCTCGCCCGCCACCACCAATCACCGCCGACCAGCCCAACCGGCCAGCCAAGCCCGTGCCCGCGCCCGTGCCTATGGCTGTGCCCGCACCCATGCCCTTGCCTGCGCCCGTCGCCGCACCCGTGCCCGCGCCCGTGGCCGACTGTCGCGCCCACGCGTGTGCCTAGTCGGCACTGTTCACCGGGCCATTTTGGGCCCGAGCCGACTTTTCCGGGCCAAAAATTAGTAAGTGACTCCCTAAACCTTACCTAGTACATTGAGTATTATTAGACTTGTCTATGGGATAATTAGTACCGGTTTAGGGGCTAAACGTGGACTGTGGGCAATTTTTGTACATGCATAATTAATAGATTAAATTGTGAGAATTGTGGGGCTTAATTAATGACTAATTATGGTGGACTAATTGATAATATTGTTGTGGCATTCGTGGGTGGCCTTGATGTTCATATGTGGTAAGCATGAATGACGGATTTATGGGCAAGTGGGATGGGCTGTGATGTGAATTGGATTTGTATGTTAGTACTTATAGACTTGTCTCGGTTAGAACGGCTAGGGCGTGATTTAATTTGAACATATTATGTTTAATTGGGCTATTTGAATTGGATTAATGGTTTGCTTGACTTGGGTATTTGAGCGTGGCCGACTTGAACGTCGGGTTTGTGAATTGAGGCGGCGAATTGTGAATTGGACTGAGTTGTGATTATGGGTTTATTGATGCAATTGGTGTGGAATTGATTGAACTGAATGGCGTGCGCTTGCCTGTCGATTTTAAGCCCGGATCGATCGGAGGGCTACGGACTTGGGATGTGTTGACGGCGGTCCGTGTGAAGGCATGAATGGCCAACGTGCCGATTGGATGCGGGCTTGAGATGTGTTGACGGTGGCCCGTTAAAGGTGTGTTGGGCCCGGAACATGTTTACGTCGATCATTGGAATTGATTGAATAGTGTGGCTTGGGACGTGTTGATGGCGGCCACTGGAATTGATTGAATAATGTGGCTTGGAAAGTGTTGACGGTGGCCACTGGAATTAATTGAACGGTATGCTTAGGACATGTTGACGGCGGCTATTGAAATTGATTGAATTGTGTGGCTTGTATGTCTGTGAGAATGGACCTGAGGCGCAGTGGCACGGGTCATGTGAAAGATGTTCGGACACACATGCGATTTGAGTGTGACTGAAATGGTTAGTTGAGTGTGACTGAATTGGCTGGTTGAGCGTGTGGTTGAATTGGTTGGTTGAATTAGTTGGATTGATTGAGTGTAAGTGTGGTTGGTATTGAAGCGATTATGATGTGTTAATTAATTACCATTATTGCATTATCACATGATGACTAATGTGCAGTGTTAGCATGGAGTGTTAGCATGGGCTTGATGATGAGGTAAGTACTACGATGCAAATTTTATATGTTATGGGGTAGATTGCATGTACAACTTGTCTGGATACGCATTGGCCTACGTGGAGTTTAGAAGGTTGCTTATTGAGACTCGTTCTCACGGTTATTATATAACCATTTCAGATCCGTGACCATGAGTGATCGGAGACACAGCAAAGGTATCTCGGAGATCGAAGACGGGTCAAGTACCCGGCATTTTGAGTTTTCCCTTTTTGTAGAGAAGTTATGTTTGCGACGATTGTTCCCCCTTCGAGAATTGTGGGTCTGCTGTTGTGGTTTAACTTGAGAATTGTCTTTGTAGATGTTGTATGTGTTTGTCAAGTATATGAATTGCAGTTATTGTTTCATGCTATCGCTATCCCCTTTATCATTATTAATTGTCCGAGTAGTTTCTATTTGTTTCCGCATGTGCTTAATCTATGATGTTTTGGGTTGGGTTGGCGACGTATCTGGGACGTCGCATTCAATGTTCGACCATCGAGGGATGATCGCGAGCTCGGCGGGGTCCGGGGGAGTGACATCCCCGTTGATTTGGTATCAGAGCAATGTTAGCTCGAATCAAGATGGTCGAAGCTTGGAGTGATAAGGAGCAATGACTATGGGGTAGCCAGTTAGGGAGACTTGTTGGCCATGCGTTACCCAGATTGCTTGGTTGTGATTGTTGAGTGATATTGTGCACTAATACGTGAAATATAGGTACGTCAGGACTTGAGGTTAGTGCACGATCCCTGTTCTTTGTGATTGAGTGGTGTTGTGATTAACTGCCTGTTTAGTAAATTGTTGTGAATTACTGCCTAGAGCTTAGACTGGTATAGTTGGTTTAGGTCTTTAATTCTCGAGGGGAATTATAACAGATAAGTAGGTGATGTGAACCCTGTGAGTATGAGTAGTCAAGGTCGAGGTCTAGTAGGTCCGCAAGTTGGAGTTGTGGGGGATTCCAGATGGGATGAGATTTTGAGGGCAATCGAGGAAGTTGGAATTTTAAGGGGAAGGCAGATTGAGAAGCAAAATGCGATTGTTTCTACTGATGTCGAGGCCACTATTGTCGTTGTTAATGGAAATAACAAGAATCATAGGTATAATCGAAATGTTGGGAATCAAGATCGAGGGTAAGTTAATGCAGTCAGGCAGATGCGTCAGTTGGTTGGAAAAATTTGGAAATTTAAACTTGTAAGGTTCGATAGGAAGAGGTGACCCTGAGGCTATATTAATTTGGACAGAGGACTTAGAAAAAAAAAGGCTTTTGAGGTATTCAGGTGCACTGATGAGGAGAAAGTGACTCCCTGGCTATATGTCAACTCTAGGGAAATATAAATGATTAGTAGGAGGACCCTCAAAGTAGGATGTTTCGGAGGGCATATTTCTAAGCTGAGGTGTCATTATCGAGATCCTTAATAAGAACTACTTTCAGAAAGTGCCCAAGGACAGAAAATGACATAGTTCCTTCGGCTCCACTAAAATCGGATGTCAGTTGATCAATACGAGGTCAAGTTGTAAGGTTGTCTAAGTATGCACTAAAGATGGTTAAGGACCATGTGGATGGGACAAGGAAGTTTCAGGAAGGATTGGAACCGGAATTTCACAATCTGTTGGTATTTTTGGGTCTTAAGGAATTACAACGAGTTGTATGATAGAGTTCGATGGTTGACACGGATATGAGTGAAAGCACGGCCGCTTCTGGATTGCGGTTTGCGCCGACTAGGGACAATGGAAACTGTAGATAGAAGCCTATGATAGAGAATCGAAAATTTGTCCCTCTAGTAAGAAAGAACTTTAGAAAGCCGAACTACTACTCCAACATCGCGTGTCGGTCTTATGAAAAGAAGCATAGGAATGGCCATTGCCAAGGTAAAAGTGGAGCATGTTGTGGATGTGGACAGTAAGGTTACTAGATGAGAAATTGTTGAACCGATAGGTTAGGTCACCAATGCAATCGCAGCGACCGCAGGTAGGACATTAAGTGAGAGCTGCTCTGCAGATTAATCAAAATCGGCTAAAGACTTAAGGAAAAGTGTATGTTGTGGCTGAGGAGGAAGTGAAGGATGTGCCTTGAAAGTCTAGCTGCGTTATGAGATGGTGTTTGGTATAATAGGAGATGATTTTGAAATTATTATTTGGATGATTATGTACGACGTATTATCACTTATGGTGGATAGGCGTAATCGATTTTTGGATTTCTGATTTACTAATGGTATTCTTGGACGAGTTGGGATGGATGAGTGTTGCTTAGGGATTTCAGATTTTGTAGAGAACCGATGTGAGCTGTTTTTGAGAGACTATTGGATCAAAATTTAGATAGATTGAGCTTTGTTTTTGAGGTGTAAAAAGATGATTAATTTGTGGCTGATTAGTTGGTTAAGGAATCAAGACTAGAGGACATAGCCGAGGTGTGTAATCTTCCTAATGTCCTTCCTTAGGAATTGCCGGGATTGCCACCTGATTGAGAAGTGGAAATTGTAATCGAGTTAGCCTTGGGATGGAACCAATCTATAGAGCACCCTTTTTGGATGTCGTTGTTAAAGTTGAAAGAATTGAAGGTTCAGATGCAAGGGTTGTTGGATGAAGGTTTTATCCATCTGAGTGGGTCTCCATGGGGAGCGCCAATTTTATTGGCGAGGAAGAAGGACGGATCGTTAAGGTTATGTATTGATTACAGACAGTTGAATCAGGTGACTATTAAGGATAAACGCCCAGTACCAAGAGTAAATGACCTGTTTGACCAGTTACAAGGGATATCGATATTTTGTAAGATCGACTTGAGAACTAGTTATCACCAATTGAGGATCAAGAAGGAGGATGTGCCGAGGTTGGCATTTAGGACGAGGTATGGACACTATGAGCTTACGGTGATACCATTTGGATTGACTAACATTCCTACTGCGTTTATGGATTTATTGAATCAGGTATTTAAGGAATTTCTGGATCAATTGTAATCGTGTTCATAGACAATATTTGGTATACTCAAAAAGTTCTGCCGAGTATGAGTTACTTTTGGAAAAAGGCTCTATGGGCTTTAAATGGAACATGCACTCTAAGCCAAGTTCAGTAAGCACGAATTCTGACTTTACTGAGCAGCGTTCTTAGGACATGTGACATCTAGTGAAAGGATTGTAGTGGATTCGGCAAAGATTGAAACCATCATAAATTGGCCAAGACCAACAACAGTAATCGAGGTTCAAAGCTTCTTGGATCTGGCAGGTCATTACAAACGTCTCGTGGAAAGGGTTTTTAACGTTAGTAACACCGTGGACACGTTTGCAAAAGAAGGAAACAAAATTTGAATGGACGGATAACTACAAAAATTTCAGGATTGAAACAGAGTTTGACGATCACGCTAGTGTTGACAGACCCATTAGGTCTAGGAGGATATGAAATCTACAGTGATGTGTCGCTAAGAGGACCCGAATGTGTGTTGACACAACGTGAAAGAGTAGTGCCATACGCATTGCGACAAATGAGACCGCATAAGCTGGATTATCTAACTCATGATTTGGAATTAGCCATAATTATTTTCACTCTTAAGATTTGGAGGCATAACCTGTGTGGGGAGAAATTTCAAATTTATATATATCATCAAAGTTTAAAGGTATCGACTTTCCCAAAAAGAACTTAGCATGAGACAACGCCATTGGATGGAACTCCTTAGGGACTACGACTGCGATATTTTATATAACCCCGGGAAGGCTAATAAGGTAGCGGATGCACTGAGTTGAAAATCAAGCATCGCGCATATGATGGTCAAAGATTCGACCCCGTTGGAGGGAATTCGGGATTCGGAATTTAAGTGTGAAACGAGTCATATTTAGAGTCTACTTACCGCATTGAGGATTAAACTTGAAATCCGGGCTAAGATTAAGGCTTTACAATCGATGGATCTAGAAATCCAGAAGATTCTGGAAATTGATGTCACAAAAAGGAAATCGGCTTTTTAAATATTCGAGGATGGAATTCTAAAGTTCCGTGGTCGGTTGTGTACCCAATGATGCAGAATTAAAACAAGAGATTTTGTCGGAAGTACACCGTAGCAATTACAGTATTCACCGGGGTAGTACGAAAATATATCAGAACTTGCGACAGTATTATTGGTGGAAAAATATGAAAGTGGACGTGGCTAAACATGTGGCTAAGTGATTCACATGCCAACAATTGAAGGCGCAACATTGTAAGCTGGGTGAAATGTTGCAACCATTGGAAATTCTCGGGTGGAAATGGGAACACATCACGATGAACTTTGTAATGGGATTACCGAGAAGTCAAAGGGGTCATGATTCGAATTGGATAGTAGTTGACCGATCGACAAAGTTAGCGCATTTTCTGCCAGTACAAAAGAACTTCGCCTTGGGAAGGTATGCCAATATTTACGTGCGACAAATAGTCTGTTTGCACGGAGTGCCAGCGACAATCACTTCAGACCGGGATCCTAAATTCATTGCCGCTTTTAGATAAGTCTTCGTACAGCATTAGGAACAAAGTTGCAAATTAGTTCGGCCTATCATCCTTAGACATATGGCCAATCTGAAAGAATGATTCAGACTATGGAAGATATGCTGCGAGCATGTGTAGTGGATTTTAGGGGAAGTTGGAAAGAATAATTGCCCTTAGTTGAGTTTGCCTATATCAATAGTTATCAGCAGAGTTTTAGAATGGCACCGTTTGGGGCGTGGTATGGCAGGCTTTGCAGAACACCCGATTTATTGGGATGAAGTGGGTGAGAGGAGCATCACGGGTCCCAAGTTGGTTCAGCAGGCAATTGAAACAGTCAAGGTACGATGTGGGAAAGTGAAGAGTTGATGCGACACCAATACCCCCCACTTGTTTGAATAGTTGGGTTGGATTGTAAATTTCGAGAACGGAATTTTTCTAAAGGGGGAAGAGTTGTGACATTCTGGATTTCGACTCAATTTTGGGATTTAATAAACATGTAATTCATCAGTGTGCTTGTAGTAAAATCTCACCCGGGAACTAATTACTCCCGGTTATTATTTTTAAATTTTAAGATTTCGCTAGAATCGCACTCGATCGAATTTGACCGTTATTTAGACCCCAAACTTAGCAGTCGATTTTCGGGAGTTTCGGGACGAAATAAATTAGATGGTACCAATATTATTGTGGCCAACATCGAGATTGTCAGGAATAGTGGAAAAGTGGATTTTTTAATCGGGTGCAGATTTAGACTTGTAGACCTCTCTCGTAGTGTATTTCGAGTTATTTTATGTTGGCCAATTGTCCTAGAATATTATTGGGATTTTTCATGGACTGTTAGGCCATTTTTTGAATTTGAATCAGGACCGTTAGGTTGATTTTTGGTTCGAACTATGTCCGTTAGATCGCGCTCGAAAAGTTAAATCAGTCCTTTTCTCTTTTTTTTTCTCTCTTTCTCTCTCCTCTCTCCTTTGCGTGCGCCCGTCCCTTCCCCGCGTGTCTCTCTCTCTCTCTCTCTCTCTCTCTCTCTCTCTCTCTCTCTCTTTCCCCCCTCTACCGCACACCACTCCCCCTTTCCCCATGCACATCCCGTCCCGTCCCCGCTCCCTCCCGTGCGATTATTTTCCGACACACACTCTCTCTCTCTCCTCCTCTCCTCCTTCTCTCTCTTCTTCTTCTTTCTCTTCCTTACCTAGTACATTGGATATTATTAAACTTGTCTAGGGGATAATTAGTACCGGTTTAGGAGCTAAACGTAAACTGTGGGTAATTTTTGTACATGCATAATTAATAGATTAAATTGTGAGAATTGTGAGGCTTAATTAATGACTAATTATGGTAGACTAATTGATAATATTATTGTGGCATTCGTGGGTGGCCTTGATGTTCATATGTGGTAGGCGTGAATAACAGATTTGTGGGCAAGTGGGATGGGCTGTGATGTGAATTGAATTTGTATGTTAGTACTTATAGACTTGTTTCGGTTAAAACGGTTAGGGCGTGATTTAATTTGAGCATATTATGTTTAATTGCGCTATTTGAATTGGATTAATAGTTTGCTTGACTTGGGTAATTGAGCGTGGTCAACTTGAACGTCGAGTTTGTGAATTGAGGTGGCGAATTGTGAATTGGACTGAGTTGTGATTATGGGTTTATTGATGCAATTGGTGTGGAATTGATTGAACTGAATGGCGTGTGCTTGCCTGTCGATTTTAAGCCTGGATCGATTGGAGGGCTACGGACTTGAGACGTGTTGACGGTGGTCTATGTGAAGGCATGAATGGCCGACATGCCAATTAGATGCGGGCTTAAGATGTGTTGACGGTGGCCCGTTAAAGGTGTTTTAGGCGGGAATGTGTTTACGTCGGTCATTGGAATTGATTGAATAGTGTGGCTTGGGACGTGTTGACGACGGCGGCTACTCGAATTGATTGAAGAGTGTGGCTTGGAACGTGTTGACGGCGGCCACTGGAATTGATTGAACGGTATGGCTTGGAACGTGTTGACGGTGGTTATTGAAATTGATCGAATTATGTGGCTTGTGTGCCTGTGAGAATGGACCTGAAGCGCAGTGGTGCGAGTCATAAGAAAGATGTTCGGACACGCATGCGATTTGAGTGTGACTGAAATGGCTAGTTGAGTGTGATTGAATTGGCTGATTGAGCGTGTGATTGAATTAGTTGGTTGAATTAGTTTGATTGATTGAGTGTAAGTGTGGCTGGTATTTAAGCGATTGTGATGTGTTAATTAATTATCATTATTGCATTATCACATGATGACTAACGTGCAGTGTTAGCATGGGCTTGATGATAAGGTAAGTACTACGATGCAAATTTTATATGTTATGGGGTAGATTGCATGTATGACTTGTCTGGGTACGCATTGGCCTACGTGGAGTTTAGGGAGTTACTTATTGAGACTCGTTCTCACGGTTATTATATAACCATTTCAGATCCGCGACCATGAGTAATCGGAGACGTAGCAAGGGTATCTCGGAGATCGAGGACGGGTCAAGTACCCGGCATTTTGAGTTTTCCCTTTTGTAGAGAAATTAAGTTTGCGACAATTGTTCCCCCCTTCGAGAATTGTGGGTCTGCTGTTGTGGTTTAACTTGGGGATTGTCTTTGTAGATGTTGTATGTGTTTGTCAAGTGTATGAATTGCAGTTATTATTTCATGCTATCGCTATCCCCCTTGTCATTATTAATTGTCCGGGTGGTTTCTATTTGTTTCCGCGTGTGCTTAATCTCTAATGTTTTGGGTTGGGTCGGCGACGTATTTGGGACGTCGCATTCAATGTTTGACCATCAAGGGATGATCACGAGCTCGGCGGGGTCCGGGGGCGTGACACATGAATCCTCCGCCACTGCCAAAATGTTTTGGGGTATTAGTGCACACCGAGTATGAGGTTGCAGAATTTCCTATGGATGATGGAATAACCTGGATTAAGCATACCACGACTGTTTTTGTATATGTAAGTTTACTTTTATGGGAAGAGCATAAGTATACTGCTTGGTATTTTCGGGACGCAGCCAGGGATGAGTTTGGGCCCGTTAGGGGTTTTGCTGTCCCGTTCGACTTGGTTGGAGACTAGGACCCATCTGCCATACCTCCTATAGACGAAGAGTTGACCAGCGCAGAGATTAGTTTAGCTCAATCTCGTATAAACTCAGTGCCCGCAGCTCAAGAATTTTCAGGGGCTGATCATAAACTTGAGCCCGAAGTATCGCAAGCTAAAGATGATCCAATGGACATAGATTTAGAACCGATCACTAAGGAAAAACCAGAGGAAGTGGAGCCCGAAGTGGAACCTGAGGACGAATCTGACGAGCCTGAGGAGCCTGAGGAGGAACCGGAGTATGCACTCCCGTTTGAACAGTTATATGGATCCTAACTACGTGCCCGAATACAACTTCTTTGATGGATTGTGGGAGGAAAATCATAATGAAGTTCCGGTGGAGTCGGGTGACATCAATCACCCGATTGAAATAGAGGCGAAGCCGAGTTCTTCAAAGGAGCAAACCGATCAGGAGAGTTCGAATTCGGATGATGAGGAGTCAGATTCAAAATGGACTTTGAGTAAGAGGCGTAAAGGATAGTGTAGGGGCGCAAAAGTTAGACTTTTGGCGAGTACCAATTTTTAAGGGTAGAATGCCAGGTCATCAATCCTTTTTTATCTCGATGGTTTTAATACAGTGTGCACATATATATTGAGGTTTGTAAGATTGTGATTATTATGGTATAAGTTCGAATGAAAAAAGAATATGTATATTCTCCCTGTTTTTCCCCGGTTCTTCTGTCCGGGTGTTTTATGGTTTCCGCTGTTGAATTAAACCTCTCACGTTCTTAAATGAGGTCAGCGATAATCCTAGGATATCACCTCATTCGACCCGAGAGGGATGTCGCGTGATTGTTAGGGTTTGGGGCGTAACATCCCCGTTTAAATTGGTATCAGAGCAAAGTCAGTTCGATCTAAAACTGATCGAAATTTGGAGTGATAAGGAGCAGAGATTTTGGGGTAGCATTAGGGAGACCCTAGTGAGTTGTAGGGGGGAATGAGTTATACGTGCCTCCAGATTGTTTGTTGTGATTATTTGAGTAAGTTAATTGTTGTGTGGTAACTGACCTGCAGATACATCTGGACCTGAGGTAAGTGTTCCAATTCTTGTGATTGTAATTTCGTAATTGATAGTGAGGAATGGCTTGTTGAGCGAACTCTTGTGTTAATTTACTGTCTGGAATCAGATTAATCTAGTGGGCCTAGATTGCTAATTCCTGAGTGAAATTATAGCAGGTAGGAGAGTGATAGAAAGCCGATAAAATGAGCAATGAAGGAAGAGGCGTAGGAAGAGTCTCAAGAAGGGGCGCAGGTAGAGGAACAAGGGGTAGAGGTCGTGCTAGAGTTAGAGCCGTAGAGGATTTTGGAATGGGTGCAGGAGCGATAGAAAATCTCGAGGTCGATGCTGGACCTGTAATGAACCCCAGAGTGGAAGCTAGACCTGCTAAGGATCCTAAAATGGAAGCTGTTATGAGGACATTGGAACAGATCGGAAATCTATTAGGACAGCAGACTTAGGAAAGAGCTGCTGTCATTGCCCAAGCTGCCAAGACCGCTGTGGCCGCTACTGCCATTAATAATAATGAGAACCAGGGGCAGGGGCAAATAAATGTGATTAGGCCAATGTACCAACTGGTAAAGTAGTTTATGAAGTTAAAACCGCCTAAGTTTTCTAGGAAAGGTGACCCTGAGGCTGCACCTAGATGGGTAGAGGAACTCAAGAAAGCTTTTGAGGTGCTGGAGTGTACCAATAATGAGAGAGTAACTCTGGCAATTTACCAGTTGCAAGATAACGTGAATGATTGGTGAAAGGCCACCAAAGATAGAACATTTCCGGAAGGTACAGCCCGGACTCTGGCTGCTTTTACTGAGAGCTTTTATGAAAAATACTTCTCGGCCAGTGCCAGGGAAAGGAAGTTATCTGAATTTATGAGACTCTGCTAGGGCCAGATGATAGTAGATCAGTATGAGGCGGAATTCGTGAGGTTATCTAAATTTGCACCGAGAATGGTGGAGCATCCTAATGATAAGGCGCGAAGATTTTGGGATGGATTGAAGGTTGACATTCACAACCAGCTATTGTTGGTAAATCTGAGAAAGTATGAGGAAATATTTGAAAGGGCCCAAGTTCTTGAGCAAGATCAGAGGTAGATAGGGCCGCAACTTCTGGATTGAGGTTTACCCTAGGTAGGGACAATCGTAATCTTGGAAAGAGGCCGATGACAGGCAACAGACGTTTTATTCCTCCCATTAGACGGAACATTGAGAAGCCGACCCGAAATCAAAACGGTCCATGTAGGCTGTGTGGAGGACGGCATGGAAGTGGACCTTGTCCAACCCGAGGCGGAGCGTGTTTTGGATGTGGAGGATTTGGTCACCATTTAAGGAATTGCCCCAATCCAGATAGAATAGGCCTCCTGCATTGCTGCCACCACGGAATGAAAATCAAACTGGAACGGCCTAGATAATAAATCAGAATAGGCCTCAAGCACAAGACGAGTGTATGCTACGGCCAGATGAAAGGCTGAGAACGCACTAGGGGTTGTCATAGGTATGATTTCTCTGTGCAACCATGCTGCATATGCTTTATTTGACCCTAGGGCATCACATTCTTTTATATCAAAACAGTTTGTTGAGTTGATCGGATTGGAACTGCAATTGCTTGATGTTGTGTTATGCGTGACGACTCCCTTGAATAATAAAATGCTAGTCTCATTGGGGTGTACAAATTGCAAGATAGTAATTGGGGATAGGGAGGAGAAAATTAATTTAGCGGTTTTAGATATGTATGATTTCGATGTGATAATGGGTATGGATTGGCTGTCTAAGCAGAGGGCCGTAATGGATTGCAATAGTAGGGTGATCCAATTTAATCCCATTGGACATCCAGAATTTAAATTTGTGGGAAGTCGAGGAGGACCCTCGATTCCGTGGATTTCATCGTTAGAAATGACAAAGTTGCTGAGTGAAAATTGTCAAGAATTCCTAGCGGTAGTAGTTGATTCAACGGCTAAGAAGCCGAGACATGAGGATATAGCTGTGGTGTGCGAATATCCCGATGTGTTCCATCAAGAATTGCCGGAACTGCCACCAACAAGGGAGGTAGAATTTGTAATCGAGTGGGCACTTGGAACCGAGCCAATCTCAAAAGCACCTTATAGAATGTCGTTATCGGAGTTAAAAGAATTAAAGATGCATATGCAAGAATTATTAGACAAAGGATTTAATCTTCCCTGTGCGTCTTCGTGGAAAGCGCCGGTGTTATTTGTGAGGAAAAAAGATGGATCATTGAGATTATGTATTGATTACAAACAATTGAATCAGGTGACAATTAAAAATAAATATCCCTTCTCGAGGATTGATAATTTATTTGACCAGTTACAAGGGGCTTCGGGTGTTCTCTAAAATTGACTTAAGAACGGGATATCATTAGTTGAGAATCAGGAAGGAAGATACACCAAAGACGGCATTTAAGACGAGGTATGGACATTATGAATTTACGGTGATGCCATTCGGATTGACGAACGCTCCTGCTGCCTTTATGGATCTGATGAATCGAGTGTTTAAGGAATTTTTAGATCAGTTCGTGATCGTTTTTATAGATGATATATTGGTATACTCGAAAAGCCTAGAAGATCATGAATTCCATTTGCATCGAGTGTTGTGGACTTTAAGGGAGAACGCATTGTACGCTAAGTTTAGCAAGTGTAAATTTTGGCTCAGTCGAGTAACAGAGGTTCGAAGTTTTATGGGTTTGGCCGGATACTACCGTCATTTTGTAGAAGGATTTTCGGCAATAGCAATGCCGTTGACGCATTTGTTGAAAGAGGAAACGAAGGTTGAATGGACAAACAAATGTGAAAGAAGTTTTCAAAAGTTGAAGCATAGGTTGACAATGGTACCCAGTGTTGACTAATCCATCAAGACGCGGAGGGTACAAGATTTATAGTGATGCGTCGTTGAAAGGATTGGGATGAGTACTCATGCAATATGGATAAGTAGTGGCCTATGCGTCAAGGCAATTAATGCCACATGAGTTGAATTATCTGACGCATGACCTAGAGTTGGCCGCAATTGTATTTGCCCTGAAAATTTGACGACATTATTTATGCGGAGAGAAATTTCAGATCTATACAGACCATCAGAGCCTTAAATACTTGTTTTCTCAAAAGGAGCTAAATATGAGGTAGGGTCGGTGGATGGAGTTGTTAAAGAATTATGACTGTGAAATTTTATATCATCTCGGGAAGGCTAACCGAGTAGCCGATGCTTTGAGCCGGGAAGTCGAGCATAGCTCATTTAATGATCAAGGAATTGGCATTGTTAGAAAAAGTGCGAGACTCGGAGTTTAGATTTGAAGTAAGTCAAGTCTCGAGTTTGCTGGCTACGCTTAGGATTGAACCGAAAATCTAGACTAAGATTAAGACCTTACAATCTGTGGATTAGGAAATCCAAAAGATTCTAGAAATGGAGGAGGCCAAGAGAAAGCCAGATTTTCTAATATCTGAAGATGGGGTATAAAAATTTTGTGGACGTTTATGTGTGCCTGACGATGCGGAACTCAAGGAAGAGATTTTGTCGGAAGTGCATCATAGCAGTTATAGTATTCACCCGGACAGTACTAAAATGTATCGAAATTTGAGGCAACAATATTGATGGAACGGTATGAAGGCAGATATCTCTAAACACGTTGCTAAGTGCCTGACATGTCAGCAGGTAAAAGTGCAACATTGTAAGCCCGGGGAATTGTTGCGACCCTCGGAAATTTCAGAATGAAAATGGGAGTATGTAACCATGGATTTTGTGTCGGGATTGCCAAGGAACCAAAGAAGCCATGACACTATTTGGATGATTATCGACAGATTGACTAAGTTGGCACACTTTTTGGCTGTACGAAAATATTTCACGTTAGAGCGGTATGCCGAGTTGTACGTACAACAGATAGTCCGTCTACATGGGGTACCAAAGTGTCGATAACCACATATCGTGATCCTAGATTTACCGCCAATTTCTAGAAAAGTCTGCGGGCGGCATTAGGATCCAAGCTACAGTTCAGTACAGCTTACCATCCTCAAACAGATGGCTAATCTGAGAGGACAATTCAGACTCTAAAGGATATGTTCAGGGCATGTGTGCTGAATTTTCGGGGTAAGTGGGAAAAGCAACTGCCTTTAATAAACTTTGCTTATAATAATAGCTTCCAACAAAGCATTAGAATGGCACCTTTTGAAGCGCTGTATGGTAGGGCTTGTAGAACGCCCGTGTGTTGGGACGAGGTAGGAGAAAGAACTATAATCGGGCCGGAGCTAGTTGAACAATCGATTGAGGCAGTTAAGATTATTCGCAAAAGACTGAAGACAGCGCAGAGCGGCCAAAAGAGTTATGCAGGCAGAAGGCGAAGACCTTTGAAGTTCCAAGTTGGGGATCACGTGTTTCTTACGATATCGCCCATGAGAGGATTATCCAGATTCGGTAAGAAAGGGAAATTGAGTTCACGGTACGTGAGACCTTTCGAGGTTTTAGAAAAGATTGGGGATTTAGCGTATCAACTTGCACTTCTACCGAGCTTATTACAGGTGCATAATATGTTCCACGTATCGATGTTGAGGAAATATGAACCGGACCCAAAGCATGTACTGAATTATGAAGAGATAGAAGTAGATGACAAGGTATCATATGTCGAGAGACCAGTAAGAATTGAGGATCATAAGAAACGAGTTCTGAGAAACAAGACAATCCTAATGGTCAAGGTTATTTGGGAGCACCACGGGACTGAAGGCGCAACTTGGGAAAGTGAAGAAATGATGCAACGTTAATACCCCCCAGTTGTTTGAGCAGCAGTAAGATTTGTAAATTTGGGTAGTTGTGAGATTTGTAAATTTTAAGGACAAAATTTTTGTAAAGGGGGAAGAGTTGTGACATCCTGAAAAATTAGTTCATTTGGGATTTATAAAATACCAAGTTTTGTGAAATGTACTCGTAGTAAATTCTCGCCCGAAACTGATCATTCCTAGGATACTAACCATTAGGGAAAGGCTAATTAGGGAATTAAATTCATACGACTAAGAGAAAATTCGATCGTGAATTGATTTTCGACCATGAAATTGCCGAGGTGATATCTTGAGCCACTGTTGGCCAATTCAAGGATAATCAGGGGTCAGTTCGCCACTGTCATAGTAGTAGATCGCGAGTGATTCCGCCGGACCACGAAACGAATTGACGAATGATCCTAAACCTATACCGAACGATCGTACCCCTCGGATCTAGCGATTGATCCTCACGATTTTAATGACAAACGAAATCGTCACGAATCGAACGGACTTGCACATGACTCAATATATTATCAGTCACGAGTCGAATATGCGAATTTCCCCAAACAAGCCGCCCGTTAGTTTGAAAAACGCACAAGTCGCATTTAATAAAATTTGATTATTTAATTTAGCTCAAATCGGACACCGAAAAATTTGGAAGTCATAACGGGACGTTAGGACGACGTCGTAGTTATAACGTGCAATTTTGGATGGACCTGAATCCTTTAGAAAAATTCAAATTCGATGAGAAATGAAGAAACTGACCATTTTACCCCTATGAATTATTAAAGGGTTAGTTTTATGGGCAAATGGCATTTTGGTCATTTTAATCTAAAATTTGGAAAAGACAATTTTGCCCTTGGACTTTTTGAGGAATTACAAGATTACCTTTAGATATTTTGAGTGAGATTCGATCTGAGCCGTTGGTTTCAAGATAAGATCAAATCTAGACCATTGAATCAAAAATGTGAGAGAGGGGGGTATTATGGTCATTTGCCACTTTGGTCCAAAATGCACTATTTGAGTCAAGACTAAGACTCTCTCTCTCTCCTCATTCCTCTCTCTCCCTCACGGCACCGCCCCTCCCCCCCCCACCATGCACTCTCTCTCTCTCCTTGCCGATCGTCGCCGAGCCATCACCGCCAGTCATCGCTGCTGCGCCGTCCACCGCCACACCGTCTCTCTTTCTCCTCTCCTCCTCGTCTGGCCGTGAGCTTTGCCGGTCATGCCCAAGCCGCCGCCATTCGCCGTACGCCGATCACCCCTCCGTCGCGAGCCGTGTCGCCGTTCACCACCGTTCCCCGTCGATCGCCATCGCTTTCCGTTTTAGCCGCGTGAGTCTAGAACTCAGTAAGTTGCGCTCTAAACCCAATTTAGGACTTCGGATATCGACGGGTGATTTCTGGGTGAAATCGGGTTTAAATTATGTGAGAATTATGAGTGGAATTATGTGACAGGCCTTAGAATTGAATTCGTAAAATTTTGGTGGAATATTCGGGGCCAACAGTGGGCTGTGATGGGTCAATCGGGACGTAAATTAGATTTTTAGAATCGACAATTAGTGGTGAGAAAGTGCCGTGAAGGACCGGAATTGATTTGACGTCGTTTGGTTGGAGAAAAATAGTAGATTGTGTGTTTAGTGTGTGTTTGAACTGCGTCTGGGTTGGGATGATGAAATTGAGTACGTGGTTGTGCAATTATATAATTGAAATATGCTTGTTGTGTGCACGTTTGGGCCAGACTAATTTAATTATTAAAATTGGCCATGTCAAATGCTGAGTGAGCATGTTTTACGCGTGATTTGATGTGTGCACAGGCCACATGTGATGGGCCAGTTAGTAGTGGTAAATGCTTGCTGAGCATATGCATGAGTATGAAAGAAATGTGGTGTGATATATGTTCGTGAAAATTGTGCCGTCCCGAGGTATGTACTTTAACGCAGGACAATGCCCGATATTTTCGAAAAACTGCCAAGCCTAAAGCGTCTACTTTAACGCGGGTAGTGCAATAGGTGGTAGATGTTGAGCCTGAGGTGTGTACTTTAACTCGGGTAAGAAACATAGCTTGAGGCATGTAGGTTTACGCGGGCCTTGGAGTGTTGTGATAAGTTGATCGCAATGGATCTGAGGCGTGTACTGTAACGTAGGTCATTGGCGAGAGTGTGAAAAGAGATGTGATTAGATCGGCACGAATGTGTGAGAATGAGAATTGATTATGCTTGTGATTGCATATAATGTGTATGCGACTAATGTGCAGGGTGCAAGCAGGATAGACCCAGGTAAAAATAATTAATATGCCTGCTATGTGACAATTGTATGTGTGTGGATGTGTTTTGTGCAATTGTCTGGAGGTACGTGATAGCCTAGGTGGGGTTTAGGAATGAACTTGCTAAGATGTGTTCTCATGATTATTTCAACCAATATTTTCAGAACCCTGATCGGATTCATGAATCCTTCACCACTGCCAGAACGTTTTGGGGTATCAGTGCACACCGAGTATGAGGGTGCAGAATTTCTTATGGATGATGGAATGACCTGGATTAAGCATACCATGACTGTTTTTGTAGATGTAGGTTTACCTTTATGGGAAAAGCATAAGTATATTGCTTGGTATTTCTGGGACGCAGCCGGGGATGAGTTTGGGCCTGTTAGGGGTTTTGATGTCCTGTTCGACTTGGTTGGAGACTGGGACTCATCTGCCATACCCTCTAAAGACAGAGACTTGACCGGCGCAGAGATTAGTTTAGCTCAATTTGGTCTAAACCCAGCGGCCGCAACTCAAGAATCTTCAGGGGCTGAGCATGAACCCCGCCCGAAGTATCGCAAGCTGAAGATGATCCAATGGACATAGATTTAGAACCGATTCCTGAGGAAGAACCAGAGGAAGTGGAGCCCGAAGTGGAACCCGAGGAAGAACTTGATGAGCCCGAGGAGGAACCAGAGTATGTACTCCCGTTTGACAGTATATGGATCCTAACTATGTGTCGGAATACAACTTCTTTGATAGATTGTGGGAGGAAAATCAGAATGAAGTTCCAGCGGAGTCGGGTGACATCAATCACCCGATTGAAATAGAGGCGGAGTCGAGTTCTTCGGAGGAGCAAACCGATCAGGAGAGTTCGGATTCAGATGACAAAGAGTCAGATTCAAAATGGACTCCAAGTAAGAGACGTAAAGGATAGTGTAGGGGCGCAAAAGTTAGACTTTTGGGGAATACCATTTTTTAGGGTAGAATGCCAGGTCATTAGTCCTTTTTTATCTCGATGGTTTTAATATGGTGTGCACATGTATATTGAGGTTTGTAAGATTGTGAATATTATGGTATAAGTTCGAATGAAAAAAAGAATATGTATATTCTCTCTATTTTTCCCTATTTCTTTTGTCCGGGTGTTTTGTGGTTTCCGCTGTTGAATTAAACCTCTCATGTTCTTAAATGAGGTCAGCGATAATCCTAGGATATCACCTCATTCAACCCGAGAGGGATGTCGCGTGATTGTTGGGGTTTGGAGCGTGACATCATAACTAGTTGATAAGTAACTCACATAAAGTCGATAATCAAATATAAAATTTAGTAACTTCAATAAAATTCTTATATTATTAGAAAAGGTCGTAATTCATAATCGACTCAATAAATATTGATGCATGGCTCAAATAAGTGTTGGAAACCTAAAGAGAAACACATATTGTAAAAACATAAGCCTTTCCTTTAACTATATATCACGCATATTGTCCGTATTTGTGTTTCCACCCAAAACATTCTCCAAGCGACATTGATCTTGACCTAATAGCTATATAAACCGTTTATATTTGTACCATGCTATTGCGATAGCATACAAGACAATCGTCCCGACCGTGCATCCGCCTGCTGTCCAGAGGAAATTGTTGATTGTTGGATTTGGAGGTTGGAAGAGTGCGATCCTGATGTTCATGCCGAATATTCCGGTCACGATGATGGACATGGTGATGAATAGCGTTGCTGTCGATATCACCACTCCCATTTGCAGCAGATTGTTTTGCTTGTCATCCAACATTATGTTCACATAGTCCTCCGTGTCTTGAATGTATTCCCTTAGCTTTCAACAGAGACAAGATGAAAATGTTTGTAAGGAATCAAATGAGATTTGTTGTCATGAGTTCGCGAGCGCGTTCGAGTGTAAAGTTCAAGATTTGTACCGTGGATAGCTCGTTGAGTGTGCCATCAAGTTGCACAAAGTAAGCCTCTAGGAGCATTTCCAATTCGGCCACGCCAAGGTGCTTGCCTGGGCCATCAGAGTGCTTGCTCATGCTCAAGCCACCATAAGAGTTACTTTCTTTGATCCCGCCTCCCGTTCCATCATCATTCAGCAATCTGCGTGGAGAACTCGAACTCTCATCTGGTGTGATTCTATTGTCTCCTTCGCGATTCCTACATAATTAAGGGGAAAAAGCTTTGAAGAATAGAAAAAAGATACGAAATTATTCGGCCGTGATCGAAAACATGATGCTAGAGACGTAGAATGTTTGCCTTTCTTCTTTGTCTGGTTCATGAAGTTCATCTTCCTCCTCGGTGATCGAGGAAGAATAAGATGAAGACTTGTCATTTTCATCTTGGAGTAGTTTACTGGTCAAGTACATCTCTGCCATGTCTCCATCATCCTCGAGAAGATGCTCGATCTCATCCTTTATCTAGTGATGAAAAAATCTATGGTGAACTGTTTTTGCTAATTAGCTGTGTCATGGAATATAATATCAAAACAACGTCTTCATCTTACAATTTAAACTTTTCGATCAGTTGACCGTGGCTCCTTTTGCATTTGTATCATAGAACTTTCTAGGCAGCCTATATATGCCTTCCCAACCTCAATTTTATATTTTCTTACACTAAGGCCAACTTCTTGAGTAATGAGAGGTGTTATAATATTTAATATTAAATAATGCCTTTATTTAACAACTTAAATATTTATCAGTTGTGATATCATAAAATCCCAAGAGCTAACTCAGTTACTCATTCACTCACTATTTTTTCTTTAGACGAACTAATACAAGTGTTAACTCGCTTGAAATTTGTTACATGATTTCGGTTGACAATTCCTAAAATATAGTTACTAGGCAAATGAAATTTGTTAACTCACTAGATTAACTGGTAAATTAAAATAAAACATTAGATATTAGTAAGTAACTCAAATGAGAGTTGATCATCTAAAACTAAGTGGTAATTTAATCTAACAAAAGTTGGTAAGTCAGTCTAATTTAGGTTGGTAATTTCGTAAAACAGTTAGTCAATTTGAAGGGCTAGTAAATTTATGCTAATAAAAGTTGGTAAATTAGTACAAAAATCTATTTTACATACTTTCAAAAAAGTTAGGTTTTACATAAAAGTGTTGATAAGTTACCAATAAGTTAATTTAGGAAAAAAAAAGGCACGAGTCATTTTCTCTACCAATAGTTCTTCGACACTTACCAACATTATTTGAAGTTAACCAGCATTGAGGAAAATTCTATGGAATTCTGCAGGAATGAAAACTCAAACCTTTTGAACTCTTCCCGTCAGCGCAACCAAGCGAGCTTTAATCTGCCGGACCCGCTCGAGATGACGGGTACTAATCTTCGAAATTAGCTTGTCCAAAGCAGGATTAGCCTCTTGCTCTAATGCTTTTGCCTAAATTTCCCAGCAAACAATTTGAGAAACGACAGGTACAATATGCCGCTCTCCAATGCAGATAATGCAAATAAAAACCAGAGCCCTTACCTCCTCGTCTAAACTAGAGCATACAGTTTCAAGGCATGCCTCCAAGGCCACAAACTCAAAAGGAAGAGTCTCTGATCTGTCATGTTGTTGCTTAAACTCTTGAGGGTGCAATACGTGCTGTTGTGCAGCTTCAAGAACTTGATGTAAAGCTTCCTCAGATTGCTCTTCATCACCACTGGTTCTGTTGACCTACTACGAGAAAAAGACAAACAAAGAAAAATGGCTGCAAAATGAAATCCGGTATCTAGTTTTAACAGCTATCGACTACCGTAACTAAGAAAAATAAATTTTCGCAGGCGATATCTGTTATCGGAGCTTTTCACGAGTCAACTAGTTTTAGCTTACCAACATTCATTTTCGCAGGCGATATCTGTTCCGATGGTCGGTCAACGGCGATATTGCTGTACAGAAGAGATGGAGACGGTATCTGGGGTATGATGTGTGTGTTGCACCATTTGCACATTGGATAAATAAAACAAATAGAGTACTACTTCACCAGGAATGGCTACCCAGGCTCATCCCCAAAGAGATGGTGAGAGGACGAATTTTTAATGAAAAAATTAATTGAAAATGATTGTTCTCAGGAGATCTTATGAAGTGACAGATGGCTTTCTAGATTGTAGCTGCACCACTTACCGAAAATTTTTCTTTTTCTAGTTGAAAAAGATGCAGAGTTTGACTTTGAGAGTAAAATTAATACACAGGTGAACTACTTTGCTATGTTGCTGACTTCACATATTTTATAGTGGATGTCTGGTTATTTCTGACTTCTTTTTTGTCTTTTCTCAATCACTTCAAATAGGTCAATAAGAACGAGGAAAGTAAACCTTAAATTCTACTAGTAAACTGAGTTGTTTTGTTTTCAAGGCATATTGAACAAGCATCTATCTATTCTAGTTCACACAATCTTGATTCAAAACTTGGGTAAAAATATTACAATAGCTGTATAAGGTTGAGTGATTTTGTCCCGATTTTGGAAGCTTTTCGAAGGATACATTTGTTTCGAGAAAGATGAATGATTTAGAAAATATTTTTTAAAAAATAATCGCTTGTATCAATTATAAAAATGAACGAATGAATGAAAAAAAAAATTCATCGTCTGTTGTTGACAATGAAACATTTTTCATCGATTGATTATTTCAAATGATAGAAACGATTATGTTTAGAAAAATATTTCCCAAATCATTTGTTTCCCGCAAAACAAAAAAAGCCTCAGGGTAAAGTTCACATCAGACTTATCAAAATCACTCAGAAACTAAATCAAACCAATTAAAAGTTTAGGAATGGTGTTTCGTGTTGGACAAAAGTTCAACAGTCCAATCGAAACAACTGAAAAGTAAGTGTTAAATTCAGATGAGACTTTAAGTGTTAAACCAAAGGACAAGGACGTCTAATAGCATAAATAGGAATGCGGTGGTTGACATGAGCAAACGGGGACATTGTCCTCCAAGAGCAGCTAAATAATTCTCAAACTTCATCGTGTAAAGTGGCTAATGCTGACTTTGGACAAATCATTCAGATGCCACGGATTTACAGTCCATGTCTCCTTTAATACAGTTCTATTGTATTGATATGCTCGAAAATATAACTCCAAACCTTCATGGCGTTGGCCTGATGATGATGCGAGCACCGATTCTTGAGCTCCTCCACGAAAGGAGCCACCGCGGGATCCTTCCAGTTGAGCAGCCAAACGTCCTTGGCCGTGATCACTCCCTTTATGTGCTCCAGTTTGATCACCAGCGCCCTCTCCCGCCCTGTCACGGCCGACGGGTAGGACAGCGACGGATCAAGGATCCGCAGATCCCGTGCTGAGAGCCCTGTCCGCCGTATGATCGTGTGCTTCCCCACGTCGATGAGCTGGTCCTGGCCTGTCGAGTCGACCACAAGCCAGGTCTTGATCCCGATGCCCTTCTTCCGGTGCCGACGGCCTGTCAAGTGGTGGGCTGCCGGCACCCGAGGAGGGTTCGTGTCGAGCTCCTCTTTCGGGCTCATCGAAGGATGGACCTCCGACATTATGTTCTTCTCTCTTCCCGTTGGATCAGAGAGATAATGAATTGGAGATGGAAACAATGTTTGATGTTATCTAAACAGAAAAAGGGTTTTTATGTTAGGGAGAGTAATTTATCGGAGAATGACGCAAAGATGGTTGACATTGTTTAGTGTGTTGGTGGAACATGATAAAACATTCATATTGCCCTCTGACAGAAATAGAACTTTAAAGGGAATTATTTTGATTCAACCATCTCTTTTTCGACTTGCTTAGTTGAATTTTCTATTATTTCATATCATATTACTGCACCAAATATACAAACACATATTACAGACATAAATACAGACAAACATCCTCAGCCACCGTTTTAACAAAGGTTCAGGGGTTTGGTTATCTTAACTTTACTATCGGTCCACCCGATTTACACAACCCCTAAAATACCCTAGGGAAAATCTAAGGATCGCCTTCCGTTCTGCTCCTGTTTCTTCGGGCTTGAATCTCTGGAAACTCACATGCAGCTCCACTGGGCACCAAAGGCAACTCCCCGGACTTCCAAAAAGAGGAGGCGGACTTTCCGAGTCTAAGGTTGGGGGTCTGAAATTGTGGATTATACAACTATAAGACGAATCTCAATAAGTGTACAATTCCAAACCCCACGTAGGCACTTACGTACCGCCAGACAAAAACACGCAGAACACAAATGATCAATCAAACTAACAACCACACACGACCCTACCTGGAATCCATCATGCACGTTCCTGCACGTTAAACAATAATACAACTAGCACATTACAGCAATACATCACAGACACGCGTGTGCCTCAATTATAAGACAGAAACCACTTGGGCACATCCCATACCATGCTTAACAGTTTCTACCCCATAATTAAGCATCACATTACGCGATACAAATACACTCGCACACTAACTCACACCATGCGTCACTTTCCCAAATCTCGCACCTCAAGCCAATTTCCTCTCATTCTCAACTTTCCACCACTACCGTGTCCGCATAAAATGCATCAGGCCAACGGTCTTCTAACCTCGTCAAGCATCGACACCCCGTGAGGCCAGGTATCGTCACCTCGTCAAGGACAGCATTGTTCCGCATAAATGAACACGTCTCATGACAGAATCCTACACACACTTTCCTTCTACCGCGCCCGCGTAAAACGCATTAGGCCAACGGTCTTCTGACCACGTCATGCATCATCATCCCGTCGGGCCGGGCATTGTCATCTCGTCAGGGACAGCATCGTCCCGCGTAAACGTACATGCCTCAGAACATATCCTTTTCAAGTAATCTCACATTTCTATATCCTCGTTCCACTCAAACTACACTTACACACGACCAACAATCGCACGACCAAACATACACACCTCACATACATACATAGCCACGCACCAATTCACATCTCACCTACACTTCACAAACACACGTTCTCGTCACACGAGCACGCCACCAAATCATACACTCTTGACACGCGAGTACAGTACACAATCACACCTACACACCTCACGGTCACACACGTGGCACACGGCCAATCACACTCAATCCAAAACGTATTTCAAACCAGCCCATGACCACAACTCGCACAACCACATATACAATTCGATTCAAGGCAATACCTCACCAATCAATTGCACAATTCAGCCGCAATCATTCCACACCATCTCAGCCCTATCTGAGCCTATCAAACCACAAATTTCCAGCCACTAAATCAGTCCACTACCACTAACGGTACGCTTAACCCAACAAGCCCAATCAAACCATAACAATTCCAATCAACCACACAATTAATCCCCGATCCATCCACTACATCATAGCCACCATCAAGCCTCCCAAACCTCGAAATTCATCGCCCAAATCAGTCCATATTCTCCGAACAATCAGCCTTAATCTAATCCCAAAACAGCCACATAAACCCCCTAAATCGAGTCCTAACCGCGTCTAGCAATACCCGAGGTCCTAGGTAGTTTTTGGGGGAGACACTTACCTAATAAAAATAGGACACTCGGCTGGGTAGGGGGCTGGGATGGCCGGGACAGAGGCGGCGGCGTCGCCGGCGATGTACGGACATCGACGTACGGACGCCGTATGGATGGTGATGTATGGACGGCAAAAGTATCACGGTGGCACCGACTCGGCTGTTCGAGCTCCGGTGCGGCGGCGACGAGCTCCGACGTTCCTTTGCCAAGAGAGAAAACAAGGGAGAAAGAGAGAGAGAACAGGGGAGAGGAGAGAGAGTGGTCTCGCCAGAATGAGAGAGGAGAGAGAAACTGGTCCAACATGGTCAAATATAAGGGGCTGGTTGCGCCAGGTGTCGCCGATCCAACGATTTTGACCAAAATGCCCCTAATCCGACAGTTCTCGTTCGATCCTATCCAAATAATTGAGGGGCATTTTAGTCTTTGGCCCTAATAATTGAGCTAAATTATCCAAATAATTATCCCTAAAATTTTTCCAAAATTCGAAACTACAAATGGCCTAGGGGCAAAATGATCATTTTTCCGATCCTAGAGCAAAATATCAATTTTTATCCAAATCAACTCTAAATATGTGTGGCCAACATAATATGGCATTGGAATCGTGAAAATAGCTTCTTAAACCCTCGAAAATCGACTGCAAAGTCCTGAAAATAAAATAATACTATTTTTCACTTCCGAGCCAAAACTCCAATTTTTGACCGTAACAACTCTAAATGTGCGTGGCCACCTCAAAATGGCATCGGCCTCGAAAAATAATCTCATACGATCTCAGAATCAACGTCGGGATCCAGAGGGGCAAAATTGTAATTTTTCCGGTCCTCGAACAGAAATCCATTTTTTTGCAGAAATGGGTGACCCCAAGGTTGGCCAAGCCAAAAACGTCATCGGCCACTCAAAATTATCACTTTCAAAATTCTCGATTTCCAAGCCCGAATTCTAAGAAATGACTAAAATCGAACAATCGCGACTTTAGCTTATCTCTAGCTAACGGATGGCTCATTGGGATTACGCGCTCTCGACCCGTGATCGACACCAAGTCAAATCATGTTTAAGTTTACTCTACTCGGGACGACCTCGGTTGTCATATAATTGCGAGGGTTTATCGCTAGTTCCCTTTGAACACGATCAATCAAATAGATCGGTCTCTGTTGGCTCAAAACATTTTCTTGTCAATCAATATGGTCGAAGATCAAACCAAGGTCGAGTTCTTTGGTCGTGCGAACTCAATCCCATGCTGGCCTTACCCTTAGGGTTAGCATCCCGTAAATGCGCTGTTCCGAGTGAGATCTCACAATAGTACATTAATCAAATTCATTTCTTAAATTCCAGAAAAAGAATCGAAAATTCAGACTGTTACATCTAGCATTAGGCCTGCTCTTGCGTAATTCATAAGTTAATTTACTTTAACATAATCGCAATTCAAATCTCTACCTTGACCTAGCAAAGTTTGGCAAATGTTGTAACTAGCCTAGGTAAGAGTTGGTAAAACAAAACTAATTGGTAACTTGATAAGAGAAAAGTTGCTAATCACTCCAATCGAGGTTGTTAACTAAACATAAAAGAGTTATACATTGAAAAAGTTGGGAAGGCAAGTAAAATTTGCAAGTTAACAGAAAAGTCACCAAACATAAGAAAAACCTAATAAATGTTGGAAAGCATCTCAAATATGAGCTAATTGGAGAAAAGCTTGTAAGTCACACAAATGAAAGTTGACAAGTTCATATAACAGTTGGTAAATTTAAGCCGTCAGTAAAAAAGATAAATAAAGGTTGATAAAAGATGAAAGAAGCTTTTTTTTGGTTCTTAAGAGAATTTAGTATTTTAAAAAACCAAATAAATATCTTCAATTAACTGAAAGAACTGTTTGTGACACCAGATAATTAGTAATTTAATCAGAGAAAGTTGGTAAATTAGTCTAATAGAGATTGGCAATGTCCAGAAAGAGTTGATAAAATTAAGAAGTTGGCAAGCTAGACAAATAGAAGAGGTAATTCACAAAAAAAAAATCGGTAAACATAAGACAAAAACAAATATTTGTAATAAGAAACTCAGATGAAAGCCAGCAACTCTATACTAGTCAATAACTTAATCGGAGAAAAGTAGTCGTTTAAATAAAAGAAGGTGATTTCTTCTAATAGTCAGTAAATCTAAGGCGGGCAAGAAAAGTAAATAAAAGCTTGTATTATGACCTGGTTTACACTTCTATAATAGAGTTACCAAAAAGTTTGTAAGTCTCTCTTTTCTGTCCTTACCTCATTCTCTCTATGGATTGCATTTGAAGACAAATTCCCCTTAACTCGCTTGAATAAAGTGGATGAACGACTTATTGATTGTTCAAAGCTGATTACAAAACAGTGCTTTGGGTAGATTTGATATCAATGTCCCATACATTATCAAATAGTTTGGGTTGTGTTCTTATAGATTTAGCTATTGAATCTGCCCACCACCTGTTTGTGTATATTCCCAGTATTGGCAATCCCATCTTTTTTTTTTTTATGTTTTTTGCATTGCCGTTGACTGAATTTATTCTCTTTTTGCTTTACCAAAAAAAAAAATTTATTCTCTTTTTGAATCTTCCCACCACATCGGATGCTATTTTCTCCAACCCATTTCTATATCTTTTTTTAATCTATAGCTTGTGATCCGACAGAACCAATTTATTAATAGTCGTGAAAATAAGTGTTGGCAATTCCAATATCTTTTTTATGATTTACGCATGGAAATTGACTGACTTTATTCTTTTATCGAATCTGCCCTCTATCTGCTAGTGTTTATTCCTAAACGATAGGACCACTAATCTCTCTATCAGCTACTAAAGTCTTCGTGCAAATTCAGAGCATAGGTCCCAATCCGCTCGTGTAAGAAATCAACTGAACACTTGCTTTCAACTGAACACTTGTGACCCGACAAGATCAATTGTTCGAAAATTGAAGCTTTCTTGTATCCCGTCAAAGCCAATTTCCAAGTGATTGTGTAAGAAATATACATACATCCAAGGTATGATTAATCAAATGCTGTGATGTGCTATTTTTCAAAATTACTACTTGTTGCATTTTGACAGGGAAACGACGGAAGTAGGTTAGGAACTTCTCCAACCCGTCCTGTAAGGTGTACAATTTTAGCTACTTTCTCGAGACATTTACTTTTTGAATTTCGTGGACGGCATAAATAGTAGCGTTTGTTTTGCATGGTTAGACCTCTGTTTTGTTGAGCAATCTCTTTGAAAGACGAAGAATCAATAGCTCGGCCTTATGTAAGCTATACAACTGTTGGAGATGTTATTGAGCAACTGGTGCTTCGCTTTCATTCTTCACAAGGGAGTTGTTGGTTTTATACTTTGCACGGTTTTTTGAAATTTGTATTGTGAAGAAGCTTGGTACCGCATCAACATTCTGTTGTTCCGGTTACATAGATACATCTCAGAAATGGCCTTGGACCTTGCATTGATCGATGAAGGTCAAGAACTGGCCTTGGAAATTCTGTTGGTACTGCATCCACATTCTACGGTAAAGCTACTGGAAGAAAGTTCCTTACAAGCATGAATGAATCCTAAGCCGTGCTAAAATCCCTAGAAGACCCCTGAGTTGAGGAATAGGATCATCCCAGATAGAGACGATGGCCATGGCTGCTGATAACAGTTTGATTGCTTCAGCTTTAATCAATCCTGACCCTCCTCTCTGTATCTCCAAGCGAAGTACTATACTGAAACCATTCATCACACTTCTATCCAATGACTAATGCAAACGCATAAATCCACAAGTTTGGTGACATGTGCGAGAAAAATGAAGTATATCAAACGTCTACATTTCCTGTAATCGGACTCCATTAGCTTAAAACTTTTCTGATTGTATCCGCCGTGCATTTTTCTGGTGAATTTAGATTATTTTGTCGGACATCCATCCACAGATATCCCTTTGGCGGTCGGACAACTTGCCAAGTCACAGTGCTCGCCGCCCGTTCCCCACCAATTCAGTCCTTTGTTCTCCATTCCTAGACAAAAGTACAAAAGCACTGCCATGAACGCCACTCCCGCGTCCATTGCTGCAGAGAGGACGTAGTTGTACCTCTGCCACCACTTCTTCCGGTAACGAAAGACAAAGAAATTGAATATTGTCCCCACGAGGACCCAAGCATTGTAGTTCAACGGTGTGGCGGGTGGCATGTAACCCGTCGCCCCAAGCAGCACTGGAAGGTTGATCAGTGGGATCCAGGACTTGTCCGGGAATGCCTTGTGCAGCAACCAGACTAGGAACGGGCCCACTGCGCCGCCAAGGAAGAACCAGTTCATGGACTGGTAGTTCCCTTGGACCCCGAAGATGCGCTTGGGCCCCACCAGGCCCCATATCACGGAGGCATCAAAGAAGACCCTGTCGCTTGGGCATGTCCAGGGGCTGTCCGGCGGCAGGAGCTCATCCTGGCATATGTTGGTGATGGAGTTGAGTAGCCACCATGCCACGGCCATGTTGATGGTTCCGGCGATGATCGTGCCGATGAACTGCATCGACCACGGCGGGTTTTGCAATTTCAACAATCAGCCAAAATACTGCCAGCATCTAAGAATTTTAGTCATAATGAAGCTATATAATGTACCTGAACTAAGAACATGGATCTTGGAGGGATCTTCATGTAATGTCCAAGCTTGAAGTCATTGAGGAAGGACACAGCTTGGGCCATGCTCATGTAGCCATAGGTCTTGAAGCACACATTTGCTATTGGTCGACCTGGATATATCACCCCCATGATATATTCCGTTATAATGTTCAATCCTGGCGTCTGTAAACCAAGGTCGCATCAAGAATTGGTGTCAACACTATAAGGTATTAATGATGCAAATCAGTAAGATGAGTTTGTTTTCTGTCAGCAGATATGACCTGATTTGTCGTGGCGGTGATGATACTGATTGGAAGAGTGAAGATAAAAGCGAGGGCGCTGGCAAAGAGAAGTCCCCACCACGGCATTTGGACCTCCTTGTTCAAGAATATGCAGAGTGCGAGAGACACCGCGACAGTCAGAACGAGCAACAAATGAAACCACCACGAAGGTATGTCCTTGTATCTTCTCATCAATCTCGTGTGGACGTCTTCCTTCCCCTTGAACGAGGCACGATACCGCTCATAAATTTCTCTGTTCCCATTTTCCAAGCAATGAACATTTCAGAATCTATTTCGTTCACATCGGAGGATAAAAGCCAAGATCCAGAAGTTCAGTCAGATCAAGAGTATTTAGTACCTTCCATAGAAGAAGCCCACGTGAGTGAGTGTGGACGCGATCGTGGCAAAACCAAACCCGTAAGAGAGAGCGAAGAACATGCTCAGATGAATCCGTCCTTGCTCCCCGTACTTGACCACGTCCAGCTCGAAGTTCTCGTTCACGATGGCCGAGATGTTGTATGTCTGGCCTTGGTTCGTGAACAAGTGCGATGAGAAGATGGGAAATCTATCCGCGCTGTACAAATTGAATCCCCAATACGCTAACGGGATGGCAACATACACCACCAATGCGTATCCCGCAAAGACGTTCATTATGGCAAAGAACGGACATATGAGAGGGCTGAATAAGAACGATGAGACCGCAGTCCAATCGAGGGTCAGTGCTCCGAGACCGAGCCCTTGCATCCCGGACCCAATCTGCTGAGCCGTGACTGACTTGGAGAAGACCCAGCAGATCCAGGATATGTTTGTGAGTGTCGGGAAGAGGTAGCCCGGGACGACGTACCACGAGAAGCTGCATATCAAGGCTATCACAAAGAATTTTCCCCGTGACATGCGTCGGTCATCTTTCTCATGCAAGGCCCTGCGAAATTCATATTGCATACCGATTTCAGATGACAGAATCTGATGAACGTGATTATTATTGCAGATTGAGCTTATCATCGGCAAATGCACCCTCCAAAAGTGCCGATTATCACAACGGCGACACACTTCATTATGGTGCGGCCATCAAACACTTGACAGTTACTGAATTTTCGTCATACAGATACTCAAAAAACTTCAGAATCGAAGTATAACTTCTTAAGCCCATTATGTCATAATGTCTGGTGGAGTATGGTCATCTTTTTCTTGCAGAACGGAAAGCGTCGGCAATGAACGTTGTTATTTGTACTTAATGAACGGTGTTTAGGTCTCTCACTCTGCCTTGCTGTTCCTAATCGCCGCTAATTGCTGTTCCTAATTCGGTGGTGAATTTTCCGGCGTCAACGTCCCCCTTAAGTCGCATTTCGAGTAGCACAACGCTCATTAATTTCCTGGCTAAAGTAAGAATTGCTGGTGTGATCTTCTTAGACCCTTGCGTGACAGCTATAAAGACTTCAGCGGAGCACAATACGGTAGTCAATGCATGTGACCATGTTCACAGAAAAAAAAAGTCAGAAATATACACTGCAAAATTTCTACTTCTTTAGACATCGATGCGTCGTCCTTGTCATGATCCTGACTGGTGTCCGGTGATTTACATACACAGTTATCTAGAATTCTTTGATTTATAATGACTCCAGATGGGACTATTCAAAGAGAATAATTAATAAGGTATGAGGATGAAGAAAAGTGGAAGGTTACGAATTCAGTAATAAAGTCAATCATAAAATAAAGCTAGCTAGGGATATACCTAAATTATATATGTTCAAGTGTTATTTATGCGATAATTTATAAATTAAATAGGTTCGGTCTTAAATTTATCGACGGATGCCAATTCAGCTTTAAACTTCTCAATTTTGTCGACATAATTCTAAACCTCTGCGCTGAACTCCAGTGTGCTTACCCTGCCAAGTTTTGCCGAAAAATTCGTTGACATGGCGGTCCATGCAGACGTCGTTTTCGAGTGAAGTTGTCCATCGGCCGGCAATAACGGCACCATGTCAGCAATTATCGGCTGCACAATTAGCCAGAAGGACGACATTGGAGTTTTCGCGTAGAGGGTTAGGGCCGTATTAGCAAAATTGAAAAGTCTAAGACTGAATTGGCGTTCGTACGTAAGATTTAAAACCGGATTAAGACTGGATGATTGAATCTAAGGACGGAATCTATACTTGATTTTAGGGCCACCCACGTCACGGGGTGCATCGGATCGTGAGTTGACTCAAGCCCCGTTGACTTTGAACGCACGAATTAGGTCACATCGGTCGGATTCCGTGGATCACGCGAGTTGCCGAAATAGACCAGCCAAGGTCCCATTTTGTGCCCGCCATCTACGCGCGGACAACTCATCTTCTTATACTCAATAAACCATCATTAAACACGCGCGCATACGTACGTACATAAAATACGTATGAATATACTCATACAAGACGACGAAGCGAAGAGGCCGGGAAAGGCGGCCGTGCGACACTCTATAACCGCTTAACCCTGGATGCGATATTACGAAAACGTGTATCGTGATCTAACTCGAATTCCATACGAAACTATCGTTTTTCGGCCTCCCCTTCAAGCTAAACAATGCTAAAAAATTTTCTAGCTCGGCCCTTCCAGGTCTAGGTTCCCGCGTCCGCCGGTGTCCTCGCGCCGCAGCCCGAACCTCCTCGTACGGCGGAAAACGACAGACCTCGTGCCGTACCAAGTAGTATCTTCCAGTTACAGAAAATGGCTCGGGTCATCAATGACGTCGGACCGGACCGGAATTACTCAGATGCGGGGCACGGTCGCAATCCTACCGACTCGTGCTCTTTATCTATAAACGGAAGTGCGGCTCGGATCACGGCGTCGGACCGTAATTGTCCGAATGTGGGCGTAAATTGAATTCTAATTGTATCCATGAACACTCTTTCCGTTGTAGTCCGGTGGCTTTCCTTCTTTCCATCCGCTTTAAGGGGTCGTCAACCGTGGGCTTCGCTTGGATAAGACCATACATGCCGACAGCTTCCGCATGCGTCCAAGACCTCAACATGTGCCCATACCTTTTCCATATGCAATTCGATTCCATCCTTCCTTTTCAGGCGTGGGAAAGCCCCGATGGAATGGCCAAAACGTGCACGGATGTCCAAGCCGTCGCCTCTTCCCCTTGTCTTCTCTTTTCACGAAGAGGGCCCAAAAAGGAACGAGGACTCTTAACCTATCGAGAAATCTTGTTAAAATGATACGACAGACATCGTTGAGAAGCGCTCGCGTAGCTTTCGAAACGAGGACTCGGCACCCGACATTCCGTGCTTCTCTCGCGGGGACCGGCACCCCCGGCGCGAAACGGAATTTCATACTAAGAAAAGGAAATTTCCGACCCCCGTCGGAACGTACATACGACGCCGACGCTGGCCACTGCAGCGGTAGATGCCCTACTAATGACAATAATCAATTTAACTATTAGATTTCCTATCTTGGCGTAGCATAGTTCCATTTAGTCTAGGGAAGGCAATCGACCCAGTTTCATCCCTTCGCGTCGTAATGCAAAGCGAGGAATTTGAGTCAGTCCATGGTTGAGACGCACTGTTAATTATCTACGGGAGAAAGAATAATCCGTGCAATTTTTCCTAAAATATAATAAATTAAAATAAATTAAAATGGATGAAATTCACTAACCGGAAGAGGGAGACTTGAACGAGAGTGCTCGGCCACCACATGTGAGCAGGCTCCACCACGTACTTCCTCAGCAGCCCCGCCCATCCGTACCCCAACACCTGCACTCTCTCATTCCAATGCACTTTTCATTCTAAAATCGACCGCAAAGCGAGGTTTAGATCGGAGAAAACATGGGATTTTCTTTCTGGGTAGTTTTGGGACTCCAAACTATAAAACCTAGGGTTCTTTTTCGGAATCTCGAGGCGAAATGAGCAGTAAACAGTACAGAGCAGTGATTAGGACCTCGCAAATGTCGTGATTTCGGTGCGCCGTTCGCTTTGACGCCCCATCATTTCGATCGATCGATCGTTCGGGTGCCGTAGTTTTGGGAAAAAACGTTCACTCGAGCGACACCGAAAGCCCGGCATCATCAGACTTTACGACACTTGCAGCGAAAGCTATTGCCATTCAAGCTGTCGATTGAAAAGGCACAACGCCAAAGCGAAAGCTACGGGGCGCATGTTACGCCCATTTGCCTCGTGCAAGGTGCGAACCGGAATACCTTAGGGGATTATTTTATGCTAATGGGGGATTCATGCGTCCGGACCATCTCCAGATATTTTCGGAATTTTTGTATTGTACGATGAGTTCGGTATCCTAGGTGTAATAAGATAAACCTCTGTTTTGTCCTTAGGTGTGTTCCGCAACCAGCTGGCGCTTAGATCTCATCTCATCCAACGATACAAACGAGGAGGAGGACTTGAATCCACAGCACATCTTTCCTCGGGCACGCCACTACCAAATTATGAAAACGAAAAGCGAGATGAAAGACAATGGAAATTCACCTGGGTGGTGATTATGAGAAGCCAGCCGGCGAAGAAGGAGATGCTCCGGATATAGAAGGCCTTGATTATGTTGACGATGCTCACGGCGTAGGCCGCGCCCGACCCGAACGCGCTCCCGGCGTTGGCGAAGATGGAGATGAGCACGTGCTCCTTCATGTTGAACGGCCCCGGGTTGAGCGAGTACGTCCCCGGGCCGAGCCCCGGGACCCGGAACTGGGTTGCGGGGAGCACGGCCGCCATGAACCGCCCGATGGGGAGGGTCGCCACCTGCACGGTGATCTGGCTTACGATGAGGGGCTCGGTCCGGTACGCGAAGAACTGGTTGAGGAAGGAGAGGAGGGCGCACGAGAGCACCCCGAGGAACCACATCCGGAAGGTCCACACGGGCAGGGTCGGGTCGTCGGTGCTGGTCACGGTGAGCCGGACCTGTTCGACAGGCGAGAGGTCGTCCTCGGCGCCGTCCGCATCGTTCGGGGCCATTGGGCCGGTGGCAGTGGTGGTGGTGGCGGCGGCGGCGGAGGCGGGCTTCCAGCTCTAGACCGCCCATGGTGTTGTGGGTATGTATGAGTATTGAGGGGTATGGTTTGAAGTGATATGAAACGCTAAGTTCAGCCTTTTTAATATGGATTGGAAGTTTGACTAGCGGAGCATGGTGGAGAGATTGGACGTCCATATTCTTTTAGAGTGGGGCTAGTGCAAAAAGGGTACGGGACCATCATTGGCCAAATTAAAAAGAAAAATAGAGAAAAAATAAAGGGAAAAGTTCTCTAAAGTTTGGATGCTCCATTATCATAGTGCGATTAAGTTATGCCAACTATTAGTATTTTTTTTAATAAATAAAAGGGCGTAGAGGTCTCCCCGGCGCGACCGCTCTTCCGAATGTCCGTCGCAAGAGCTCCACACCCGCCACTCAATACTCGATCTGAGCTGTAATTACTCGATTTTTGCCTATGCGGTAGTTCTAAAACCCCCCCGCGCGAAACTCCAATGTATCGCTTTCCTGGCGGTGTCGAACCGAATCGAAAACCAACCAAGATACAAAACCGAATCGAACCGAACCGAAAATTTTGTGCATTGTTTCGGGTTTGGTTTTTGTTCGGATCATCAAAATAAATCAATTTTTCTTTTCGGTTCGGTTCAGTTCGGATCGAACTAAACTAAAATAAACACTTCGGTTTAGGGCTATTTTGCCCTCTCTCTCTCCCCTTCTCTCTCCTCTCTCTTTATGCTTAATGAACTTGAAATCGAAAACCGATCCGAACCAAATCAATTTTTCTGCCTTCGGCCCAATTCGGTTCGGTTTGAGAACCCTTTATGGTTCGGTTCGGTTCGGTTTTTTTGAAAACCGAACCGAACCGAACCATTTACACCTCTACTGCCCCCCCTCCCTCCTGCCGAGCGCTGCCAGAAAATCCAGCGACGTGGCGGTCCACACGGACGTCCGTTTCCGAGCGAGGCTGACCATCGGCCGGCAGCGACGACGCCTTGTCGGCGATTATCGGCTACGCAATTAGAAGGAAGGACGACATTGGAGTTCTGCGACGAGGGTTAGGGCCGTATTGGTAAAATCGAAAAGTCGAGGACTGAACTGGCATCCGCACAATAGATTTAGAACCCGATTGTGACGGGATGATCGAATCTAGGACGGAATTTACGCTTGATCTAGGGCCACCCACGCGATGAGAGGGGGCATCGGATCGCGGGTTGACTCGACACCATTGACTTTGAGGGCACACGAATTAGGTCACATTGGTCGTATTCCATGGATCACGGGGAGCCGCCGTAATAGACCCGCCAAGGTCCCATGGTTTTTCCCGTCACATTTGCCGGCAGCTTCCACATGGGGACAAGACAAGACATCAACATGTGCCTTGTACCTTTGACATTCAATTCGATTCCCATCCCTCCTTTTCGGCTCACGCTTGTTGAAAATAGCAAGGGGCGCGGCAGCAGCAAAATTGCACGCGCGGCATGAACGGCAGTTCTCGAGTGTGTGTGAAAAGACGATGGGATGGCCAATACGTGCACGAAGTCGTCGCCTTTTTCCTTCCCTTTCCTTTGTCAATGACGAGGGCGAAGGAGAAAGGGGAGTTTAAAATCCATTAAGAAATCTTATTACGATTCTATTTTATTAAATGATACGACCGGGAATTATCGAGAAGTCGTTTGCTCAGTTTTCGGAACAAAGGCTCGCAGCCGACGTGACGTGCTTCTCTCGTGAAGGCTGGCACTAACCTCGACGCAAAATGAATTTTATACTAGGGAAAAGAAATTTCTACCCATGTTCGAATGTGCATATGGCGCGGGCCATTGTAGTGACAGGTGTTCTAATAATAATAAATAACTATTATTACTTTTTTAATTATTACATTTCCTTTTTTGGGTGTGACATAGATCCATAATCCCTTCACATCGTAATTTAAGGTGAAGAATTTGAATGAGTCGAGGGTTGGGATGATTTCTTAATTTCGAGCAACAGACAGTATTAATTATCTATGGGAGAAAGAACAATTTGTGCAATTTTCCTAAAATATTATAAATAAATAAATAAAATTCACTAACCGGAAGAGGGAGACTTGAACGAGAGTGCTAGGCCACCTCATGTGAGCAGGCTCCACCGCGTAACCCCAACACCTGCACTCTCATTCCATTAGGGGTGATCGGTTTTCGGTCCGATCCGGTTTCGAGTGGAACCGGGAAGCGGACCGGAAGAACTGGTTCCCAATTTTGGGAACCGTGGACAGGACTGTTTGATCCTAGGATCGGGGGAACCAGACCAGACCATCAGTCCAGTCCAGTCCAAAAGAACCGGTCACTTAGGATTTAGTTTTTTTTTTTTGTCAAATACTTAGGGTTTAGTTCACATTTTACTAATTTTTATCAATGAATTTATATCAATGAAGTTCACTTAAAGTTTAGTTCACATTTTACTAATTTTTTATCAAAGAATTTATGTTAATAAAGTTCACTTAGGATTTAGTTTACATTTTATTAATTTTTTTGAAGAAAAAATATGCCGGTCTGGTCCGGTTCCCCCTTGGAACCGGGAACCGGACCGTCTGGATACCGGTTCCACTTTTAGGAACCGGGAACCGGACCGGCACCCCTTAGAACCACCCAAATAGTGTCGGTCGGTCCGGTCCAGTTCAGTCCAGGTGGTTTCGGGTTCAGACGGTTCCATTTGCACACCCCTACATTCCATGCACTTTCTATTCTCTAAATTTCGATAGCTTGTAAGTAAGATTTATATCAGAGAAAACATGCAATTTTCTTTATGGGTCTCATATTTCGTCGAATTTCTTCAAGTCCAAAGTGTAAAACCTAGGGTTTTCTTGCAATCTCGAGGTGGAACGAGCAACAAACAGTACAAATCGAAGATTATTAGGATACCACAAATGCCATAAATTGGGTTCAACGCTCACTTTGACGCCTCATCTTCTTGACCGATCACTCAAGTATCGTAACTTTTGAAAAACGTTCACTCGAGCGACGTTGGTGATTTCCCTATCGAAAAGCTCGACATCATAAGATTTTATGGGGCTTGCAGTGAACGACATCAAAATTATGTAAAAAATTATAACACCGAAATGAGCGATGTGCGAAAGATTGAACACAAAGTGCAAATCGGAATATGGTAGGAATATTTTATGCTATTGGGGATTCATATGGTAGGACCATCTCTAGATATTTTTTGGGATTTTTATAGTGTACGACAAGTTTGGTATCCTAGATATAATAATATAAACCCGTGTTGTCCCTAAGTGTTCCGCACCAGCTGGCGATTAGATCTCATCTCATCCAACCATAAAAACTGAGGAAGCAATTCCGCAACACATAATCGCTGGGGCCTACCCACTACCAAATTATCTCTTTTTTAATCATGAAAAAGTATAGACTTATTTAAGAAAAATACTTAATCAAGAAAATCTATTAAAAACATGCTTTTTGCTGGCTCCCCCTTTAAAGCTAATAAAATAGCTATTTTATAATTTTCGAATTACAAAATTCCGTGGGCAACTTATTGCAAGTCACTTAATTTGCGGGGCATTCTTAGAAAAAGGGTCACTTGGGAACCTCGATCGAAATTTGAAATAAAATAAAATGAAATAAAATGAAGATATATTCATGCAAAAAAGAAAAAATAATGTTAAGAAAATAAGAAGAGAGGCCTATCGGAACTTTTGATTGAAGGCCGAGTCCTTCGACTATGAGGGAATTTACCTGAGTAGTGATTATGAGAAGCCAACCGGCGAAGAAGGAGATGCGCCGGACATAGAAGGCCTTGATTATGTGGACGATGCTCACGGCGTAGGCCGAGCCCGACCCGAATGCGCTCCCGGCATTGGCGAAGATGGAGATGAGCACGTGCTCCTTCATGTTGAAAGACCCTGGGTTGAGTGAGTACGTCCTCAGCCCGAGCCCCGGGACCCGGAACTGGGCCGCGGGGAGCACGGCCGCCATGAACTGCCCGATGGGGAGGGTCACCACCTGCACGATGATCTGGCTTATGGTGAGGGGCTCGGTCCGGCATGCAAAGAACTGGTTGAGGAAGGAGAGGAGGGCACACAAGAGCACCCCGAGGAACCACATCCGGAAGGTCCACATGGGTAGGGTCGAGTCGTCGGTGTTGGTCACGGTGAGCCGGACCTGTCCGATGGGCGAGAGATTGTCCTCGGCGTTGTCCACATTGTTCGGGGCCATTGGGTTTTTCAAGTTGGCGACCGCGGCGATGGCGGAGGGCGGGGCTTCTAGCTTAGACCGCTCATGGTGTCGGGTACGTATGAGTATTGAGGGGTATGGTTTGCATATTACCAAACGAAGAACAATGAACTGTTCTCTTGAAAAAAGCTTTTTGAAAAATCATTTTTTTTATCATTAAATTTTTCACAAAACAAAAACGCTCTAAAATAACTTTGCCAAACGATAGATTTTGGGACAAGGAAAATTGGTGATTTCGTATGTAAGACAACTTTGACGAATTGGAGGTTTGAAAAACGTAGGAAAGCGAAGGCATGATGTAAATCAAAGCTGGGGGAGAGACCATTTGGTGTGGCTTGTTGTTTGTCCCGATCAAGACATGAAGATGCAGATGAAGAGAATGTTTTTCTAGATTCCATTGTCGTTTTTAGCGGAAGATGCGGCGGCTTAGGGTCAAATGGGTTCTTGCCAATGCATTTTGACTTGTGATTAATTTAGAAAAACTGACACAAATGGATCGTGAATTTTGGCTCAATGGACAGTGTGGTTTATAAACTTTTAATTTGTTCATTATGGTCCATCAACTTTAGCCCAATGTACAATATAATCCCTGAACTTTTAAGCTATTTAATATGATCCTTAGACTTTTAATATAGGTTTAGTTTTAGTCAAATTGTCCATTAACTCGAATTAATGGAAGGACAATACTAAATATTATCATATAGTTTAGGGATTAAATTGAATATATACTAAAAGTCCAAAGATCACATTGAACAAATTAAAAGTTTAGGGACCATATTGCAAATTGGGGTAAAGTGTACGAATCATATCGAACAAATTAAAAATTTAAGGATCATATTGTATATTATATCAAAATTCATGGATTATTTGTGTCACTATCCCATTAATTTAAAAGGAATATAGATAGAGAGAGACAGAGAGAGAGACCCACACACAACCCATGAATGATTTCAATCTCAATTTTATTTTTTCGAAAATCCCACCATGAAATGTCCATATCTTTTGCTAAGTGGATTATGATAGCGTTGTCTAACAAAATCAATAGAATTATGATTTAAATTGTCAAGATATTCCTTAGCTCCTCCCATAGACATCGCAATTATGGAAAAGGAGTTTAAATCTCTCACTTTACAATCATTTAAATTGCTTTCCAATCCAATTCCCCTCTTTAAACACTCTTTTTAATGAGAATGCTTCATTAATCGTCGGTAGTATAGTAATAATGAGATTTTTAGATACGGTGTTTCAAATAAATGAATTATGGTTTTGAAATTGAGAATTAGCAATGATTGCTTTTCACATTCACAAACAAAGAAAAAAAAGGTGGCTGTTGAGTTTTCAATAAGTGACCCACAATGGCTTATACCACAATCATTTTGGGTAAGAAAAATTGTCCAAAAAGTCTTAAACCTATTACACTTTTATCAAATCAGTCTTAAACCTTTCAAATTTGCAAATTAAGTCTTAAATCTTTTCACTTCTTACCAATTTAGTCCATCCGACCAATTTTATCCGGAAATCGCTAACGTGAACACCGGCCGATCACGTAGCGTTGAAATGGACATTTTTAAATAATATTTTAGTAACTGAATTTTTTACGATTTTTTTTCCTTTTCTCTGTTTTTTTTTTTTTTTGGTTTTGGAGTTAGGGCCGACGAGGGCGGCCGACGACCCTCGCAGGTTCTGGGCGAGGGCGTCGTGGCCCTCGCTGGCCAAAGTGAGGGTGGGTGAGCCCTCGCCAAATCTGGCTAGGTGAGGGCTTGGGGCCACACGCCCTCTCTTTGGCAGGTGAGGGCATCGCGGCCCTCGCCTAGAGTCGGCAAGGGTCCATGCATGGCCCCATGCAGTGCTGGTGTTTAGGCAGACAATAGGGTTTGTGCAGAAGCCCCCCGCTTGAGATTGATGGCCGGAAATGGCAGCTTCCCAACGCTAACTTTTCTCTTGGCCATTCCCAAAACCATGTCAAGCGCCTCTCATTTCTGTCAATCATACTCTCATTTTCGATCTTTTGCTTATAGCTCAGATGGAATAGTTTTTCCTGTTCCTGGGCTGTTCACGGAAAGATTCTCTCCACATTCCCAAGACCCCACTCACGTCCTGACGAAATCTCCCCATCTCGGGAAAGATTGGTCCCATTTGTTTTCCCTAATCTTTCGGTCTGTCCAGTCGTAGTGGAGTCCACACTTGCCGTGCATTGTCCATGCACCAGATGGTGGCAGAGAAAAACGAATTTAAATATGAATTCGTCTGATCTGGGTGCATGTTTTCCCCAATCATGAGATGCATGAACCACAGGATGGGTCGTGCGTAGTTAGCTGCGGAGCAAGCTTTGCTTGGATTGAGACAACTTGGGACTAGTGATTTCCCCTAAGGGCCCCGGGCCGCCCGCGTGCTTCTCGACGAGCGATATCGAGAACTGGAAAGTCGCAATTCCCGGATTTGGTATGAAACGATGGAACTCGGAGATTGCTCTTGGATCTTTTTTTTCCTTTTTATCTTGAGGCGAATTTGAGTTCCGATTCAACCTTTTGTCGAAACTCAGCAAAGCCTTGATATCCGTTGATTACAAAGCCGATGGTATAATTTCAGGTGTGGTATATTCACTCAACCAATGATCATTTATCCAAAATTGAAGTCATACTACTTGACCTGCAGATGTTTCTTTTTATTACTCGTCTGCGCCAACCCATAGGCTAGATTTTTAAACCGAGTCCGGAAGATTGAACTCCTCACCATACCCATCCCAAATTTAGGCCATCAACCAAGCGGACGAGATCATCTACTCGCATCAATGTCTCCATTCGGAGCCCGATTCATCCAAACCGTTGTTTAATACAAAGAAGGGTAGTTAAGGAATCTATGACTGGTGCATCAACAGTTGAGATTTGCTGAGGTACCAATAAAGATGCTGAACGAGATATAGGATCCTTGTCCGTCCAATCCAGTGGATAGATAACCTCATGGAGCAAAAACTAGGAAAAGTCGCATGTGTTTTCTTTCCTCTCTCTGTTTCCTTTTGTCTAAGCTTGGACAATCAGTGGAGCGAAAAGACATGGAACACAAATTTCTTATCTGAAAGATCTTGCAGCTAAGACACATGGGACTAACCTAAGGCTCCACCGTTCCAGGAACCTAAGGATATTGGTAAAAGTTCTAATCTAATAAGCACCAAAGACCAGACGTTTCAGCAATACGATTGCCGTTTCATGCTCAGATTCTCCCATGTAGACCATCGAGATTAACCACAGAAAACTCAAAATGCACCGGACATGATATGCAGTGCAACAACGAAACTCAACAATGCCACATCACCAGCCAAATTATAGGCCGACACATTACAAAGTTTGAGCATGGAAATGAAGAAAGAAATGGGTGGTTTACACAAATGCACAAGTACAGTGGAATGCTCTATGAATATGCTCAGAACTTTATACATTAATGCCAAATGATCGATTCTTTTTAGATTTTACGTAGGCAAGAAAGCAATCTGGGAAAAAGGGTAAACTTGATGGGAAGTACACAGCTTGCTTGCAGAAAGAAATATAGAGAAAATAAGTTTATTCATACATGAAAGTCTGCCGATCAACAGTATAGAAAGGAACTCTAGGAAGAAAAAAAAATCTTCTCGATGACAATCTCTGGTAAAATAAAATATCAGCAATCAATAACAAAAGTCTAAGAATAGAATTTCTTTAACCTAGATAATCTCACCTGTGTTGATAATCTACCAATAAACTGAAGCCTTTTAGCACCTAATGATGGGATAGGAGCAGGTCTGCAAAGCCATTGTCCATTCGTGCTACAGAATGGTAACATCTGAGCAAAGTTCAAAATAAGGTCAGTACATCCAGTTACATGGTACAAGTACCTAAACTTGCACTACTAATTATTGAAGTCCGAGGGGACTTTCCCTGTGCCGTTTATGTGAAGGAACATTAAGTGCCAAAAAATTCCACTATGCATCACTAAGGGTCATCGCTAGAGATGCAATTCTTCTCTATAAGAAGCATATGAAAAGCATTAGCAGTATCTATCAACCCAATCTCTCTATAAGCTTCCAAAAGTCGATTGCAGTAGGAATTGTCAAAGCTTGTGATTGTGGCTTGCTTCCATTGGTCAATGACTTCTCCTACCTCTTTCGTATGTCCAAGCATCAGATACGAAGACAGAACACACATAGAGTTTCTACTCATCATCTTTTGTTTAGTCATCCTCAAAGATTTCCATATTTGATCAACTCTCTCCTTCTTTCCCAGGCTGGCATGGAGGATGACAAGAAAATCATACGTAATCCATTCTCTCTGAGTGATTCCCTTCTCAGCTTCAACCAGCCCACCAGACTCTGAGTTCAAAAGTTGACTTGAGATGACATATATTCTCGTGAGTTGCCTATATCTCTTCCAATCTTCATTTGAGACTGAATCCTGACTCATTTCATCTAATACTCTGTCAACTTCATCAATCCTAAGCATAGCAGCATATGAACTAATCCAAAGATTGTAGGTGAAGATATCCGGAGCCACTTTCTGGCATTTCATCTCGTCCACAACTGAAGAGACCTTCTCTACCTGTCCAATTGACATGTATAATGTCATCATCTCGTTGTAGATAAGAGCACTGAATGAGAGGTTTGAATCCTTTATTTTCTCGTAAACATCTGCAGCTTTATCACTCATTTTCAAACTAGCATAACTGTGAAGAAGAGCAGTATAAGTTTCGCTAGTTTTTGCTGACGTAGGTAGACATTCAAAGTAGTGCTCAGCAGCATCAACACCAAACACCTTTGTCATCAAGTCTATCCGGTCAGCATAATCTTTGTCTGACAACTCATATCCCTCATTGGTAACCATCCACTCCGAAACCTGCATGGGCAACCAATAAAAAGGGTCGAGGCTCATGCATTAAGTTAACAAAAAGGAGGAAAACTCAAAAAGGACAAATATCTAATTCTATCTCTGGACAACAGATAAAGGGTCCCTCATTTTGCACAATGTTTTCAAAACTGGACTAGTGAGGGAACCAATTAAGCCACCAACACGGGGTCCAACCACTCCAACCAATTGAAAAATGGAGAGATTATCAGTATGTATGATACTATGTACAGAGTTGCGAGAGAACGGATTTGGCTTGCTGGTTGGACACCCGAAGGCTACACAAAAAGAAGTGGCATGGCGGCAGGTCTGAAACCATAATTGGAGCATTTAGATTCAATTTACTCCTTGTGATCCTTAAGCAGTTAATATCGTGTTGGTCCAACTGAATAGCAAGAAATCTCTTTGGCTAGTGGAGGACACATATCAATGACATTTTCGTAGGAGTGAGAAATCCCTGATTCAAGACTAGACATTCAACTTAATGTGTTTTTTTTAATAGAAAACCAGTTTGAACCAGTTTTGACTTGGCTTAAAAGGCCCTGTTTGACTGAGTCATCGCTAGTTCTGTTCCAACATCTGACCATTGATGGTGCAATGGTTGAACCAAATCAGACCATGAGCCAAACTCCCTGTCCAATTGGTTGAACCGGCTACTCGATACACATTTAAAAAGTCATTGGTGTTAAACAAACTGCAGCACCAGAGGCCTGCCCTCCCCCAAAAATGGACTACAAATTAAGATGCTTTAAAAGTATAAGGTCAATGGAAGAGGCACTTTCCATTAAATGAACAGTATGGATTTGATTGCTAAAACTAACTAGTCCCTCGTATTATTCTCTCCACACTTGCAATGACATAGGTAGAACTAAAGGGTGTCAGTAAACCTGGCTGCAATTAAAAAAATGACGTACTCATCAACACAAATACCTTGGCATGGGATATTGTGAAAATGAAAACATGATATGTAAATCACAGTGAAATATCAAATGAGACTCTTCAGCTTTGACATGTCCTAATTTTTCCCACTGTCTATTGATGACACTGAGATGTCTTGACTCACACAAAAACAACAGCCTAGTGAGTAATCTCCATCCGGTGCTCTACTAACTGAGCAGGCAATCCACGAATTGCGAATGCTTTTGAATAAGTCTCATCTTGAACTACAGCTTAGAAGTTATTCAATGTGTAGTAAGAGAATTCTTTAGGAACCCTAATGGAGTCTGGTCATGATATAATTACATAGAGTTCTACTGCTTTTTACCATATATCAGGTATACAAATGTCATGAATATGATCACGATCTCAAAAGATTGATGTAGCATCGGATGGCAAGTCTATGATGCTGAGCAAGAACTACGCATAAAAGCTACCAAATCTTTGCAGTTTCTAGAGAAGTTATTAAGGACAGTGAGGCTGAGTTCAGAACAGTGCGTTTCTACCTGGTAGTTTGAGTCTTACTGGAGAGCATCAAAACTCTGTGAGAGAGCCTTACATAGCAATATCCTTCTCATGCCAATTGAACTAATCACATCTCTCATATGTCCTCTGATCTCCTCTGCTCTCTTCTCTTTCCCTTCTTGATTAGAATCCCTTTTCCTCTTATCTACACGCACGTCGCTCGGGTCTCCACACTAAAAATTTCTTCTGATGCCCACTAAGTCTTCTCCAGCCCCTTTCTACTGGTGTTATTGCAAAGTCAGGTCTTCCCAGTAGACATCAATTAAACCTTGTTTCACTTTCAACAAGTTCCTCAAATCTTAACCTTGGCATGTATCATATCTATTACATTATCCAGTTCTTATGTATACTCAATTTTTCATTCTATCTTTTCTTAATTCCTCAACAATCGTATAAAGCAAAACTCTACTCGACTACACCATTTTGCAAATGTCATTCTGGAACAACAGGATTGAGCTGCACAAACCATTGCTGGTCCTATCCCTGCCATAATGGATCTGTTATTAAGCTCAAAACTGCATTATCGAGAAGCAAGACTAGGCAAAGCCATCCTAATGTCAATACCATCTTTGCAATGAAAAACTACAAACACAAGAAAAATGATGAAGTATGTGTATCCATCAAAAGAGATTAGACTCTAAAGATCACAACATATTGTCACTTTCAGCTGTTCTCTATCAGCTCAATTGTTCAGCCACAGATTATACACTCGTGAGCAACCCGGTTCTTCTGGATTCAATCAGATGCTTTTTCCCATCATGCTTCACTCAAATCAAATCAAATAACTTTTCACACAGACTTCACCTGTTAACCCACACGGAGCATATCCATGCCACTTTCGAGTAATGGACAGCATTTTTAACCATCATTCACATCCATACTATATATTATGATTCAAGATGTCACCTTGACGATCAAACTATTTCCCTCCATCACGTTTCCACCTCCACCATATCCACAGCGACCAAACGAAAACAAGCGAATCCCAAAAAAAGAAAAGCAGACAGGGACCCAAGAAACCCGAACCCACCTCGAGAGCATGCTTGTAACGCTGAGACTTCCTCAGCTCCTTAGAGATTTGCCGAAGCTCAGAAGCAGATATCCCATTACCCTCGCCGACCCATTTCTGAATAACGTTCGTCACGCTCCGCTTCGGCAGCCTCAGCCTGAAAATCCTGCTCTTCAAATCGTCACCCCTTCGACAACCTCGGCATCCTCGACCAACTCGCTCCCCAACCCACCACCTGAAGACAAGAGCCTGCGGGAACCCCATTCGTTCGCAGCTCCGAGACCCTCGACGCATCTCGCCTGCAGAACGCCAAGAATCAGTATCGAACAACGAGCTCATCTGAAGCTAGAAATGCCCGAATCATGAAAACCCAAGAGCTCGCGAGATGAAAAGAAATACTGGGTATGGCTCTTCTGCTGCTTACCGTCCAAGGGAGAGGAAGAACGCCCGAGAACCCATTGGCGGACCGGTCGCATTCGTGTTCTTGGTTGCGGATTTTGATGGTGATGATGACCAAGAAGTGCGAACAGCAAGCGCACTTCCGTGTTTTTGTCGCTCAGGATCGGCGATCGCTCCAATCTTTGAACAGGAGGATTCTTTTCGCTTTTGGTCCGTCCATTTATTTTCCAATCGAGTCTTTCAAACAAATTTTTTTATCTAAGTGATTGAATTTATGTAGCTTTTTATGTAACTCTTTTTTGAACTTCTGATCTAGCTTCTTGGTCCGTGGATTACTTTCATCTATGGCATGTCGATTTGTTTTCCAATCAAAAGTTTTCGAACTTTTTATCTAAGTTATTAAATTTGTATGTCAGGTCCAAATTCGATTAATCAAGACCGACATGTTCATCAGTTTCAAATATTCATGTTGAGAACGAGAAATTCCCTCACTCAAGGTCTACTAGGGTTTTCATCTCGGGTTTTTGGCTTTATATATTAGCTAATACTAACGATAGCAAAACATCCCGTATCAGACTCTCAATACTTGCTCCAACTAACCAGATTTAAATTCGGGATAGGATGACGATGGGTAGGGCTAATGTCCGGGATGCACCCCAGGTCCCGACGCCACTATTATGAGAGACGGCCCATCCCCGCCCCATTTTCTAAGTGAGACATATTTATACACCTCATCCCAAATCCTAGCGGGGTGTGACAATTTCCCCATTCCACTTGCTTCGCTCCCAATAATTTCAAGCGTAAAAATTTTAAATTGAATTATTCAACAAACAGAATTTAAGTTATGTAATAATCATTGGAAAAAAGTTACAAGTTGAATTAATCATTTATGGGAAAACATGAATTTGGAATTATTAGATCTATAAGCGTAAAGCTTAGTTTGGAAAACTTCCATGATTAGTTTATGATAAAAAGGAAATAAGTTATTGGAAGCATTTAGTCGATGTTAATATTATGGGAAAATAACAAAAACAGTTCTCGAACTTTTAATTTGTTCGATGTGGTCCCTGAATTTTAACCCAATATGCAATGTGATCTATGAATTTTTTATTTATTCGATATCGTCTCTGAACTTTTGATTCATGTTCAATTTAGTCCTTGAACTATATGAAAATATTCAATATAGTCCTTCCATTACTTCAAGTTCTGGGATTACATTAAATATTTTTATATAGTTCATGGACTAAATTAAATATATACCAAAAATCCAGAGATCATATTGAACAAATCAAAAGTTTAGGAGCCACATTGAATATTAAACTAAAGTTCAAAAACTTCATTGAATAAATTAAAAGTTTAGGAACTAAATTATATATTTAGCAAAAATTCATGACCGTTTATGTTATTATCCCTAATATTAACATATATATGATATATAAGAAATTTTACATTATCAAAGCAATACAACTTATATTAAGAAACTAGCTTAACACTCAAAATCTCCGAATTTAAACATAGGCACGCAGGTAAGTGCAAGGCAAGTTCCTAAAGCTAAGCTGATTATATCCGTACTCACCTCGCCTAGCATGTAGAGAAGAAAAATTCGTCCCCTATTCATCCAAGAACTCATTGGTTATGGATTCAGATAATACCACGTAAAATCTTAAATTGGTACACCTATAATAATTTTAATATAAACTAATTTTTTAACCACAAAAAACTCCGAACTAGTACAGTTTGAGGTGCAAATTTTACTATCAAATTGTTGAGTTAGATGACACATGACAGTTAACAAGTGTACTGGATTGAGATTTTATCCTTCGTTCGTTTGTCATAGGTGCACTAGTTTGTGATTTTTCGTAATATTAATCTATTTTAATGAAAACTAACAGAGGGTAAATTTATCACAAGTGTATTAATTTGAGGTTTTTAATAGTCAAAAAATTAATTTGAGATAAATTTGTCATAAGCGTACCAGTTTGAGGTTGTTTGTGGTCAAAAAATTAGTTTGAGGTAAATTTATCACATATGTGCCAGTTTAGAGTTTTTCGTGGTATTAACTCTTTTGAATTTTATTCGGCCCCTTTCTAAGTCTCATTTATGTTGAATTTATATCACAATTCCTTGCACATAGAGTTTTCAAAATAGGTCACTAATCTATATATGATCATCTTATTTACTAAAATTAATTGTAATGGTTCATCTTAAATTTGAAATATGGGTCTTAATAGGTTTCAAAGAGAAAAATCCATAAGAAATGGGTACGTATGGTGACATTTCTCTTCATACGAACAATTTTTGTTCAAAAATATTCTTTTTTATCTCTGTTCCCTGGACGAGTTTCTTAGCAGAAGAACGCGTTTATTAACTGCCCAAAATTTTTATTGCTGGAATAAAAAAACATAAATGTATTTGGTATGACCCTATATATTTCTATTCCCTAATTTTTCATTTAATTATAAAAATGTCAATTGAGACTTAACAATTCATGTATAGATAAACTGGACTTTTATAAGGATTTAACTGATTTAGATATTCTAAGATGGCCTTAGAAAATCCAACGTAATAGTTAGTCAAAGATGGTTGGCTGGAAATGGCAGTTTCACTGGTTTTTAACTCACAATATGAGGAGGTTGATAGTAAAGCTTTGACATTACAATAAACAAATGCATAGACCTTTCGAGCTTTAGGTTGTAGGGTGTAAGGGATAAGGTTTAGGGTGTAGGGTTTTAATGTTTATGGTGTAGGGTTTAAGATGTAGGATTTAGGGATTTTGGAGTAGAGTGTATGGTTTAGGGTTTAAGGTGTTTTACTTAGGGTCTAGGTTGTGCTGAGTTTGTTTCTTTGAAATAACCTTGTTTTTGTATTTATTCCTAGGAACAAAAAGTAGATTTTTTTTGCTTCTTGCTTTTGTTCTAAATCTATTCCCTAGCCATTAGTTTATTTCGGGATATAAAAAAATTAACTGACGTATGCAAATAGATTTATGTTCTTTTTCTGCTCCAAGGAACAAAAAAACAAAAATAGAGAGATAGAAATGTTACCAAATGTGTCCTTATAAACCCACTATCAACCCAATTTTTACGAAAAATGAACAAATCAATAAATTTTTTTCCAAAAAATATCGCATGCATTGCTTGTCTAAATTAATTGATCAATTACATTTGGCCACATGAAAATTTAAAGCCTAATTCCCATAAAAAAAAGCACCAATTTTATCTTGATTGATAGTTTTGGCCCAAACTTTTTTTTTTTCTCATAAAAAATCAATAACTATCACTTAAATCTCAAATCGACTCGAACAATTTAAAAATTTTACATCTAGGGGGCCAAATTTGGGACTCGAGCAAAAGTTTGTGCTTTTTATTGAGATAAAAAAAAGTTCGGATCAAAATTGACACTCAAAGTAAAGTTAGTGCTTTTCATTTTGAAATTAGCCAGAAAATTTCTGACCTTAATTTTGTGCGGTCTTAATTTTGCCAACTCTTATCTTCCTTCAATTCGGATCACCGCACTAGCACAAGACACCAATCCTAACGATTATATTACCCATTGCTAAGACTATAGTATAGTATCTATGAATTTTTTTACTTGACTTAACTTGGTCACGTTCTTGAATGAGCAATTCATATTAAATTCGAAGGGGGGCCCATAAGCCAAAGTCAAATAATTTAAAAGTAGAATATTGAGATCTCAACTTCCGAAGATCACGAGCCAAAGGGCAAAACTTTATTGCCCCCCCATGTGCACAGAGCTGTAGCACTGTCACCGTGTAGTTTTTATGAAAGATTGTCGATGATCACATGACGTATCAGATCAGATCGGACCAAATCGGTCAGTCATGGCGGTCCCCGATTTCAAGTGTAAAAATAAACCACCCGAACTAGACCAATATATTTTTTTTGCCAAAACCCTAAACTGGACCGATCTAGCCTGGGAATCAGATTGGAACTGACCAGTCCAGTCTGGTTTGATTCTTGAATCTAGGGTAGAATAGGTCTAACCTATGAACCGATCGCCCCTGGTTATATGGGTCTAATAATGTACGGACATTTTTGTAAGTTAGGAAGCGAGGCAAATGAATGATTTTTTTCAACAATATTAGTGTGCCATGAACTATTATTATTAAATTTTAAAAGGAGATTCAATAAAAAAACTCCGAGTAATATGTGATCGAAGTTACACAGAACAATAATGAAAAAAAAGATAGGACAGATAAAAAACATAATGAAAAAATAACACGGAATAATGAAAGCGGGGGTCCTAAAAACTTGTGTCGGCTAAGACATTTTTAGTTTCATAAGACTTCCTTTTTTGTGTATATAAGTCATAAAGTTTGCGCATGTTGTCCATCTTACGTTTTCCGTCAAATGCTTGTTTCTTCTTCTCATACACGGAAATGGCCGTGTGCTTATTTTTCGGATTAATATCACAAAACATTTCGAATTAATACTAATTTTATTCCAAAATTGATTTTCCACCAAGAAGATCTCAAATTGGTGCCCATGGTACATTTATCATAAACTAAGCTCCGTCTTGCCCAAAATCCCATACTAGTGGCCCGACCCAAATTTGCCTTATATTAGCATTTCGCCCCAATATCTTTGTTAAAATGCATACATTTCCTCCCATGTGTTAGATGGCAGCAAGACAGACGTGGAGAATCATAAATCCCTACGTGGGGAATCCATGCGTCCTAGCATTCTGACAGCATTCCGTCCAATATCCCATTCAAATGCATACATGTCCACGCACTTGGATTTTCCTTGTCGGGTCGGTCATTCTCAGCTGCAGAATCCATCTCGATGGTCGTCTGCCACGCGTGTTGACACATAGTGCACCAAACAAAATGCTAAATGGGCGGAAGATTTGGGCCACGGGCACCCGGATTGGGATTTCAGGCGAAGCGAAAATTAATTTGCGGTAAATAAATCACCGTATACCCATGCATTTCTGAAGATCCTATGTGGGCAGTTTTTTTTTTCCAGATATTAGAAAGAAATCACGTGGATTGTTCGTCCAAATTTCAGAATGTCTTAATCAGGCATTGAACACAGAATTGGTCCCCGGGTGCATGAATCATCATCATGGTTCCGAGCTGTTGCTTAGAACAGAGTCTTTCGTAGCCGGAACTCCTCCTCTCCTGTTCTTTCAACGAGAAACGTCAAATCTTGCAGAGTTCCGGCTGCTTTGTCTTACAGCGATCGGCAGCATCCACTTGTCGTTCGCATGTTCAATGCCATCCTGCCCCGTGACAGTGCGGTCCGCATAGGTTTCCGTCCCATGGTCGTCGTCTTTTTCTGCGGAGCTCGCAGTTTTGCGGGGACGATAGATTTAAACGACTCGAGCGCTTCGCTAGCATGGTGGGTGGGTGGTTGTATCTTCCTCAGGTTTTTCTTGGTTTTCTTGTTTTTTCTCCTGATGAGGGAATATAAAAGCGCCATCTGAGTTTGCATTTCTTGTCCTTCTGTTGAAGAACCGTGCCACACCGCTGCAACGAGGAAGGACCCTTCTCCCGGTTTTCGTTGGACTTACAGCGAGTGCTCTTTCTGGGTTCTTGTGGGTTCTTTTCTTGATCCTGGAATCAGGTGAGAATGACGTTGATTGTGTTAGATCTGTCGCATTTTGCTCTGAAATGGGTGTTGGCTTCGATGAATTGGCAGCTGTCTATAGATTAAGATTGTTGCTGATTGGGAATGTTGAGATGGAGGATCGTCCATGAGCGCGAAGTTGTAAATGTATCAATGTTTCCGATCCGTTCTGGGTTTTGAGGGAAAAATGCGTTTCTTTTGATTTGTGAGTTGCGAAATCGTCGTGGTCTGGCGTTCGATTCTGTAAATCTGAACAATGGGCTCGAATGCCCGGCTTACATTTTCTCGCATTCTTGATTTACCCTGTGGCACGCATCGAAATACCCGTGTATCAAACTCGAGTTGACTTCGGCGCTTTGATAGCACTGTCACTGTCTGCGTTTACATGTTAATTTCAGACTTTGGACAACTGGGAATGGACCGCCCTGACTTGGTCAGCGCTCTTTCTCAGATATACACGTATAAGAGTTCCTTGAGCCCTTCTATGCTACACAGGAACTGTTCCATGCTGATGATAACCGTTTGACCAAATGAACTATGCGCCTCTTACTGAATTGACCAGTTTGTATTATCCTCCATGGAGTGTGCTATGAGCTTTGAATAGGTTTTATCTTCTTACACAAGTCAAGCTCAAATATTTATTTCTTTTTGGCTTGTTCCGTAAGTAACATACTCCTCCCATGCTTTTCTATTCCCATCACTTCAACGGACCATCTGGGAGAAATGTTAAGGCAGCCTGTCAATTTCGTTGCAACTGATAAAAGAAAATATGACACAATTTCCAATGTTTTTGCTATAGGCGTTCAAGTTAGTTAAGTCTCCTGTATCTTTCAATATACAAAGGGGTATTCTTGGGGGAAGTTATATGAAAAGATAATTCTTAGGGTCGTGTGGTCACATGTCACTCTCTCAAGAACGCATCTTCTATTCCCTTTTCCTCTTAAATTCTGGTAAATTGCTTTTTTTTTTCCTCCCCTTTCATGTAGGTTATGTCTTTCTCTTACTATAAGATTCTATTATTTGGAAGAAAGAGTGCACCTTGGACAATTCTGATATTTATTATCTGGACATCCCTTTAAAATCTCTCTTTCCTCATCCTTTTTGTCTGTTATATATATGTAATTACTCTTCAAAGAAAGTATGCAACTAGTATGGATAATTTGATCGGGTAATCATCTAAGTATGCATTTGAGTCCATACACGTGAAACTAAGTAATACTAATGTTGAGCAACATGCTAAGTTTGACAAGCCCGTTAAGTGATATGTTCTGCTTTGTCTATTGGTGCTTCTGACCTAGTAAAATATAAGAAATTTGATGAATTGGCATTCTTAGCAATCCTTATTTGAACTGCTTTAGTTATAACTAAAGTGTTTGTTCCTTTATAATTATCTGTGTTTCCTTATTCCACTTCACTGTGTGAATTTGAGTGAACAAATGTGGGGTTGGGTGTCATATTATCCAATTGATGGTCAAAAAATTGTCTTTTCAGCATGCAGCAATGTGTGGTACACTTTTCTAGCATATATAATACTTGAGGGGCAAGTGACTAGTTATGCAGATACTAATGCTTGATATTAATTTCGTGAATGTGATGAAATATCTCAAAGTTTTCTTTTATTTTTCTCTCTGCGTGTTGGTAGAAGTGGAATGGTTTAATTAGGTAACTTCCCTGTCCTTAAATGTTTGTAAATTTAAAACAAACCTGTTTGTCATCATGTCCTTCACTTACTGGCAATGCTTCCTTTAGAATGTGGTAATTGACAGTTGCGGAAGGAGCAAATCCTTGGCTAAGAAGTCTGAACAATCATGTTGGTAGACAAATTTGGGAGTTCGATCCAAATTGTGGATCCCCAGAAGAGACTCGGGAGATTGAAGAAGCTCGTGCAAACTTTTCAAAGCATCGGTTTGAGAAGAAGCACAGCTCAGATCTGATCATGCGAATTCAGGTGAATCTCCACGTCATGTAACCGGAATAAAAGTATAGGTGGTCATGCTCCTTTTACTGGTTGTAACATTTTGATGTAAGAAGATGCTTTCAACCGTAGAAGAAAGAAGTATGCATGCTACATATGTTCTGGAAGTTGAAACTTTTGGTCCATTGACTAACAGACAAGAACTTTTTAGTCGATGGCAATTTACGCCGTTGCAATTTGACTTTTGTAACAGACATAGGATTTTGCTTTGTTGCACAATATTAGTGCTTAGCTGCTGCAACTCTCTCCATAAGATTCTGTTAACTTATAAGTTAACTACCATGCTGTTATCCTTTTGATATGGTTCTTTTCATCAGACGAACGTGTAGATGCTAAATAAGAAATTTGGAATGATGGCAAACTTCTGTCCGCATCTGTATGGAGTTGGTATTTTTTCTGATGATTCAGTTGCCAGTTTCTCAATAATTACACTGCTTCTTTAAAGCCAAGATGTCTCCACGCCCATATTCAATTTCTGGCCTCCTTTGAACTATTTTCCCCAGCTTAAGCCATGTGAAGATTTAGAATTCCAGACGCACAAATTTCCTTTGTTGTACTCAATTATGGACAGCTATAATGAGAAGTTTGGTCCTGGCCTTGCTAAGGATAGCGTGAGATATGTGGGCCTGAATAGTTTGCTGAGCACATGGAATCGTACAAAATAGTCCCAGCACATCATGATCAACAAAGATAAATTGCTTGTTAGATTAAACTAACCTGCTGTGGTTAATGACTTTGGCTGTTGCCGTAGTTTTACCCTTCTAAGGAAGCATAGAATAGAGCTCTCTTCAGTCCTTGGGGACCCGTAGCCCTACCGACGCCCAACCAACGGTAAAAAAAAAAATTTGCCACAAGAAGTTTTGGCAACAGTGTTTCAAGAGTTCCGCTTGGCAAAAAAAAAAAATAACCGTTGCAAAATTGCAACGGTTATTATCTTCTCTTTTTTTTTAAAAAAATTTTCTTCTCAATTTTTTCTTATAAATACTCACACAATTCTCTCAATACTCACACAATTCTCTCAAATTCTCTTCTCTCAAGTCTTAAATTTTCTCAATACTCGAAATTCTCTCCAATTGCCAATTCTCTTAAATTCTTCCAATTCTCAATCCACGTAATTCTTTCTTAATTCTCCCAATTAATCCGCTCAATTCTCTCAATCCACTCGAAAAATGGCAAGTGGAAGTTTGCCCGGCAAAGGTAAGAATATCGCGACGGAATCCCATCATTCTTTTGATCCTCGTGAATATGCAGATTTTCAAGATGATGAAATCAACATTTTTCCCGATATGGAGCGCGTCCCGACTCAAGAAAGTTTTAATCCTCACGGGAAATATCTACAACAAAGGAAGTGGGCGAGAATTTACATCTGACATTTGGAATCACTTCACGAAAACGGAAAGGTTTGATATTGGTGAAAAAAGGTATGATATAATTTGTAAATATTGTGGGAAAATATATAAATATACAGGTGGACAAGGATATGGAACATTTAAACGACATCTTAGAAGCAAACATCCAACCGAAACGGGAATCGATATCAGTCAACAACAAATTTCCGGGTACGTTAATCCTAACACCTCCCCTTTATTTCGTTTTAATGACAAAACTTATAGGGAAGAATTAGGCAAATTTATTTCCGTTGAGCATTTAGCATTTAATTTTGCAGAAAGATTTGGTTTTAATGAATTTGTACAAAATGCATGTGCTCCACAAGCAAAAGCGTGTTTCTAGAAATTCAGTTAAACGATCAATTAAAGATCTTTACAAAAAAGGAAAAAAAAGATTTACAAAACTTTTTATGCAATTTAATGGATGCGTGCATATAGGTAGTGACATTTGGAGTGATCCTTGGCAAAGTCATTCTTACATGGGCATAACATGTCATTGGATAGATGGCGAGTGGAGTATTCAAAAAAGAGTCATTGCATTTAGAGTTTTCGATGATAATCATCGGCAAATAATATTTATAGATTAATTAGGCAAATTTTAGAAGAATATTATTTGCTTAACAAAATTTTTCAATTGGTTTTGATAATGCTGCAGCAAATACCGCTTCAATTGTCGAGTTAGAAA